>JBAIZL010000002.1:151358713-151486213 GCA_036971475.1 Prosapia bicincta
CTTGGCACCTCGTTGGCGCATGAGCATCATGCTCTTTACAGCAGACACGATACAGTTTGGGCTCGTTACTCCAGTCCAGTCACTCAGCATTACTGAGGACGACAGCGACATTCAAGTTGAATTGACTGTACGAGTGAAGGCAAGGGAAGTATAGTGCGAGTGACTCGGAATATAGTCACCTTATAAGGTGGGCAGTATACAATTGAAAGTAGGGGAAGTTCAGTTTGGGTTACGTAGACCATCCCATACTTGAAGTTATGTGGTGGCCACTATAAATGTTGCACAGATGTATTTTGTAATGCATTTTTATAAAAATATATTGCATTCTATCTTAATTAACAATGAATTATCCCATCTCCATAACTTACATTTTTACTTTAAATGAATAAAAATGTTTAGCCGGTATTTAAATGCTAACAGTACCAGTAATTTTCCATCTTTTTACATATTAGGGAGAAGATAACAATGGTGCATTTCCGCCTCAGAATTCTTCACAACAACTCAGCATATTCAATACCGTAAAAGGAACGAACTTTTATAACAATCCACCTCAACTATTGAAAAGAAACTTGGCAAAGATTTTAAAAGCGATTGCATTCCGCCTCTAAAGATAAGCTATTTGAATAAAATCAAAAGCTTTAATGAAACGTTCTACAATATGAAATACTATTAGCGAATTTTATTTGATAGCTTGTGTATTTAAAATTCAATTATTCCTTAAAAATAGTGATGCATCTGTAAATGACTATCGAACATTTTTCTTGAAATACGCTTCAGAATTTATTTAATAATCATGCACTGTTTCCATAATATATCTGGACCCGCAAAGTTCATCTTGCTAAAAAAAATAGTTGTTACTGAACAGGATTTGAACCTGAGCTACTCTGCTTAGCCTAAATATCGTGTAGAGATTCAATGGGAGATGTCGTATTGCAAATAATGAGACAGTCATGTACTTATCTAATCCAGACAATATCCATTCTATATCCAATATCCATGTAATAATTTCCTTTACTTCTGGGACCTCTTTACGTTTCTTTTACTGCTCGACTTTCCACAAATTAATGGTACTACCTGATGTTGCACTCTGTTATGTCTCCACAGCCTTTTATTACCGTTTAGTTTTTATTGGTTTAGTACTACCTGGTGTAGTTGCAAGTAATGTGCCATTCTCACGTATGCTTACTTATGCTCATTGACATTTTACAAGCATTTGAAGGAATTATTGTCCTCTTTAAAGGCATAGCTGTCCTCCATCTCAAGTCACTGAATCGAGCTATTGTAATTATCTTGTTTTTAATTATCTGATTACTCTGCATTAAGTGTCGAAAGAATAGGATACATTCGGGTTTGACAGGCAGGATAAAGGTAGGGGCAAAGGATAGATGTTGGTATCATGGCATCTCGTGTGAAGTATCTTGTATCTGAATTAGACCCGAATACTCTTTCGAGGACTAAGTGGGGTTTCACACCAAAGCCGGACCGGGTGATGCAGAGCCATGCAATAGTCGCCTGGTCACTAAATACGCAGTGTTTATATGGGATATTTCAAATACTACGTCGGGCCGTGCCGAGCCGTTTTGTTCAGTCCTACCTGCAGCCAATTCAAGCGTTATCTGCCTTCGTTCAGTCTATTTCATTGTTCCGGCCCAGTGGGTTAACAAACATTACGCAATATATTGTTTTTATTATTTCAAGTTCTTTTTGTTCTTTATATTTTGTTAATTCAAAAATACTATGATAGTGAGTATTGATATTAAAATATTACTTAGTTCGGTTCAAGAAAGACCTCCGTTGTGGATTATTCTAACAAGAAGTACATGGATACAAATGTGCCGAAAGACAATAAATAATATACGAGTAGTTTCTAATACTCTAATATTAACAATGATACAGTTGTTAACAATATTATTTTTCGATTCTTGTAGCAAAGAAAAATGGAAACATTTGGGGGACAACTTTCGAGTGAATTAAAAATTCGGAGTTTCTCGTATAGAGTTACGAACTGTCCACTAGTCTCGTGATCTTTTTTTATATTGTGTGTCCAATATCGCCTTCTTTCGCCCATACATTCCCCAACAAGTGAGGAACTATCCAATAACATCATCATCAAGTGAGGAACTATCCAATAACATCATCATCAAGTGAGGAACTATCCAATAACATCATCATCAAGTGAGGAACTATCCAATAACATCATCACCAGTGTGAGGAACTATCCAATAACATCATCATCAAGTGAAGAACTATCCAATAACATCACCATCAAGTGAAGAACAATCCAATAATATAATCATCAAGTGAGGAATTATCCAATAGCATCATCATCAAGTGAGGAACTCCTGTATTCAATAACATCATCATCAAGTGAGGAACTATCCAATAATATCATCATCAAGTGAAGAACTATCTAATAACATCATCATCAAGTGAGGAACTATCCAATAACATCATCATCAAGTGAGGAACTATCCAATAACATCACCACCAAGTGAAGAACTATCCACTAACGTCATCATCAAGTGAAGAACTATCCAATAACATCATCATCAAGGGAGGAAGTATCCAATAACATCATCATCAAGTGAAGAACTATCCAATAACATCATCTTCAAGTGAGGAACTATCCACTAACATCATCATCAAGAAAGGAACTATCCAATAACATCATCATCATCATCATCATCATCATCATCATCATCATCATCATCATCATCATCATCATCATCATCATCATCATCATCATCATCATCATCATCATCATCATCATCATCATCATCATCATCATCATCATCATCATCATCATCATCATCACATCAAAGTTAATGACATTATTATTATACTACGTTGCAACTGAGACTGATAGGAAGGTAGCACCTCTCACTTCAAAGCTACAAAACCTACTACGTGCGAATCGGCTTCAGTGCGAAATCGCAGCAGATCTTGCCCAGCTTGGCATCGTATCGCATCGCCCTGCCCGGCCCGGCTCGGCTTTGGTGTGTAAGTCGCCTAAAGGAAGTATCTAGCCGTTAAAGCGTTTTTTTTTAAACGGTATAAGGAAAAATATAAGGATAAGAATTAGCAGGTAAAATTAGGTCTATGAAAGGATATTTTCCCTAGTGCTAGGAATAGCAGAAAAACCTAGCAAGTTCCTTACCTGAAGTAGGGCTGTTCTGTACGGGATGAAGAGAGGAGCCTAGCATATTCGTCCAGCCATTCCCAGTCATATAGCTCATTACAAACCCTGTCGTTGTAATCTTTCTCCGGCCTTAATTTTTGTACACGACCTAAAAGTCCCATTGTCACTCAATATCTTGTTAAATTACAGGAACTATTCATTTATCAGATTCTGAGATATCATTGTGTAAACTATAAGTTTAATGCCTTTATTACATAAGTTTAGCGTCTTTCGTCGTTGACATTTTGCAAAGCGTTTCATGGAATGTTTGTTCACTTAGATGAACACGGCTGTCCTTTATCTGCATCCACCGAACCTGAACAGTTTTAATTATCTTGTGGGCTTTAATATATTCTGATAATGTGAGACGTATATTCTGTTTAAACTATTCATAAAACTTGTCCAAGAGTCAAGAATGTAATTAAACTCGAGTGTAACAAATTATTTCATTTAAATTACAATTCTCGGAATATTCAACTTCATATTAAGAACGTTGTTTATATAGAAATTTAATTGTTTTAAAATTTGAACCCTTGAAACCGAGCGTTAAGGTTCCGACCAGTCTTGCTGACGTCACGATTAATAATTAAAGAGCAGAGTTTAAATGCTCGACATATATTACAACAAAGTTATGAATCATTATTAGAATCAGCTGTATTAGCAGTACAAACCTTATGGAACTTCACAAACACTTTCTTGTGCTCTTTTGTGTGTCCGAAAAAATCAGAAATAGCCATACATACTACAAAAAAAAATAAGAAAATAATTGGCTCAAATTAAATTGAAATAAGAGAAATAAATTCAACGGAAACACAAAGAATTTAAAAAAACCAAGAGAATTTGTAGTTAAAGATATAGGATATTTAAAAGTGCATAGATAAAATAAAACGTACCACTTAATGTCAGTAGAAAATGTGTTAAAAGAAGGTTTTATATGATAAACTGTAATAAAAGTATACAAGCAAAGAGATTAGATTTACGGCCGGCACTATGGAGGTAATGTACCGTCCATTAGACTTAATAGATTACTGTGCACTATTTGTTACATCGATTTTGTGGAAAGCTATTACTTGAACTTTATTGTAGAATATAATAATGGATTCTTAGCAGGAGAGAGACAACTCAGGTTTTCTAGTTATAAATTTGTAACAGCAAGAGGCATAGAAGATAAATTTATTGAATATGACATTGCGTCATCATCGTCCAACATTGCTTATTGTACATAAAATATGCATTACACTGGTGGCGTTTTGACGCCAGCTAGAAATGAAATGGCCTAGTTTAAATAAAATGGATTCAGTTTTGTAAGCTATTTCGTTCAGGGACTGCACCGGATGTATGCTGTAGCTTAACTAGTAATAAAACTACCAGTGAAATTAAACTGGCGAGAGATGTAGCTTCATGAGTTAATTCGTTTATATTAAAACTCTGTGAAATATAGAATAGTTGCAGCTTGCGAATGGAAAAGTTTTTAATTAGTTTTTGAAAGTTTATTACTATTCTCAACAATTAATTTTGTTTGAATCGGTATAATTTACTTGTAAGAGGAATTATAATTTTATTATATTTATTGAAATATTTCCGTGAAGCGAATAAATTTTGGTTTTTCGTTTTTTTTTAATGGTGGTTTTCACGGTTTAGGAGAACTCGCCGAGGTCGGCTCACCGAAGTACCATCTCGCAGCGGCCAACTCGCCGAGGCATCATATAACCGCGAGAAATCTCGCCGTGAAATAAAAAATGAAGGTTATAATAAGAAAAAAGTACAAGAAAAATTATTTCATAAGATGATTACTCATTTTTACTATTAAGTATTTTTCTTTACAAATTATGTGCTCTTCTTCTTAAATATTCGTACATATTCACACTCGGAAGGTTTCTGACAATTCCTTTTACTTTTGCTTCCGCATTTCTGTACTTTTACAGTTTTGTCTGTGGTCTGTACTCACCACTAGTGGTTAGTAATAAATATCACGACCTGTAAATATAGAAATATTGCTTACTTATTGAAAATCGAACTGATTTCAGACATCGAAATACAAAACAAAATACAGATATCATTTAACCTGTTATGTGACGAGTTCATATAGCTTAAATGACAATCCATCACAGTAGTATCACAGCAGTTTCCAATTGACGGTGTTTCTTTGATATCGATTTATGTTATTTTGAAATAGATGGTGAGCAAAATATGTAAACCAAAAATATTAATCCTTTTAGGACCGGAGCATGATTTGGACATTAGTCTTTTCCTACTCAGAAAGACCGTGAACAAATAGAGCGATTTGCAAGCATTTAGAAATAATAATTTATAACATCGCTAAAAATAGAGTTACGTGGCTAATTGTGTTTAAACACTTTCATTGTAATATCGATCATTAGCTGCATCTAAATATCACTGATAAGCGGTAACGAATTAAATACAGAGAAAACCAGTCTGTCTGGTAGGAGATAGTCGCAGCAAGTTGACCGCGGCGAGTCAATACTCTGAGGCGAGACGGAGACAGTCTCTTTCGGCCTGATTGCAGGGAAACTTGCAACACCCAGTGACGTCACTCTTAATGGTAAGGTGCAGACTGTATAAAACAGCTAGACAGCGCGGTAAGGCTCCTTAGGTTGCAGACGGGATGCAACCTCGGAAGTGTTCGGTTAAGATCGGCTCCGCCAGAAGAGAAGCATCACCGCTCCACTTCGAGTCAGTCACAGTTAAGAATGAATTGAGATTGGTTTGTTAATAAATAAACCTATGACTAGAGATTTGGTGTCTCAAAGAAGTAAAAATAAAATAAAAAATGTCAATGTATTTCTTTCAATAAAATAAATCACAAAGTATTAAGCAGTATCCACCTATTATCCTATAACAGTCCATTAAGTTTTTATAATTACGATTTATTTGCATAGAAAAAACTAATACTTAACGATCTGCAACCCCCATAGGATTTAGGCACCAGCCGCCACTAGTATCAATCCATATGAATTAAGGATTAAAACTAATAGTAATTATCTATACAGGCGTCATCGACATTGAAAACAAAATTACAAGCGATTATGTAGGAAATACACAAATCGCTTGTCAAGGAAAAAAATAAACAAACTTGAAGTTAAAATCCCAAAAATTAAAACAAATTTAACCTCACTCTACAAGACCCGCGAAGCTATAACATCATAGTTTCTTTTTAAAACAAACTAAAATTTTACAGTGCGTTCCGTATTGCAATTTTACCAGCTGCATTGCAATGTGAAGCAAAATATTTGGTCACTTTTTTCCAATAAACTTTACTAGCGCCGGGCTAATCAATTGATTTGTTAACTCAACCATCACTTCATCTTTGTGCGGAAAAGCAGTAACGTTTTAGAAAATAGAGACTAATTCACTTGCCAAACGGTTAGTTTACGTTAACAGATTTTATTTATTTATTTTTTTAACAAACAAATCCATCATTACCGGATACTTTGTAGCTAAGCGGTAATGTAACATTGTACTCTGTTTTATAGTCAATGCCTGGATGTTGTAAAGTTTTTTACAATTTTTTACATAAATTATAAATGTTTATAAAATATAATTATCATTTAAACTTTATTATTTAAATCTTTATTATTTTAAAAAATGATAAAAAAAGTTCACATTCCAGGACATTTTAATTCAAGAATTCTCAAACTTGCGTTTGTCGAGTTGGCATTACGTTTTAATTTGCTTTTTAATTACTATGTTGTCATAGCGGATACTCCATACTCCACACAGCCATACTCCAGGTGCACGATCCTGTCTTCGCGTCCTCTATTCCCAATACTAAGAGACAATAAGTTCTTCTTTTAGATTATCCCAACCCCATCTGCCTTGCTTTATCCTTGTCCGAATAAAGTACAAGAAAAAGGAATAAACATTGTGTCAAGTAGACAGTGTAATAAAAAAATGTGTCTTCATTGTTACGCACCCGTCATATTACATATGGAGAACATTACATTTTACATTGGGAATACCCAATCGTTTCCTATCCTTTGTATTGAGCGATAGCGTTAATGCCAGAAGCAGTGCTTCCTACAGGAACAAATAACTAAACTAAATTATCTGTGATTTTAATTCTACTCGTGAATTTGTTGTTCTACTGTGAATAACGAGAGAAGGATGTTGGTGCACGGACATGCTAAACCGTATCGTGAGTATAGTGAATAGGGGTTGAATTTACTACCCTTCGCAGAAGCTAAACAGTTGGTCATTAAAAGCTAACGTGGAACAATTAATCAGAGTACAGTAGCACTGTCAATATAACCAGCTGAGTGAGCGTATAGCCGAATTTTGTCATTTTGTTTCAAACATTCATGAAAAAATATCAACTAAACAGAAAGCTTATCAAATGGACAGATCATTTTTGTATAAACGTACTGAAAGTCTACTACGAAAAATCTATAATAGCCGGCGTTTTCCTGACTTTTATTTAGGAGTTTGTAAAAGAGACAAAGGGTTTGAAGCTATAAAAAATGGTGTATGTTATATTTAGGTACGGAATAAAGCCCACAACTGTAAAAGTTTGCGTTAGGCTATCATCACTCACAGAGGACGAAGCTCGCCAAGGATGGCTTGCAATGAAAGATAACATCCGGTGTAGCTAAAAAACAAGAGTTTATCAAGATAGAATCTACGACCACTCTCGTTAGGATCGAGTTCCTGAGGCAGAATTATGAAATAATTAACATTTGATTATACATACGAACGGCTAAAGAGAATTAAGTGTTGTACTCGGTCTCAGCTGTTGACGAAGCCTGTCCGTATTAGAGGAGCTTCACCCCTAGACTGTATTTATAGCATATGGACCCCATACTTCATTATGGTTAAGGGTTGCAAAGGAAGAAAACATTCAATAACTTCGTTAGACAACATCTCTAGCCGAAGTAAGCGGCTGTAAATCTTGATTCTCCCCGTCTTCTATTAACTCAGGGAATCTTCCAGTTTACTCCATAAACGAAATTTTTCCGTCATTAATTTAAACAGAATCGTTAAAAGGAAGAACCTTCACTCTATAAAAGAAGGTTTATTTCGAACAAGCGACTGAGCCTCCCTCTCTCTTCCTTCTCCCGATTGGGAGTACTTATTTCCTGTGTCGTAAATACAAATCTGGGTACTCTGGGGGAGGGGGTACTAGGTCATAGTGCATTTTCAAAATTTTCAAGTAGCACCCTTCAACAAATTTTTAAAAACCAGAATGTATTATAAATTTTACGATAGCAAGTTACATTGACAAAACCAGAATAAGACAAATAATTTCAACAGATATTATTTGCATTATAAATATGTTTAGTAAAATTTTTACTTCGTTCATCGTTCCTTTGGTGCTCTACAGCCCGTCTGGGTCGGCCGTATCTGCGGTGGTAACCGCACTGTTTATGTCTAGACCTACACGTGATCGTAATAAGTAAATACCTCCTGATGACCTCCTGATGCACGTAGCCTTGTAAGCCTACATGTGCGCTTTATTCTCCTTACACTATGACATGTTAAATTTACGAATAAATTAATCCTACAATAGAAACACATTTCCCTGGTCTCTCACCATTTTCAAACAAACGTATACAATGACTTTTAAATCTTAAAGTTTTCAAAATAGCTCAAATAGTTTACTAAGTAAGGGGATTTGAATCGATCTGAATAAAAGTCGAATTGTTTAAACTCCGCGAGAATAACATATTCACGATAGTTTTGTTTCACCATTTTCCTTCGGTAAGACAATAATTTTATTTAGTAATAGTTTCAACATACAGTTCTAAATGCAGATTCTCTTTAACTTTATTCTCTCTCTTGTTTCTTTAATTAAATACATTTTCTCATAATTAAATTCATTATGAGCTTTATTGGAAACTGTTCTGCAACAAATGTTTGCCATTTAACACAGTTACTGTACACTTCTGGGGTTAGGTTATAAAGTCTGCTGGTGTGATTTTAAAAAAAATGAAGAACGGAAGAGGGAAAAAATAAAAAAAAGAGGTCAAAGGGAATCTAGGTCGGAGGCTGTTATCCTTCTTTTATGAGGCCTACAGCCCAGATAGCTGGTTATCTGAAACCCAGTGTTTATTTGATAAATGGTGCGTATTTGGAAATGAGCAAAGTAAATTTTCGATCTAAATCTATCAATATGACACTAATATCGCTTTGCATTATATACAAACGCATATTCATGTGTAATCGATCGCTTAGTTTCAATATTAATTGGTATTTAAAAAAAAATCTTTTGTTTTATTATTTATTAACGAATCTTCACCTTTATTATACGGATTAGTTTTGAAATTGATTACTTAAAAACCATTGCCAACGATTTAATGCTGAGAAATCATGCCGTTGATTGACCTCTTCAGGAGCTATTCAATTGTAAGATATTTTCGGGATTTAAGCACCTTCACGACTGACGTCGTCCCTACACTATAGCCAAGACCAGTATTACGAGATCAATAGCTAACTAAAACTGCACTCAAGGGAAAACATGGTTTATAAATAATAAAATAGCCTTTAAGACCTTATAAACATTTAACTAACGGTCAATTAGATTTTACAAATAATATCAAACTGGTGATCATCGTAAACAGTATGCATTCATTAAGTTTATTTATTCATACATAAAACTGATCGAGAGTTATGAGATGGCGTGCTATCTATGCAACCAGAGTACTGTACTGTCACTGTCACACATAACGGTTTAATGACTTGCTGTTAAACTTTAGCACAGCATTGCCTCAGATAATATAAATGGATCCCCTTCCAGCTGTACTTTCGGAACGGCTTATCAGATTTTAGTGCAATATGTATTGTACTGACGGAAAGGATACTCGTAGGTAACCCGTGCACAGTGGTTGTGGAAGGTAATGCGTGCTATTGATACGCTACCGTCTCTCGTTCGGAATCGTGCATAGGAAAATGAAACTCTCAAGATAAAAACCATAAATAAGCAAGATACAGCCATGCTTTAAGATCATTATTTAGATCGAAGGGGAAACATAGAAAAAATTTGAAGGAGGAACAGTTTGAAAGAAGAACATCGCATGAGTTAGAAAGAGGAACACCCCCTATTTCGAAGGTGGAATATCGCTAAAGTTTGAAGAAAGCATATCATCTAAAATTGAAGGAGGAAAATTGCATAAGTTATGAAGAGAAACATCGACCACGTTTCAAGGAGAAAATAAAAACATTATAAATAAGAACATAACCTATTTCAAAGGACGACCATCGCTCAAGTTCAAAGGAGGAATATTGCATAAGCTAGAAAGAAGAACATCACATAGTTCGAATGAGGAATAACAGGCAAGTTTGAAGAAGTAACGCATAAATCACAAAGAAGAACATCGCCCAAGATAGAAAGAGGAACATCGCACAAATTCGGTTTAAAGAGGAACATCGCACAACTATCACATAAGGCTTAAAGAGGAAACATCACCCAGTTTTAAGGAGAAAATTTACCCAAGTTTGATGAATGAACGTCATCCGAGTTGAAGAAGTAACATCGCCCAAGATCGAAGACGGTACGTAGCATACATTAGAAAGAGAAACATCGCCTATTTCGAAGTAGATACATCGTTTAACTGAAAATAATCCACAGCGCTCAGTACAGAGAATTGAAAGCTTTACAACAATGAACTATTTTTCCATCGAAATTGTCATGGATAAATGGAGCCAAGCCAAATACTCCATCAGCATTTGTATTCACCTTATGCAGTAGACTATTTCTCTCTTTGTCTATTACAATTCCGGCGATCAGATTGGCGAAAGTTTGACGCTATGATGTTCTAACTTTATTGGAGCATGATAGGTAACGTTCCCCTTGACTAACTTATTTGCTTTTTCCATTTTTTGGCCTTTGCGTTATGGATATCCTTCAATGTCTACACACATAGACATTCCAGTACCAGAATGGCCCCTGATTTTACTAACCAAAATCTCTCTGTTAAAATGTATGTTTATTTAGACGATTATTATAAGGATATAAACCTCCAGTTAGAGGATGTAGGAGAGTGTTATGGCTTCATGTAAGCAAGACCGCGTACTTGAGGTGGACCTGCTTTTGTTTTTTTTGTAGTTCTAAGGTTATTAGGTAATATTGCCCACGAAGGATGGGAAAGGATTGAGAATAGTCTACAGGTAGGAATAAGGTAAACCTCTAGTAGACGATCATGGTATCCGGAATGCAAGACAGCTCCCTGTGTTAAACCTCTGTCATTAATAAGTGTGTACTCGTTACACCCACGTGTAAGGAGGAGGACGAAGACGTGCAGATGGGACTTGGCAAAGGGCATAATAATCCCTTAGTATTAGGAATGGAGAATTATTATGGTAATGGCAGCATAACCTCTTCTCAAGCGGCGCAAAGAGAGGTGTCTACCAGCTAACCGATTGTAAATAGGTTAAGTCAAGAAAATGACGATACAGGCTGAATATTGAGACATAGATCTAGGACGTGAAGAGACCCATGCTACTCGGCATTGTAATTTCGGGTATTATAGACAATGACGTCACGAGGCGTCCCTATAAAATCATGTACCAATGATAAAGTAAACTTTGTTCAAATTCCAAAAACATTCGATTATCACAAACACACATAAATTTAAAATTATGAAAGGAAGTAAGGAAATTTTCATTATTTTGTTTAGAAATTTGACAAACATAATAAATTCAAAATGAGTAGGAAATGAAAGCATGCAATACATTAACCTATATAACGTTGTGCTCGGAAATATTGGAAAACTATTTAAAGGGAAAGATAAGATTTACTCGGACCACTCCGGATCCCATGTGTCGAGCCATTACACTTGATAGATTGTAGCAAAGTTCTTCGGAAATTTATTGATGTTGTGGGGAACTAAGGCGACTTCCAATCTATCGCGGAAGTCTGTAATGGATTCTCTGAGAGATGGCGGAGCTGCAATTTTGCAAAAATAACGTGAAATATTAAACTTACAGAAGACGCCGTCACTGTCTCGTGTGTACTTTATCATCTTTGCTTCTGTCAAAAGCGTCCGGTGAGCGGTAATGAAACGTCACTGGAAAGAACAACAGCTGCTATTAAAATATTTGTTCGTAAAGATAAGTTGTCGAGAATAAAACAAACCGTTTCCACACAAGCCACGTTAAATTTACTGACGTCACTCGCAGTTTCCGGTTTAAAAACAGTAATACTACTTCCAATAACAAACCCGTATATAAATTAAATTCTAGTGTAATTTCTTAGCGCATCATCTAATATAACTCCAGTTCACACCGGAGACGCCGTCTTTTGGTGGGTCTTTCAACTTCTTACCTCTCGTTTAATCTCCATTCTTTAAATACTTTTCGAACCGCTACGTTTTCATGTAAGTTTATTTCATGTCTTGAGCGATCATATGATTTTCCTCGAAGCGCGAGGTTGAAGTGCGCAGGAGCAACTTAGTACAATGGGGGTGGGGAAGTTTAAGAGATATGCAAAATATATTCAATTTGACTAGCTCGCTTTCTGCATTTTCTAGAACTATGAGAGTTAAGGTGTGTTTTGCGTTTTAGTAAATAACAAATTATAATATTTTAAATTTATTATGGAAATAGAAGAACACATTTTAGAAAGTTATTTTGTACAAACATATATTTAAAAAACCAAGTAGAAGTTGTTAAATTAAGTTAGGTATTGAGCAGAGCTACTTTTAAATGTGGTAATGTAGGAGAATCAGATAAACTTCGTTTGTAGAACTGCAAATGTTTCCTTCCGATGTAAGGTATATCTGTGAAAGAAAATATTAGGATTTAAATGAAATTGTAAGTCTGATACGTCCTCGCCCTTTGAATGGGCATAGCAACTAGGCTTAGTTAAGGCAACCGGGAACGTTTGCTGGTATGGTGCTTTGTCTAATATAGCTGTCTCTTTGAGTATGTGTGTCTGAGGGGATAATGAGGAATGAAACCATGTGGTGTTTCGATGTGCTAAAGCAAAGAGATTGAAGGGGAGAATGAGGGGCAGATAAGGGCTGCTGATTCGCCCCTCAGGAGTTTTAAGGGGTATTTTGTGTGAGCCTTTAATTTGACCAGGGGATGAACAATCTAATAGACGTGGATACTGTACATGCTTGTGTTCACGTTTTGGCAGTTATTGTTTAAAACATTCAAGTAAGCTATAAAATAATGCTAACGTAATTGTATATAAGTCGTATAGAAAGAAGTATTAATTTATAAAGGTAAGTTTATACAGCAGAGAAAAGCATTACAGTCTAAGTGATCTAACCTGTCTTGTAGACCCGGCTGGCCCGGACGTGTCTAATCACTTGTAGCCGCCCACAGCTGTGTTCTTATGAGTCATCTACTACCATCCCTAATAAGTAATTTAAATTTATTACTCTAATCACCAATTTAAAATTTTCATCGAATGTTTGAAAAGTACGTACAAATATAACAGAACACGACATATTTTGTTAAATTTAACTTGTTAAATTTATTATTGCTACCGTACATAGACACGCTACTCTTATTCGGGGGGTTTTCAACCTAAATGCGTCGTGTTTGTTATCATTTTCCTTATACTTCCTTTCCAAATATTCCATAAAATATGGAAATTTTAAGTGATAAAGCACATTCGAGCTAGTCCTAGTTTTCAAGACAGGTTACATCACACAGAAAATATGAAGTCATACCAGTTAACGTAAAAGAAGTAATAGTGCCAGTGTTAAAAAACTAATCAAAGGAAGTCATTAAATTATTATTAAATAATATATATATATATATATATATATATATATATATATATATATATATATATATATCTGTGTGTGTGTGTGTGTGTGTGTGTGTTAATAATGATTAATATTAGCCTAATTATATTTTTTATTTAAATAAGATTTAATACAAAGTCAAAGCATACTTGCAAATGTATCCAGATATTTAATTTTAACGAAAATCGTAGCATTAAGAAATGTTTAGAGGCACTAAGTAAATTTAGTTTGAGATTCTTTATTAAATCTTACGCTACTAAAAAAAGTAATATTATAAAGTAGAACTTTAAATAAACAAAGCGAAGGAGCAAACCGTAAGAACAGCTGCATCTGACAATCGCCGCGAGCTTCTTTAAATCCAACAGAATATTCTGGGCAAACGCCAACAGCAAATTGCTTACTTTTCTGTGCAAATTTGTAATAATACAAGAACAACTAAAATTAAAGTAGTAATGACGATTTATTGTATTATACAAAATCCTGTATAGTAAGAGATTTGTGCGTACTATAAGCATGAATCTAAAAAAATTTGGGTTTTTCAAACTTGATTTTTTTAACACTTTGTTCAAATGACAATAATTGCCTACGATAAATTAATGCAGAAGCAACCTAAGGTAAAGTTATAAAATTACTATGCGTTAGATATCGGGAAGAATTTTGTATTTATGAAAGCAAAGTCACCTTTAAGGTTTTACTCTCAATCGGAGTCTCAGTCGGCAGGAGGAACATCGCCTAAGTCGGCCAGAGGAACACTGCCTAAGTTCGCATAAGAAACATAGATCAAGCTGGTAGGAAGAGCACCGCCTAAGTTGGCAGAAGGAACATCGCCTTAGTGGGCGGGAAGAATACCGCCTAAGTTTGCAGAAGGAACACCACCTATGTTGGAAACAGAAACATCTTTTTCTGCTAGCAGAAATCATCTACGCTGGCAGAAGGAACAACGTATAAGTTGGTAGGATGAACATCGTTTAAGGGGGGAGGAGGAACACCGCCTAAGTATGCAGGATAGACATCTTGTAAGATGGCAGGAGGATCACCGGCTAATTTGGCAGCAGGAAAATAGCTCAAGTTGGCAGGAGGAACAACGTATAAGTTGGTAGGATGAACATCGTTTAAGGGGTAGGAGGAACATAGCCTAAGTATGCAGGAGGGACCTAAGATAGCAGGAGGATCACCGGCTAATTTGGCAGCAGGAAAATAGCTCAAGTTGGCAGGAGGAACAACGTATAAGTTGGTAGGATGAACATCGTTTAAGGGGGGAGGAGGAACACCGCCTAAGTATGCAGGATGGACATCTTGTAAGATGGCAGGAGGATCACCGGCTAATTTGGCAGCAGGAAAATAGCTCAAGTTGGCAGGAGGAACAACGTATAAGTTGGTAGGATGAACATCGTTTAAGAGGTAGGAGGAACATAGCCTAAGTATGCAGGAGGGACCTAAGATAGCAGGAGGATCACCGGCTAATTTGGCAGCAGGAAACTAGCTCAAGTTGGCAGGAGGAACAATGTCCAAGTTAGTAGGAAAACATCGCTTGAACTGGGAGTAGAAACATGGACCAAGTTGAGGTGAGATATCGCCTAAGATCGAAGGGGATTATTGTCTTACATTAAAGGAAGAATGTCCGAAGTAAAAATACTCCGACGTTCAAAGAAAAGCCCATTTGAAAGAAGAATGTTGTACAAGAATAAAGAATTGGTTTTTCATAAACGTTAACATGAACTGCAAGTATCTGTAGATTCTGTTACTATATTAAGGATACGCTGTATGTGAAACCAGATTTTGGATCGGGTTTTGTACCATTTTGTTTCATTTGAGGACGTCTGTTTGTCTACTAACTTGTTTGTTTTTTATCAAAATTTTCACACCAAAGTTCGCGTTTCGGAAAACTTCCATTGTCAAAAGTTTTAACTGCCTAAACAAATTAAATGTTTATAATTTAGAAGTATGGATAGTCATTATATTAGAAATTATAATTGAACCTTTAAAATGCTTGTCAGTGCAATTACAACACACTTACTCAACAATTACTCAACAACATTAAAAATAGACACCACTAATATCAAACCAATGATAGTTTCATGTGTTAAAATAAAAATAGAAATACTTTTATATCTAACGCTTTCATAAGATCTCGTTCGTCACGCGTGATTTGAAAAAGACAAATTTCGATATCGAAAGAAATGTCTGAAAGTGCTCGAACGGGGATTAGAAAAGTCTAACGACAGAATGAACGTTACTTCGGTCTAGAAGTCGGGAAATGGACGTGCTCCAATCGACTGTAAGAAGGAAAATTTATATCCTGGAAAGATAAGTGTTTTATTGTTTCAATGGCAGCACTGTTCAGAGCGCAAAGTGGAATTAATGGGGATTTAATGTGAAGCAGAGACGTTGGCTGTTTGTCTAATTCTAGGTAGTCTGGTTGTCTTAAGTCTATTAAATTGTGGGCGTGTCTTTATGTTGATGTATGCTATAAACAAACCAAATACATTTCTTAACCTGAATGTCGCTTAGGACGAGCTTATTTTCAAGTTTTTGTCATTAAAACGGTGAAAAGTAATCCCTGGCATCTGTTTTAATACATAAAGTAATTTATCAATTAAAAATGTGTAATAAAAAAATAAACAAAAGTTTTCTTGGATCTATATAGTGTTTCCAAAGTTTGTTCAAAAAAAAATAATAACAATAAAATAAAAACAAAGTGCGCAAAAATCTTTTGCAGTTTGAAATTCACAATAATTTTTTGTATTATTTAATCACATTGGATTAATTACCTCGAATAGAGAAAGACGCACACGTGAAGTACAGTTTCTCTGTATTTAATTTTAAGTATCTAACCATTTCCTCGAAGGAAGAAGGAGATACAATATTTAAGTAGAACAAAGATGAGGACAAAAAGGTCCGCTGTCATAGGAACTGATAGTTCAGCGAGCAAACTGTAGTCCAATATATTAACATTGAAATAATTGCCATTTGCTTTATTATGATACATATTTCAAGTTATATATTAGTTTTATTTATATGTGGGTTTATTTTAAACATGTTTACTATAACCATTCGCTAACATCTGAATTTATACAACAAACGTAGTGGTAAACTTAGCCGAACAAGTACGTAAACACTGCAAAGGGGAAACACGGCGCAGTGTAGGCAATATATCGCAAGCTTAGAGTGCTAAAATAGTGATCTTATTTGGTTAAAATTCACTTTGATTGGGTTTAGATTTTCGTCAAAATATAAAATTAATGTCTAGTTCAGTTTAATTACTAGAGTTAAATGTGATGCGGAGAGGTTAGGTGAGAAGGTAAACGAAGAGAGGGACATTTACATGCTACGGGAAAAATCATTAGACACGGTGAAATAGTTGAAGAATACTACGGTATTCAAACAGGACCTAGATGGCACATGATAGGAGGTTACATAAAGTTCCGTCCTTGCAGATGGCGTGCCAGTGCCAAACCTACCAAAGGAAAGATGTTGTGTACAAGGAAATAATTTACAATCACCAATCATGACATCAGCTCAACTAATCCAGGTCCGTATTCACCAATCAGCACGCATAGAATTTCGATTAATTTAACACAATAATCTAAAACTAATTAAATTTGTGTAAATACAAATTAATTAATATAAAGTTAAATATTTCCGAAAATTGTAATTTATATATAATAATTTGTTTCGCTAAAGTTTAATTACATTCCTGTCTCTTGTACAAGCTTCATGAATAGTTTTATCAGAATTTCAATCAAACGTAATCAAAATGTATTAAAGCCCACAAGATAATCAAAACATTTCCGACCTGTTGACTAGGGCAGAGGACAAAGTGGACAAACATTAGATGAAACGCTTTGCAAAATGTCAAAGGCGAAAGACGCTAAACTTATTTAATAAAAGCATTAAGCTTATCGTTTGCACAGCGAAATCTCAGAAGCTGTTAAATTAATATTTGGCGAAATTTAACTGGCTAAAGTGCAGGACGAAAATTAATTCCTACTGCTCAGGCTTGGTAATATATGACTAGGAAAGCCTGGAAGCACATGTGAGCTGGGAAGCGTGTAGTCCCCTCCTGTCTCCGCCTTGTTCAGAGCAGGTCCACTTCATGTACGCGCCCTACACACGATATGCATGTCCACCTTGTATTCTCTGAGAGGATTGTCTTTCCCTTAATCCTACTTATATTCTCTGACAGGATTGTCTTTCCCTTAATCCTACTTATATTCTCTAACAGGATTGTCTTTGCCAAAATCCTAGTTATATTCTCTGACAGGATTGTCTTTCCCTTAATCCTACTTATAATCTCTTACAGGATTGTCTTTCCCTTAATCCTACTTATATTCTCTGACAGGATTGTCTTCCCTTAATCCTACTTATACTCTCTGACAGGATTGTCTTTCCCTTAATCCTACTTATATTCTCTGACAGGATTTTATTTCTCTCAAACCTAATTAAATTCTCTGACAGGATTTTATTTCTCTCAAACCTAATTATATTCTCCGACAGGATTGTTTTTCCCTTAATCCTACTTACATTCTCTGAGAGGAATGTCTTTCCCTTAATCCTACTTATATTCTCTAACAGGATTGTCTTCCCTTAATCCTAATTATAATCACAATCCTTTCCTATCTTCCTGGGCGAACTACATAAAAAAGTGATTAGGATTCATATTATCGTGTCAGTGTTGGATATCTTCAACTGGATCCAGTTGGCACCTAGTACAATTTTTCGTGCTCCGCCAGGTAAGAAGTGCTTCTCAAAGTAACCAATTTGTTCTGGGGACCTTAGGGTTTACATTTTGCTATTCGGTAATGCTGAAATGAGTTGCGACTTTGATAGTCCTTGGTCACTAAGTAGTCATCTTCCACTGAATAAAGAGTTGTATTCAATCGTAGCAGTATTTACTGGATGACGATTTTGCGTCGATATGCGATTGGTCAATTTAATTTTGAGTGTTTGTGTTTTAGAGAAGTCCTTAATATATTTGCTTTAAGTTGTTCCCCAAGATTACTTTATTTATTTTATCAAGTAAAAACAAAGTTTCCGTGACATCACTGGCGTAGATTAAAGCCGGCTGTCAAACTACACAGAAAAACAATATATGAGTCCTATAGAGTCAAGGTACACTTTCTCCAATTTTTAAAAATTGAGATTTTACACAAATATTGCAGGAAATTTCGTGATTAACATGTTTCTGCAACAGTTTGCGGCAGAAGTATTATATTTACATCAAAAATATTTATTCAGAATCAACAAAAATATTAATTCTAAGCTCTTTAGTCAATTGTTCAGAGGTTTTTTGACTACTCTGAAAAATTAGGGGAGTGGGAGAAAGTGCAGTTTGATTCTAGAGGACTCAATATTTTCTAATTAACTGTACCAGGTATAATGTGTCCTGTAACAGTCTAGGTTGTCGTACAAGTCCGTTTTTATCGAACGTCATGTTGTGACCCATGTATTTAAATTATTAGTTTTAATTCCGTATACTATCTCTGTACTTACGAGTGGTAAGAAGTCTGTTCATAGGTTTCTAAACAAATAGATCACAAAATAATTTTAACAAGTGATAACATATTGTAACTATACCCTAATTAAATACTAAAATACGATGGTCTAAGGAGGTTTTCGCAAGCTTTTTGTAGGAATTGGCAGCCGAAAAAAGCACACTGGGGGATCAGAAGCAAAGGGGAGGATTTTACATTAGAATGGACTCGTCGAAGTAAGATTAAAATACCCGAACTGGACCCGTATGACACATAAGCGTAAATGGGGAGTTGTTAAGGATTCCTCGTTGAATTTTCCGCTTCGCAGCTAAATCCATATGGGGTCGATGCATATCAGATATTCACTCTAATGTAGCATTTGTAAATTTATTTACAAAGCATACTAAAAAATCTTTTGAGTTATTTACACATAAGACAAATATTGTAAATCCACTTTCACATAAAAAAGTTCAACCTAAGTTAGAAATCGATTCGGTAAAGGTTTGATCATCGCCTTACTTAAATACCCCACACAATATGCCCGAACAACAGAGAATTTCAAATTAATTGTAACAAGTTACTAAACAGTTTGCTGATGAAGCTGTTTAACTTTCTGTTACAACAGTTAGGATTCCAATCCTTAACGTAATTCGACGGTGGCATTAAATCATACGATACAGTTGAACAGAAATGCCGAGGATTAGGGTGTGCTCGAAATATGTTTTAAATCATTTCATAAATCGTTTTCCATCATGGAAGGGATTAAGTATTTTCAATTTATTCTAAATCTGATTATTATTTTCACTGTATTTTTTGCTTTTTATAAACCTGTTCATCTTATTTCCCAATATAGTCTTACATCTTTGGTAACTTCTGAAATTTTATAAGTTGAAACATTCCTTCTAAGAAAAAAATCTAAAAGTGAATTTAAAAAAATTAAAACTAAAACTAGAGCAACACTAAATTATTAGAAACCAGTAAAAGCCAAAGAATAAACTATAGACTCGAAGAAAATTTAGGAAACAAAGATATAGAATTACAACTAAATTAACAAAAATAAATAAATAGCAACTATATCTAAAACTAGAGTAACAAAAAAAAACCCATATATAATTTAAAAAAGAATTAAATTTATTAAAATGAATTTATTTGGCGGAAATATGGAAGGTGGTACCAGGTGATAAACGCTATTAAAAAGAGTTCATTAATTTAACACTAATACTTATTTAATTAATAATTATTACAATGATGACAATAATTGTAAGTAATAATAGTTTATAATTGTATTTAAACTAAACTATTTGACTCAGCTCATCAACCTTCGTATTGTCTTAATGTAGGTTGGCGAGAATTTGTACACACAAAGTTATATCCTAATGCTATCAGTTACAATTTATTTCGGCGGCCAATGAGGATCGAGTTTCCTGGTTCTTTATTTTCTATTCAATAAAATTTAATTAACGATTGGCAACTAATGAATTTATTACGACTATTGAGTTATAAACGTAAATTAAAATCTTGTAATTAATTTAGAATATTTATAATAAATCTTTGGTGCTTATAATTAGTACCAAGGATGGATGCCTCCTGCGTTGCTCTTTGATGTTGTTCTGGATCCCCCGTCAGCCTCCGATGGGTTGGTTTCATGACTTTACTTTAGCCAATTCGTTACATACCCAATAATGAATCATTATTCCCTCGTCTACCACCATTTACGTATTTAAAATTTAATTAATTAATCATTCACAATTATTAAATGATTTGAATACAAACCCTTATACGTTTCCTATATCCACTCCGGTATCCCACATTGCAACCTTCCTTGCCCCAACGAGGCTCACTTCATTACAATGTTTACCCCCAGCCTCAGAACGATCCCTTTTCCCTTTGCTCTAGATTGGCATTTATTTGAAAATTCGCACCAATCAGCTTTTCCTACAATTATTTTCATTCAATGGTAAGCTCCGTTAAGGACCAATTCCGCCGTCAGACTGATCACTTTTGTTTTACGTTCACCCCAAGAGCCAGCTGGTGTTTTAAATTACGGTTTTTATTGCTTCTTACGTAAAAGTAATTTCTAATACGACAACCAGAAATAAAGGAGCACGGAATCCTTACCTGATTCTACATACATAAGGGAAGATATTTCTTTCGTTATAATACAATAAAGTACAAACACTTCCATAAGAAGAACCTATAAAATAAAACGCTCGAACCTTTCATAAATTCAATACTAGATAAGTGGTATCTTCAGTGTGGTAACACACATTGTCAGTAAACTAATGTTTGTTTTAGCTGTTGCCAGTTGTTGTGAAGCTCCTGAGATATCAATATATTAAACTGATTTCGTTTCAAGCGATTTATTATATAAATATTCTTGTTATTGGAAAGTTTGTTTGTACTTTATTTAACAAGAAAACCGTCACATAATATAATTAAAATTATAAAACACACACACACACACACACACACAAACACACACACACACACACACACACACAAACACACACACACACACACACACACACACACACACACACACACACACACACACACACACACACACACACACATACACACTAGTTAAATTGTAAATTATCTTATTAGAAAGAATGACAATGATAAACCAAAGTTGTCGCACAAAACAGGAATAAATAAACGTTCAGTCAATACATCTAAAGAAACGAATCTTTTTAAATTTCTATTTCAATTCTCTTTTCGGTGAGTTTAAGCCTCGGCCGTTTGTTAGATTGTTTAATTTTACTGCAGCAGAGTTTGGGTTGGGGTAGTGTTGCAGTAATGTGAATTTAATGTGAAGCAGTAACACCCCTGGGTACGGGGTGGGGGATTATTCCAACTTCTTTAGTTACAAATAAAACAACGCACATGAAGCAATACTTCGCTCGCCCACAATTACGAAAACACCACTGTTAGTAATTACGGTAGTTATTAGCAGAATAGTCTCGGTTTTATGTTTTGTTTCGATAAGAGTAATTTAATATCTCTGTGGCAGGAGTAAGGGAATGGGGTTAAAAGTTACATTGTTTGAGTAATTACAGGTGTAGGCGTCAGATTAGGGTTGCTTCCGAGTTACGGGTCTACAACGGTATCCGCCATTTTGAAACTTTACTCGGACCAGAACGACGTCATAAAATTTTACCACAATTCTTTACTGCAATGGTACGAATTAAACTTTAGATTGAACAAAGTTATTGTTTATTTTGTTTGTTTTATTTTATTGGGAACAATTTTACTTTCGATCATTAAAAAAGATGTTTTTGTTAAACACATTTGTTCAGAGTAACAAGCTTTTAGAAAATCTGAAAGTTGTTTATTTATAGATCATGCATTGCAGATAATGTACGCGAAAATTATCAGTCATATACGAGATCCATGAGATAATGAAATCAAACGTACCCTCCGGGACAATAGCATGGTCCAGGCTTGCATTTAGTGATTGAGATATATATTATTTGTAGTAAAACATTGAATGATTTAATAACAGTCTCTCACAAATAACACCTGTTTCCCCCGTCTGAAAACACATTGGAAAAAAATATTGCAAAATCTAAGGATGCAATGAACGGAAACAATGACAATGATGACTGAATCGTCATTCAGTGACGACCACTACCTATCCGAATTAGAGGTTAATTAGTGCTTTAACCTATAATTAAAAAGTTTAAAGCTTTAGATAAATGGATCCTATTGACATATCCTATGAAATAATTTTACCTACCATGTCAAAAAGTAATGCGGTTGGATAAGGAGGGGGAGAGAGAGAGAGAAAGATAGATAGATACATAGATAGATAGATAGAGAGGGATAAATAGATATAGAGATAGATAGATAGATAGATAGATAGATAGATAGATAGAGATAGATAGATAGATGGAGAGAGAAAGAGAGAGATAGAGAGAGGGGAGGGAGAGAGAGAGAGGAAGAGAGAAAGACAGAGAGCGAGAGAGAGACAGAGGGCGAGAGAGAGTGAGTGGAATGACGATTAAGTGAAGAAACAAGGTTATCTTAAAAGGTGCAGTAAACATAGCTTCAGCTGATCATTCACGAAAAAGCTTACAGCAGCAGAGCTCGCTAAGAGAAGGCCCTCACAGCCCCTAACTTGCGTTGACGGTTCGGATTGTCATCTGCCTAGCTGTTCAGGTCTACAGCAAATACAATCAGAACTTTACAATGGACAAGGTACATGACAAATAATAATGGATATTAGTAGAGAAATGATGGAGCATCTTGTCCCAGAAGAATAGCTGGGTAGTGTATAAGGGGAAGACGACTAAGAACAACGTACTGGACATTCTTATTTAATAAAAATGAAGACCAAAGAAGAGATGGCGCTTGGAATGCAGAATAATTAGGGAGGATGTATCTGAGAAGATGTGGAATGGTAGCTCAGAATTTAAATTGCGTTATCAGGCTAAGGTATTTAACACGGGAGGTGATAATGACGGGTCAAAAATAATGATAGTATTGACAAAGCTGGTCAAATTTTCTCCTAATTACCTGAATAATATTGAAATTTGCGTGAAAGATAGTAGTGAGCGGCCGTTGGTAAGAACCAATAAGAAACCAAACTGGGTTCAACGGCTTTTAAATGCTTTGCCTAGTATCTGTAATCTACGTATAACTATCCGGGCATTTTTATGCTTGACATTAACAAATCGATATTGTCTGTCGATAGATATTTATAAATCGACTCTTTGTGCAAGAGATTAAGATACAGACAGTAATGTGTGGCAAATTATTTTGGATAGGTTTATCTAGACGTCTTAATGTTTTAATGGTTCATGTACAGCAATTTACTGTCGGCTATAAAACAAATTAATGATGGTGCAATAAACCCTGCTTCTTGTTGCACAAACTTATATTTAGAATACGTTATGGGTATTAGGCTGTTACATTCTATGGTGGACCGGCCTTGTCGAGTGGAGAGTAGGTCTTCTGATAACTGACCCTCTATATCTCATAGAGTGTCTCCTCTACACACCACACCAGAACATTTACTTCATACAGCATTCACGTCGATATTTATTAAAAATCATTTCCACGTCCTTTAAAGTTTGTAGCCACTCGTTAACAAAAGTTGCTGCACGACCGTTTGCATCATTAAGGTAGATCTGAATCGTGAATTTACTCGTGTATTGTAATAATTCTTTCCAAGTTCTAGAACAATTTGTTACTTCACGGTGGGTTTCGTTTAAAATATTTTTCTGCCCTGCACCGCTCATTAATGGATAATAACGTCTGGAAAATTACTTTATATTCACATAATACTAGGGCAATCGTAGGAGATTTAACATTTTATGATTTAACCCGGAGTTGTAAGGAAGTGATTATGGTGAAGAATCCTAGGTATAAGAGAAAGGGTATGAAATCAACTGGAGTAGTGACAAACATCAGAGGAAATATTAAAACAATGATGATACATGAGGCTTAGGAGGTACAGGTTAGGTTCCTTACTTGATGAGTATCAAATAGTGATGTGAAGAATCCAGGATGTAAGAGGAAGGGTACGAAATCAGCTGGAGCAGTGCACTACGTAGTGACAAACATCAGAGGAAATATTAAAACAATGATGATACATGAGGCTTAGGAGGTACAGGTTAGGTTCCTTACTTGATGAGTACCAAATAGTGATGGTGAAGAATCCAGGATGTAAGAGGAAGGGTACGAAATCAGCTGGAGCAGTGCACTACGCAGTGACAAACATCAGAGGAAATATTAAAACAATGATGATACATGAGGCTTAGGAGGTACAGGTTAGGTTCCTTACTTGATGAGTACCAAATAGTGATGTGAAGAATCCAGGATGTAAGAGGAAGGGTACGAAATCAGATGGAGCAGTGCACTACGCAGTGACAAACATCAGAGGAAATACTAAAACAATGATACATGAGGCTTAGAATTTACAGGTTAGGTTCCTTACTTGATGAGTACCAAAGAGTGATGTGAAGAATCCAGGATGTAAGAGGAAGGGTACGAAATAGCTGGAGCAGTGCACTACGCAGTGACAAACATCAGAGGAAATATTAAAACATTGATACATGAGGCTTAGGAGGTACAGGTTAGGTTCCTTACTTGATGAGTACCAAATAGTGATGTGAAGAATCCAGGATGCAAGAGGAAGGGTACGAAATCAGCTGGAGCAGTGCACTACGCAGTGACAAACATCAAAGGAAATATTAAAACAATGATACATGAGGCTTAGAATTTACAGGTTAGGTTCCTTACTTGATGAATACCAAATAGCGATGTGAAGAATCCAGGATGCAAGAGGAAGGGTACGAAATCAGATGGAGCAGTGCATTACGCAGTGACAAACATCAGAGGAAATATTAAAACAATGATACATGAGGCTTAGGAGGTACAGGTTAGGTTCCTTACTTGATGAGTACCAAATAGTGATGTGAAGAATCCAGAATGCAAGAGGAAGGGTACGAAATCAGCTGGAGCAGTGCACTACGCAGTGACAAACATCAGAGGAAATATTAAAACAATGATGATACATGAGGCTTAGGAGGTACAGGTTAGGTTCCTTACTTGTTGAGTACCAAAGAGCGATGTGAAGAATCCAGGATGTAAGAGGAAGGGTACGAAATCAGATGGAGCAGTGCACTACGCAGTGACAAACATCAAAGGAAATATTAAAACAATGATGATACATGAGGCTTAAGAGGTACAGGTTAGGTTCCTTACTTGATGAGTACCAAAGAGCGATGTGAAGAATCCAGGATGTAAGAGGAAGGGTACGAAATCAGCTGGAGCAGTGCACTACGCAGTGACAAACATCAAAGGAAATATTAAAACAATGATGATACATGAGGCTTAAGAGGTACAGGTTAGGTTCCTTACTTGATGAGTACCAAAGAGCGATGTGAAGAATCCAGGATGTAAGAGGAAGGGTACGAAATCAGATGGAGCAGTGCACTACGCAGTGACAAACATCAAAGGAAATATTAAAACAATGATGATACATGAGGCTTAAGAGGTACAGGTTAGGTTCCTTACTTGATGAGTACCAAGGAGTGGTTATTGGAGGTTGAAGCGTAGGTTGGTCATATAGCCTTTTGGAATACCGTATGACCCAAATAGGAAATCTTTAACCTATATCTCCTGAGTCAAATTAATGGTGTATACGGAGTCATTATCGTAAAAATACATTGTACACATATCACAGGGGTTTTAGCCTGGGTAGACAGTGAAAATAATCGAACATGGAAGTCAGTTAAGAAACAATGCTTAGACCTGCCTTAATCCTCTGCCCCCAGTCACTCTACTTCTTGTAATTATTCACCGTAGATTATCTTTCAAATCCCGTCGCCATCTGTTCCTCGGTCTCTATGTTCTCTGACACCAATTGGTCGACTATTCATTTCATGGAGTACTCTGACATTCTCTATTCTCCATCCCAATACCTTAATTGTTTGAACTTAACTCCCCATTGTTTCTACTGATCCTTATATTTTATTCTTCTTCTTTATTTATTACGAACATTGACTAATTATTAACAAGGATATTCTGATTTAAATGCGTCATATCCGAATATTTTGACGGTGACAATCTGAACTATCGGCGCATGGCTGAGAGTGTATTCTGCCGGGTCTTCCGCTACCCTTAATGTTTTTCTGGATGATCAATTGATGCATCCTATTATTACTTTCGCTCAAAGGATGTTCTGTTTATTCCAATTTTCTGCGTATAGTCCGCTCTCTCTCTCTCTCTCTCTTTCTCTCTCTCTCTCTCTCTCTGTATCTCTCTCTCTCTCTGTATCTCTCTCTCTCTTTTTTTATTCCTATCTTTACTCCAATCTACAGATTACCTCTTTACTGGTGACATGGTCAGTCTGAGATCTTCATTTGACATTTCTCTAGGCTACAATATAAAGTATCCAACAGTTTTCCAATAGAGTTTCGATCTAAGATTACGTTAAACGTATTATAACGATAAAAAGAGGATGGCATAGCTATTTAAGGTAAATAAGCAATGTAGCTACTGAATGGTGCTCTCGCTTTTTCTTCTCATCATGTTCCTTCGCTTAGGCCTATCTTGTGTTTACTGTTGTTTTAAGATAATTATACTCTTCTATATTTATTCAATTCTTTGATCGCTCAGTATATCCTGGCTTGCTGTTTGTTGAGTTTTGCTTATAAACGTGTGAAGTTTTAGCTCGAAGTCTTGACTTGGTTTTGTAACCTAACCATTAGACAATGACAATTGTACGCTAGTAACGAATATAATTCTGTAGTGCGTATACAGAATCTTCAAACGCTTATAACCATCGTGTTGCTTTAAAGGGAGGAAGGTGTTACAGTTCTCCAACATTAAAGTTAGCTATTCAACCTCATACCTAAATAGAGTTCAGTAAAGTTTGGAATTGTACTACTTAAGTAACACATTATTACGTCTTTCATTACTCACAGCTGACCATTCTATATTACTCACATCTGACCATTCTATATTACTCGAATGATCGTAATGCGATCATTAATATTGGCAATAAAACGCATTTGGAAAGCATCTTTGCAATTAACTTTATTGCACTGAACCCGAGAGGAAACAAAGTGTGCAAACAAAGCTGACATATTGAAAACAAACATGGAGAACGTTTCGGTCGGGACTGGGGAGAACGAGAGATATATTTAAGGGTGGGTTCCTCCCCCATTATCCAGCAGACTCGTGTCAAGACTAACCTCATAATCAATCGATGACGTCATTTGTAGAACGCGTTCTCCAATTTGGCCGTAATTACTTGCAAGCACAGTATCGATACTGTCGCAATATCAAATTGCGTTTGTATTTCCACTGCTGCCAACATTATATCGAATTCCAATTTCGTTAAAGTTACTCATTCACAGAAAATAATAAAACAGTTCTTAATCACTTTTTTTTTCAGAGTAATTAAAAAATGAGGAAACTGTAATAAAAATAGTAGAACGTTTAATGAAATAAAAGGTAACGACTTCAGGCACGCAAGGAACATCTTGCTCTCGTGAGAAGCTGATACATGTTATAGTAATTTCGAATTTACAAATCTACTATAACAGGAAACGTATACCACAGTTTGCGAGATTGTCGTGATATTCCACGTTTCTGTTAAGTTCTACATAAATCTATTCAGAATCATAAATTTCTGGCGATCCTTTCAGAACTGTTCATGCGTCCCAAATTCTTGAAATAAATAGAACATTTTTAAATGAGACTCCAAAACGCGTTTACAAGAAGATATACTTCAAGACTGAAATTACCAGGCCTATGTAACTCAGCATATGCGCATTGATAATGTTGCTGAGGTCAACATATCACAGGAGGAAATTGAAAGATTATTCTGGAGTTTTCTTGAATATTGAAAATTGAACATAATTGACATAACTTAATTTTTAGTTTCTGGGCATTTCTAATGATAAATTATCGTTATTGTAACAAACGTAAAATAAACCATACACCTGAAATGGTCTAGTGAATACTTAATAAGCAGAATAGTTTGTATTGTTATTATTATGTTGGTGAGATTGATGTTGGTGGTGACAATATTACTATATTGTTGGTGGTGATGGAGATATTGGTGGTTATGGTAATGTTGTTAATTGTGGTGATGCGGTTGGTGGTTATGGTGATGTTGGTAGTTATAATGATGTTGTTGTTGGTAGTGGTGATGTTATTCATGGAGGTGATATTGTTGGAGGTAATGGTGATGGTGCCGGCTAAGCGAATGTCGACTGGCTGACTGCCGGCTAAGCGAATGTCGACTGACCGACTGCTGGCTAAGCGAATGTCGACTGGCTGACTGCTGGCTAAGCGAATGTCGACTGGCTGACTGCCGGCTAAGCGAATGTCGACTGACCGACTGCCGGCTAAGCGAATGTCGACTGGCTGACTGCTGGCTAAGCGAATGTCGACTGGCTGACTGCTGGCTAAGCGAATGTCGACTGACCGACTGCCGGCTAAGCGAATGTCGACTGACCGACTGCTGGCTAAGCGAATGTCGACTGGCTGACTGCCGGCTAAGCGAATGTCGACTGGCTGACTGCCGGCTAAGCGAATGTCGACTGACCGACTGCTGGCTAAGCAAATGTCTACTAACCGACTGCCGCCTAAGGGAATACGTGGAGACCGACTGCCGGCTAAGCGAATGTCCGACTGCCGGCTAAGCGAATGTCGACTGACCGACTGCTGGCTAAGCAAATGTCTACTAACCGACTGCCGCCTAAGGGAATACGTGGAGACTGACTGCCGGCTAAGCGAAAGTCCGACTGGCGGCTAAGCGAATGTCGACTGACCGACTGCCGCCTAAGAGAATCCCTGGAGACTGACTGCCAGCTAAGGTAATGCCTCTAGTTACACTGCCAGCTAAGGGAATGCCTGGAGACTGACTGCCAGCTAAGGGAATGCCTGGAGTTACACTGCCAGCTAAGGGAATGCCTGGAGTTACACTGCCAGCTAAGGGAATGCCTGGAGTTACACTGCCAGCTAAGGAAATGCCTGGAGTTACACTGCCAGCTAAGCGAATGCCTGGAGTTACACTGCCTGTTAAGCGAATACCTGGAGTTACACTGCCAGCTAAGGGAATGCCTGGAGTTACACTGCCGGCTAAGGGAATGCCTGGAGTTACACTGCCAGCTAAGGGAATGCCTGGAGTTACACTGCCAGCTAAGGGAATGCCTGGAGTTACACTGCCAGCTAAGGGAATGCCTGGAGTTACACTGCCAGCTAAGGGAATGCCTGGAGTTACACTGCCAGCTAAGGGAATGCCTGGAGTTACACTGCCAGCTAAGGGAATGCCTGGAGTTACACTGCCAGCTAAGGGAATGCCTGGAGACTGACTGCCAGCTAAGGGAATGCCTGGAGTTACACTGCCGGCTAAGGGAATGCCTGGAGTTACACTGCCAGCTAAGGGAATGCCTGGAGTTACACTGCCAGCTAAGGGAATGCCTGGAGTTACACTGCCGGCTAAGGGAATGCCTGGAGTTACACTACCAGCTAAGAGAATCCCTGGAGACTGACTGCCAGCTAAGGGAATGCCTGGAGTTACACTGCCGGCTAAGGGAATGCCTGGAGTTACACTGCCAGCTAAGGGAATGTCTGGAGTTACACTGCCAGCTAAGGGAATGCCTGGAGTTACACTGCCGGCTAAGGGAATGCCTGGAGTTACACTGCCAGCTAAGAGAATCCCTGGAGACTGACTGCCAGCTAAGGGAATGCCTGGAGTTACACTGCCGGCTAAGGGAATGCCTGGAGTTACACTGCCAGCTAAGGGAATGCCTGGAGTTACACTGCCAGCTAAGGGAGTGCCTGGAGTTACACTGCCAGCTAAGGGAATGCCTGGAGTTACACTGCCAGCTAAGGGAATGCCTGGAGTTACACTGCCAGCTAAGGGAATGCCTGGAGTTACACTGCCAGCTAAGCGAATGCCTGGAGTTACACTGCCAGCTAAGGGAATGCCTGGAGTTACACTGCCAACTAAGGGAATGCCTGGAGTTACACTGCCAGCTAAGGGAATGCCTGGAGTTACACTGCCAGCTAAGCGAATGTCGACTGACCGACTATCTGCTGACGTGGTGAGTCTTTCCAGAGTTTGTTAAATTTTCTGCAATGGTTTGATAATAAATTTGTAATACAATTAACATACGATTTTACAACATTGTGTACAAGTTGATAACTATTGCAGTTATATTTGGCATTTTCCACCATTAGTCGTGCAAGAACATCGCACGCAGCAGAAGTTAGGTTTGACAAGTAATCTTAAGGTTATGGAGTAGACGAGCAGGAAAAACGTGTCCTCTAGATCACGTGGACGAAGGAACAGTCCGGCCGGCTTTACCCTAAACGTTTCAGAATAAGAACGAATAGGGGTAAATGTGAATAGCCAAGATTAGAGGGAATGCATGGCCAGTCATTTACGCTTAGACTTAGTCCCCGCCTCTACACCAGACGAATCCGGCGTAATCCACTTCGATTCGGCTGACAGAGTCTTTTTCAGCCAGCCACAAGACACGACGGTTTTGGAGTTATTTATCGTATTAAGAGGAAAGGAAACCGTAAGATGTTGACGATAAAATCACAGCAATAAACATTTCATTGCATAAGTGGGAAGAAAAATTGTAGACGAATCCAGCATTCCAGACAATTTTATAATTTATCTTCGTTTAATTTATTTTATAATAAATTTTAATTTGATAAACAGGTCGTCACTCAGTCGAAAAACTGGTAAAATGTCGTCGCATCGTTGTAAAAATACGTAGATGATTAAACAATACTGTATTTATGCCATTAATCCATAGAAGGGTTTTTTTTTATAAAAGCGTTGACATCTATTAAATACAATAGTATTAACTACAACAGCGCCCCTTCTGGAAACTTTAAACTACTTCGTCAGGTTATGGAAAGACAGGGTTTGATAAAAGATTGTGTGAAAGGTCGTGACCCTGATTCGTGAATAATGATTTCGACTGGGCTGTTTTGCGTGAATCCGGCCTTTTTATTCCGCAAAGGAAACTGTCACAAACAACAATCGAGTTTTCATCAAACGATAAGAGCAGAAGGTAATCTGATTATTATAATTAAATTATACGTTGTCCCACACATAACTCAGGTAAATCCATTTACGTAGATTATTAAAATGCATCCTAAAATTCATGCAGCAGATTTTAATAATTAAACTGTACTTACGATGTATCTGTTTACACTGGAATCATCACTTACCTGTAACACAATTCGGACGTTATTTTCTAGTGAATTATACAAAATTAAGATAAAATAAATTAGAAAACTTAATTATAGCCTGAAAACATCGTTGCATGTTACGAGCTTAAGCTCCAGTGTTAATAACAACCCCTTGCATACTCGTGAATAAGTGCGAAGTTTTCTTCTTTTAAACCTAAGTCGTATTTCAGACTTACGGGGGAAATATCAAGATGGCTGTAAACTTTGCACGCACTTAATGTTTATGTCACTTTCTTGGCGAGGTACTGGGAAGCTAAATAACCGTTATTTGCACGTGGAACTGTTCTGCATCTAAATGGAACCCGTGCCACAAATAAAAACCATCTACAACACCCCTGAATAAAGAGACGAAGGGTTTTACATCTGATAACTGCAGATTCTTCTGACATCGTTTAAAAGCTGAAATCGAATAATTATTGCCAAACACGTAAACCATTTGAATAAATACTAACTGTAGTCATAAATGATATCAACATAACGACGTCATGAAAAGCAAATCTGAAACCAGAGCTACCTAGAGAGTTCAGTGCCACATCTAATAAAGCACGAGTACAATGCGTTTGCTTGTATGTAGGCTTAAGTAGTTTCAAAGCATTCAGACAGAAGTGGTATCGCTCTGTTAGTGTCAGAATAGGAAAGTATTGTGAATATAAGTAGGATTATGGTAAGGGCATAAATTAACCTGGTACAGGATGTACGGGGATCTTGTCATCACGTGGGCGGAAACGCGTATCTGAAATAGAGCTACTCTCTATCAATGTCATAAAGACGTCTCTCCCCTTTACACCATAACATTGTTCACCAGTGGCGATTCTACAAGGAAGTATCCATCGAGGAATCATGACCTACCCATCGGATGTAGTCTCTATGTTTAGGTCTCACAAACAGTATCACAAATGTTTAGAGAACAAGATTTTAAGCTAATTTCTTTGTGACAAAAGCAAAACATCTAAAGGGATTCACAAACACAGAAATAACTCGCAACGTAAATAGTTACGTTTTTAATATAACATGTAAAAAACTAATACCACTTAATAAATAATTCATTACGGTAGCTTCTGAAATAAACTTTCTAGTTTGGGGGAAATTTTCTAAATGAATCGTTTAACACCGTTAAGCTGGCAACATTTGATGACATTATAGACTTGATAACTTCAGAGTTTCGGAACTTTTGGCGCAAAACTCACCCTTGCGGTAAAGCAATCAGAAGGGAAAAGTTTGTAGAAGTGAGAAAGAGCGACTAATAAAAATCTCACAGAATGCGTTGAGAAGGAATTTTAATTGTTGGGATTACTGAAAAAATTAAGAGACCAAGGTAGTGAAGCTATTTTCTTAACAAAAAAACACTAGTTCTTTAAATTTGATTTTATGTAAGTTTTTGTTTAAATTTTACAACAATTTAAATTATTTCCACGAATTTCTCTTTATTATTCAGACACTTTGCTTTATTCTGTTTGTCCTTGTTTGAAAAGTTTTGAATATTTTTTCTGAATTTAATTCAGGAACAGTTATGCTCGTCGCTTCAGGATGGAAAACTAACTGAAAGGTGTTCTTTCCTTGAGGTTTTCTTTTGTTAGTTTTGTTTGTTAACGGTTTTTTGATTAGCAACATCTTCCGCCCATGTCATTTCCAATAACCCTCTTTTATATCTCAATTTTTAAAAAAATATTTGTTATATTGAAACAAACGCTTTCCTAGCTTAGTTAACTTTCAATAACTGCTTGTCATCTTGGTTCGCTCGTACAGTAAAATTTTTATTTAATTATTAGCCTACTTTTAAAAAGTATAAAATAAAATATTTTCGCGAGAACTTGCCAATTCCCGCACCTTAGATGTGAAAAGGTTCCAAAGACTATTTCCAAACCCATCTAAAGCCTTGGGTATTGTCGCGCGGATGAAATATTTCTCAGCGAGTTACATTGATCACAATATAACGCTGTTCCATAATGTATAGAGCGTGACGTTTTCTAAGCGTTGGACTCACCTTAAAATGAAGCTACTTTATCTGAATGCGCCGCATTATCCTGAACCCAAGCTCTTTATGCAGGTAAATTATGTACAAGAGCTTGTCACATTTGCAAGATTTCCGTGAAAGCTATAGAAAATCGAGATTGATATTTGACTGAATAAACTCATGGAAAGCAACCTAAAAAAGAAGGTTTTTTCTTTTCCAATCTTGTCGTTTAGAGGGTTCAAAATGAACGGGAGGGTTGACGTCACAACGTGTCAATACTGTACACGTAACGCCTTCACGCCCATAAACGCCGCTAAAGTGTACAGGGGCGTAAAACAATATCCGAATTGGTACATTGCCAAGGGGAATATTTCACAGGAAAATATCTTCCTTGTATAGCAACAAGTGGAGACTTTAATGCTGTGCATGCAAAACGTCTCTCGTCAAATATTTAAAGGCGTGTAAATTTGCAAACAGCTCTTAAACAGTTCAAAAGCGAAAGCCTTACTATGACAGAAAGACGAGAGTGCAAAAGAATCCAAATGTTGAAAAATGTCACGATAGTTTTGTTTTAACTAAATTTACGTGCTTCCACAAAATATTTTGTAGGAGTAAAGAATCTTTCGTCTGTATGACTGGAATTAAATCTTCTAAATAGAAAGTCATAAAATAACAAAAACCTTTAACAGGAAGCTATTTAAGAAATAAAAAATATATAACACGCAGTTAAAGATAGTTAAAAAAACATTCAAAATCGTCAGTAGTAAATAAATATGCAATGCTGTAAAAAACAATACAGCCACAGTAACACTTATGCAGTTTTGTTTTGATCAAGGTTAGCGCAGAGTTCCATACGTAGCGTAGTGAGCGAAGCGACAGAATTTTATGATTTATCTTGAAAACGTTTCTTTCCAGGGGAAACTTTCACTCTAGACATAAAGGAATTTAACGCCCTTTTGGAGACTTGTAAAGGGGAATAAAGGATTCCGCAGCGACACAGAATCTTATGATGAATCTCTGAACCCAAGTGGTGGGACCCTGTTGGAATAAACAGTACTATTAATGTTGAGAAAAAGTAGAAAAATAATGGAAACAGTAAAGTTTTGTTCTTTATTTTATCAATAAAGGTACAACCCTCTTTGCTGAGTATTTTTCCGTTACTACTTGTAAAAGCTAATTGTAGATTGGTACTGAATAGTCGTGTATCACAGATTCGTTTGCACTGTTTATAAGCAAGGAATAATATTTGTAAGCGAGAAAGGAAATGGAGGACAAACTTTGCTACACGACTTTTATAAATTGGAAGTTTAACTTAAAATTAAATTGTTATTTCTATTTTAAACTTGAGCTAACATACACTTTGCATATAGGAATATACATCTAAAGGGAGATTAACTTTGATTAAGCAGTTATAACATATTGCCAACTCGAAACGCTGCAGACATTTGTTTTTATGAATAGTTAGAAGGAGGAGTATATTTAATGGTTCTTAAGACTTTAGGAAACATTACGTATGCCAAATGCCATGTGAGAATTGTAATGCAATAGGGTGATGAGTACGTTGCGAAATTCTAAATCAAAATAAGAGCTACTTTAAAAAAAGTTACAAAGAAAGTAACAGAGGAAGGAAGCTATTAAGCGTTTTCACACCAAACTCTATATTCTTGAAACTATATTCTTCTGACAACAACATATGCTATGTAATAAGACTGTGAAATGTAAAACCGCATATAGAAAGGTTTGGTGATAAAGACGTGCTGATACGGTACGATCTCATGTATACGCTATAGTAGAACTAACCTGGTTTAGTAACACTTGTTTTGTATTTTTACTTCTTCTCGATCTAAGAACTGACCAAATTACATACAGTTCAAATGATCCTACACTAACCAGAAAAACTGGCAACTAATAAAGCAAGAAATCAATCCGGTCAACTGTATGAATCAACTCTGCTCGGTAAGATGCACGCTCGTAATGTGTCAAGGAGCGAATCAAGAAACAACTGTCAGTCATAGAGACGCTCTGCGGGAAAATAAAAATTGGAACGGTAACAGACAAGAGCAATCATAAAAGAGAAAAACATAATCGTATGGGATAACAGAACTCAGCTGTGGTGGGCATTGTTATGAATGCCAGGAGAGAGATTGTTGAAGCAAGTTTTACAATAGAAGCCGTTTGGAAGAAAAAGAGCCAGATCGAGCGAGAGAAAAAATCGACTGGAAGATCAGGAATAAGGAATCGGAAGTAGATTTTGAAACCGGACCGTAGTAGATCGATGCTGGCTACGGGAATATTTAGATGTTGAGAAAACATATTCCTACCCAGCTTTGATTTCTTCAAAGGACAGCTTTTACGCTCTTACTGAACCGTCTATAATTCCTTCAAATTATAATTACAAGGTGTTGTACAATACTTAGTATTTCCATAACACTACGAATCCAAAAAGCTTGTTCGATTTATATCGACATAGGAGTATTTTTTAGCAAAGTTCTGCGCAACAAACTTGGATCTCTGCCCTTGCGTCGTGTCACTTCGTGTTCTAATAACTTTGCAACTTAACCCCTCGATTCACTTTGGAAACACGCTCCCCCCCCCCAATCGTTAACTTTGTTATTTACCAACGTTTCTCTGCTTTTCACTCGCAGTTTAGTTTGTTTTGATTGATGAGCACCTGTTTCCGAAATGCTTTGACAACAGCCACTGATGCAAGTTTGTGATTGAGAGCGCGGACGGGTTTTTAAATTAAATTTCCGAGCGGAGCGAAAGGTTTTCATTTATTAGTAGATTTGCTTTTAGGGTCAGTGTGAGGCTAGTGCCGAATGCGGACGGGTGCGAGACTAGTGGCGATATTGTTAACGCGAGCGAAGCAAAATTTCTCTGGCTTGGAAGACGAAAGAGAATTTGAATTGCAATCCTCTAGCGGCCACGTAAAGAGGGAATATCTTCCTTTAGAAATACGGGTGTACATAGCATAAGGCTAAGTAAGAAACTTGAAGTTACTGGAGCTGAGGAGAGCCAAGGCACGAGTGGGTAGTGTCGCTCACCTTGATTAGGAACTGTAATTAAAGAATGCAGACGGTTCTATACACAAGTAATATGGGAAAGATCGTCACTAAGATTTCTTCTGTTTTTGAACTGTAAACCTATTAAACAGTCAATTCCAACCAATTTAGAATCGTAAAATGCACTGAAATATCCGTTAATAAGAGCAATGTAATGATGCTAGGCTTTAAATAAATTAATTTTAGCCAAATATTTTCAACTATTGTAATTGTGAAAATTAGCTTAACTCGGTAACTTTATACAACCTAGATTTTCAGAGAAAATCGGAAAAGAGCTGTCCCATATTAGAAATTCAAATACATTAAAATTAAAAACTTATTTTAATCTTCAAATTTCGATCGTCTTCAAACTTACTTGAGACTGCGAGTGTACTATCTTCCCATGAGTCTGCCATTAAATATACAGAAGAATCATAACGCTGAAAGTTCTAAAACTCGCTCCAAGTTTACTTGGGAATAAACGTAAGATATTGAGAAGGAAGTTAAGGGGGCGGAAAGGGGATGTTTGCGGAGAAAGAATAACACCCGATCAATAACTGCAGGGATGCAAGACTGAGTTTTATGGCAGCGTCACTCATTGATTTAATAAAGCCTGGATCGTACTGTAAACAATTGCTTGCAATACGTCCGTCATCGTGGAAGTGGAGTGGGACGTTTTTTACAAACTGTTTTAGAGTCTATAAACTCTGACCGTTCTACTTGTTAACGTGGTACTCGCTGTTAATACGTTCGAACATGGATTTAGTACACAAAGCACCAGATCTGCTAGTTTAAATTCCATACTTTTCGGCTGACGCGTTTCCAATACACTCCATCATCAAAGGCTCTAAAGTAACGTTATTCACTTTAAAAGAACGCATGTACACTTAAAAGTTTGATAATAAAAGGCAATCGAAACTAGTTATTGTGGTGAAAATAGGTAGAAGTATGGTACAAGTGAACCTTCTTATAGCGTCGCGTTAAAAATATCTAAAGACGTAAATCAGTACGTCAATAGGAATTTCTACTATAATGAGTATTAATACTGAAATTAATCAGTTGAATCATTAGAAGGAAAGATTTGCAAAATGAACATTAAAAAATTCCTCTAATAAACTCTTACTGATTTAATAACAAACAAAAAAATTGAGCCCATAGTTAACCTAGACCTAATAAACTAATATTAACAATAAAAAATCCTAGCGCAACTCAAAATGCAATCCGACAAATCACAATTGTTCTTGTAGGCGGTCACAGATTCGGCAACTTGCAGGTTACAACAAAACAAGCTGTCTTCAGGTTGCTAAGTCTTAATATATTTGAGGTTAAGTGTTAAATGAAATATTTCGGTTAAACCGACAGCAGCAGTTTGTCTGGCAGAATTAATTGGCAAAGTTACGGCAAGCTAAGGCAGTGGTCTAGGCGGTTTTGTCTCGACTGGCCTAATTGCCTGATTTATGTGCAGCACTAAACACGACTGCAAAACGCTGAAATCAAACGTGTTTAGAACAAGCGCGAGTTGCTCTAACTTTACTTTTCGTTCTCATCTCAACAGCGCATTGCACTGGTTTTTGTACAAATTTACTACTGTAGTACCAACGAAGTTGTCATTGTTGACCGGGAAGAGTTAAGATGTTGCCGATCCAACTAACGCGCCGAAACGACTAGGCAATTAATATAAGGCAAGAAATGTAATGGAAGAAGCATAAGATGAGAAACATACAGTTAAAAGGATTAGACAAGAGAAATAAGGCGAGAAGTGAAAATCAAGGAACATTGACAGATAAACTTATGGCGAGAGACACAAGTTGATGAGTTTAAGATAAAAGCGAGGATAAATCAAGAAAGATAAGGCTTATGGTAAGGAGAATAAGGCGATGGGTATAGGACGAAGAACATAGCACGATGGCTTTAAGGCTAGGAACATAAGACAATGGCCTAAGGCGAAGAACATAAGGCGATGGGTTTAAGGCGAGGAAGATAAGGCGATGAATTTAAGGCTAGCGACATAAGACGCTAGCCCAAGGCGAGGAACATGAGGCTATGCGTTTAAGAATAGAAATATAAGGCGATAAGCTTGAGGCTAGGAACATAAGGCAGTAAGCTTGAGGCTAGGAACATAAGGGTGTAAGCTTGAGGCTAGGAACATAAGGGTGTAAGCTTGAGGCTAGGAACATAAGGGTGTAAGCTTGAGGCTAGGAACATAAGGCGGTAAGCTTAAGGTATAATAATAACTGAGTGGCACTATGAGATGAGTTTAATTCGAGGAACAAATGTCGAGGTAAGGTATTCGCAACTCTAAGTGAGGACCGTAAGGCGAAACGCATAAGTCTAGGTCATAAAATAAGGAGCATAGGTTCATAGTAACATTCATATGAATACAATTGCAAGGACTAACAGGAAATGAATGGAGCAAGGGCGAAGAATGTTTATGCTTTTTAGTAATAGAAATAGTAATATTTTTAGTAATAGATTTTAATAGCCACAAATAATAGATTTTAGAAATGCCTCATGCACCGTTGCGCAATTAAATACTCTTACATAGAAGATTATTCTACGCCAGGAGGAAGCCGAGTATAACAGACTAAATTCTCTGGCCTTAGATAAAACTAGCATAAAAATGAGCAGTCATATACTCGTGACCATCAACATTCTACATCACGTTCTATGTATAGTCTCATTCTTCATCCAATAGTACATATTATGATCACTCTAAGCTCATTCCTACACCAGCACCAATCCACCTCCCGTCATCTACCTAATCCTCCATCCAAGCATCTTCCTACACCAGGATCAATCCACATCCCGTCATCTACCTAATCCTCAATCCAAGCATCTTCCTACACCAGCACCAATTCACCTCCCGTCATCTACCTAATCCTCAATCCAAGCATCCTCCTACACCAGGATGAATCCACCTCCCGTCATCTACCTAATCCTCAATCCAAGCATCTTCCTACACCAGCACCAATCCACATCCCGTCATCTACCTAATCCTCAATCCAAGCATCTTCCTACACCAGCACCAATCCACCTTCCGTCATCTACCTAATCCTCAATCCAAGCATCCTCCTACACCAGGATCAATCCACCTCCCGTCATCTACCTAATCCTCAATCCAAGCATCTTCCTACACCAGCACCAATCCACCTCCCGTCATCTACCTAATCCTCAATCCAAGCATCTTCCTACACCAGGATCAATCCACCTCCCGTCATCTACCTAATCCTCAATCCAAGCATCTTCCTACACCAGCACCAATCCACATCCCGTCATCTACCTAATCCTCAATCCAAGCATCTTCCTACGCCAGGATCAATCCACATCCCGTCATCTACCTAATCCTCAATTTTTTTTTTCCAGGCGAAAAACCTATTGAGGTTATCATCACCTAACTAAGGTTTGTTAATAATAAATATTAAAATATTACATAAATAAGACTAAACAAAATAAATGTTTGAAACTAATTGTAATTATCTAAAACTAAAGAACCTAAAATTATACAAAATTTAAATATTATTAAATAGATTAAGATGGCGTAGGAAAGCGAGGACACGGTCGATAGCCGTGACATCGTCTCTTAAAACCACCTTTAAACTACCTCGAAGATCGTAACGTATATACAAATTTGTCAACTCATTACAATCAAGCAGGATATGCTTGATTGTAATATTATTTCTACAAAACGGACATAGTGGTGGATCCTCATGTCGCATCAACCATCCATGCGTTAACAAAGAGTGGCCGATGCGAAGTCGAGTAACCACCACTTCCTCCCTACGATTCGAACGAACAGATGTCCTCCATGGTCGGACGGTATTTTTGATATCCCTCAGCTTGTTTCTATTTACATTTTGCCATTCTTCGTTCCAAACAGAGAATAGTGTAGATTTAACTTTGCATACAAAATCTGATGCCATCACACGTTGTGTCGAGGGCAACATACCTGTAGCTAATTTTGCACCTTCATCTGCTTTAGTGTTTCCGAATATTCCACAGTGACCAGGCACCCAGAGAAATGACACCTCAACACCTCGTAATTGGAGCCTGTGTATAGAGCACAAGATGTCTCCAACTAAAGGGTTCTTAGTGTACATTTCCTGAATAGCCTGGAGAGCACTTTTGGAATCACAACACACAAGATATTTAGATTTTGCAGACGGAATTGATCTTAAAGCTTGGAAAATTGCATAAAGTTCTGCAGTAAAAACGCTACAGGCTGAGGGCAATCCATAAGTGAAAGTTTGTCCTTCCATATAAAATGCACAACCTATCCCATTATCGAGTTTTGAACCGTCTGTGAATATAGTCACAGTGTGTTGGTGAGTTTGTTGAATCTGCAAAAACTCCTGACGATAAATAACGTCAGGAGTATTGTGTTTTAGGTACATGGACAATGAGAAGTCACATTTTGGCTTTTGTATTGTCCATGGAGGGATGTAGCATGATGTTCGTTCGAATATAGGTGGATGTTCTAAATTTAGATTATTAAAAATGCGCAACGTTCTTATTCCGAAGGGAGCAATTGAACGTTGACGCACATTGTAACGATCTTCGAGGTGGTTATCAAAAACGGCTTTGAATGCCGGATGTTTAGGTTTACTTCGAAGACCAGTGTAATATGAAATTTGTAGCATTTGACGTCGCATAGAGAGAGATGGTTCTCCAGCTTCAACTAGAAGGCTGGAGATTGGGCTTGATCTAAAAGCACCAGTAGAAAGTCTAAGACCAGCGTGATGTATTGAATCCAGGAGTTTCAGAACCGTAGGTCGAGCAGATGAATATGCTATACAGCCGTAATCTATGCGCGATCTTACAACGGCGCGATAGAAACGGAGCATACAGGTTCTGTCTGCTCCCCAATTTGTACCACTTAGAACTCTCAACATATCCAATATCTTGCTGCATCTCACCTTCAAATCACGAACATGTGGACTCCATGAAAGTCTTTTATCCAATAAAAGACCCAAAAATCTCACATTATCCGCGGTTTGAAGCCGCGTACCATCAAGATAAAGAATAGGTTCCTGGTGTTGCCTGCGACGACTAAATGCTATACACTGGGTCTTCGAAGCCGAAAACTTGAAGCCCGTAGATTTGGTCCATTCTTGCAATTTATTAATTACCAATTGTAAGGATCTTTCCGCTGTTGCCATACTTCTAGCAGCCATATATATACAAAAATCGTCTACAAACAGGGAACAGTGGACCGGTGACTGTACGTTTGAAGTGACGCTGTTAATGGCAACAGCAAACAGCGTCACACTCAAAACGCCATCCTGTGGTACACCATTCTCTAGTTCGCAACGATCAGAATATATGCCTCCTAGACGTACACGGAAAGTCCTGTTATTCAAATAATTTTGTATAAAAGCAAGAATGTTACCTTGTATACTCCATGATTTCAATACGTTCAAAATTCCTCTTCTCCATGCCATGTCATATGCCTTCTCAAGGTCAAAGAAAACAGCTACCAGTGTTTGTCGTAAGATGAAGGCATTCTGTATAGCTGACTCCAACAAAACCAATTGGTCAACTGATGAACGTCCTTGTCTGGAACCACACTGAACGTTAGAAAGAAGTTTGTTTGTTTCTAGATACCAGACAAGACGACGGTTGACTATCTTCTCCAGTAGTTTGCATAAGCAGTTGGTCAGAGAGATGGGTCTGTAACTACTGGGATTAGTTTTGTCCTTTCCTTGTTTTAGAAGAGGAATTACTGTCGCTTTTAACCATGCATCGGGAAGACCCTGCTCCTCGAATATACGGTTGTATATCCCAAGGAGAATTAGTTTTGCCGACGGTGGTAGATTTTTAATCATGGAGTATACAATATCATCCGGGCCTGCAGCTGAATCCTTCGTTGACGAGAGAGCTGACTCTAGTTCGTCGATAGAGAAATCGATATTCAAACAAGAATCTCCAGACAATCCAACGGTGAAAGGTAAGGCTTCCTGTTTACGTTTTAACACCTGGAAAGTGTCCTTGTATGCAGAAGATGAAGAATGTTTTGAAAATGATAACGATAGCACATTGGCAATTTCCTCAGAGTCCGTGGTCAAAACACCATCCGAATGCCTTAATGAAATTAATGGCATCGGAACGAAAATGCCACAGACTGATCGTAATTTCTTCCATACTGTGGATGGAGCTGTAGTTCTTGTAATTGAGCCAATGTACTGCGACCATGATTCTCGTTTACTTTGCCTAAATATTCTCCGTGCTTTCGCACGGAAGATTTTATATTTTTCCAGGTTTTCACTCGTTGGATGTCTCTTGAACTGGTTCAAAGCTTTTCTCCGTTGACGAAGGATCACAGTGCACTCATCATTCCACCACGGAACAGGTGGTCGTCGTGGTTTGGATGAGGTTTTCGGAATTGCCTTTCCGGCGGCATTCAAAACGGTTTTTGTAAATGAATTTACAATGTCATCAATGGGAGCCAAGTAATCCACGTCCAGTGATTCTAAATCTTGTGAAAATTGTTCCCAGTTGGCTTTTTTCAGGATCCAACGGGGATGTCGAACACAACAGGGAGAGGAGTCACACAAAGAGATCTCAATAGGGATGTGGTCACTACTGTAAAGATCAGGCAATGCTGACCATTTTAGCCTCGTAGCCAAGGCAGGACTGCATAATGACAAGTCTACAGCTGTCCATCCACCTGTTGACGCTGTTAAATGTATCGGAGAACCGTCATTTAGCAGGTATAAATCCAGTTCCGATCTGATGCTTTCGATCAGATTACCTCGCGGGTTGCATTCTGGGGAACCCCATGAAACATGGTGGGCATTGAAATCGCCCACTAATAAAAACGGAGTCGGTAACTGATTTATAAGGTCTACAAGATCTCTCTGTTGCAGGTTGTCACTAGGTGGGAGGTAGACACAACATAGAGTGAGTTTGTATGGAACAGCTGTTTGAATTGCTACTGCTTGTAAGGGAGTTATTAAGTTCAGAGAAACGGCGTCGACACAGTCACGGGCTAGAATGGCTACGCCACCTCTAGCTCGATTTTCTGTAACGAAGTCCGATCTGTAAACTGAATACTCCCTTAGATGGAAATTGTGCGATTCATGGAGATGTGTCTCCTGAATACAAATGTACATAGGGGACACATCCCTTACAATTAATTTGAGATCCTCAATGTGACTTTTAACACCGTTAATGTTCCACTGAATCACGGATTGTTTAGGTGTGGACATCGTATTTTAGTGAAATGGATTCACTTGGCTCTCGTTGCTGTCATTGCAAATTCGCTGGCCTGGAATGTTGGTCGTTCCAGGCAGAGAGTCATCAGATTCCATCACCACTATTGTAGTGGTTGAATCTGAAGAGTTTTTTGACTCAGAAGAGGAGTTTGAAATGGTCCTCTTTTGAGTCGCTTGTGATTTTGCACCTACTTTCACAGGTGCAGCTTTGTTCTTATTTTTATTATTCGTATTAGGAGTTTTAACGTTTTTCATATTTGTCTCTAATAGTGTCTTACTTCTTATAATTTTCGCAGAGGTAACTGGCAATGGAGGTTTTTCCGTACATTCTACATTAATCTTTGAGTTGGAAACCATGTTTTTAGTCACTAATGCTAATAACTGATTAAGTTGCTCAGTGAGAAGTTCAATTTTTTTATTTAGCTCAACACAGTTGGAACACGACTTTTCAGTGGTGGTAGCTGAGGCATAAGATTTTGTTTCAAGTCTAGGTTGAGTTGACTTGAACTTCTTTTTTGCTTCGTGGAAAGATGTTTTATCCTTTGCCATTATGCTGAGGATCGCTTTCTCCTCCTTGAACTTTGGGCAGTTAAAGGAGCGAGCAGGGTGATCACCAGCACAGTTTGGGCATTTCGGAGCACTTGTGCAAACCTTTTCTACTTGGCCTTCAGATGCGCACTGTCCGCATACCTCTGGCTTGGAGCAAGAAGAGCTGACGTGTCCAAAACGTTGGCATTTAAAGCACCGCCGTGGATTGGGAACGTAGGGCCGAACAGGAAGCCGTTGATAGCCAGCATATAAATATTCCGGGATAGATGGTTTCCCGAATGTCAGGATTAATGATGTTGTTGGAACTCTCTGACCGTTTTCCATCCTCATAATTCGTAAGACTTCAGTTACACCTTCCGATTCCAGTTCAGATCTTATTTCATCCTCACGGACATACAAAAGATCCCTGCATGATATTACTCCCTTTGATGAGTTCAAGGTTTTGTGGGGGGCCACCGAAGCCTTGACCTGATCAAAGAAGGAGGTCATTTTTAATAATAGCTGTGACTGCTTCGAATTGCTTGTTTCTAACAGCAGTGTTCCATTGCGTAACTTTTTTATGGAAGGGACAGGTCCTGCTGCACATCCAGTTATAGCCTTATTTATAAGAAAAGACCATACCTTCGATAGGTCTTTTCCGTCTTCAGCGCAGGAAACAATTAAAAACTTAGGCGGTAGTTTGGCTGATGCTACATGCATTTCTTTCCTCGTCACTTTTACTTCGCTAGGCGTCTTCGGAGAAACCTCACGACGCCTCTTTACACTACTCTGGTTGATTGGTTGGTTGGACTTTTGTTGGTTTTCCATAAATAGTTTTAAGCTAACCATCGTGTCAGGCGTTACGGGCGAGACTATGAGAACGGGTACACCCATGGATCACTTTCGATCATTTCCAACCCCCGGAACTCTGGGGCCCATAGTTTCCTCCTTAGCTCGACTGGATGGGCATCAGTCGAGAACTCGTAATACTGTGCACAGGCTCCGACACCTGTGCACCGCGGACACTCCCTGACCAAGGACCGAAGTGGCTAGCGGACCAGCAACCGCGCATACGTCTTCGGCAGAGCAAACTCACAGCAGCGTCCCAGACCAGAGTTTGTCAAGCTCTGGACTTTTCAGCACTCCCAACGCGCAACGGTTCTGACCAATCAAAATTCCCTAAGAAAAGATGTAAGTGTTGAAATGTGTATAGATTGTGTTGGTGTGTGTATGTGTGTGTATGCTTTGTGAGTGGTGTAGTGTTAGGCTAGGGTACCGCGAGGGACGCCAAATCCCTCGTAGGTGCGGCTAGTCCGCACCCCCCTGCGGGGACCTAATCCTCAATCCAAGCATCTTCCTACACCAGCATCAATCCACATCCCGTCATCTACCTAATCCTCAATCCAAGCATCTTCCTACACCAGGATCAATCCACATCCCGTCATCTACCTAATCCTCACTCCAAGCATCTTCCTACACCAGCATCAATCCACATCCCGTCATCTACCTAATCCTCACTCCAAGCATCATCCTACACCAGGATCAATCCACCTCCCGTCATCTACCTAATCCTCAATCCAAGCATCTTCCTACACCAGCATCAATCCACATCCCGTCATCTACCTAATCCTCACTCCAAGCATCATCCTACACCAGGATCAATCCACCTCCCGTCATCTACCTAATCCTCTCTTCAAGAATCTTACTACACCAGAATCAATCTACATGTCGTCATTTACCTAATTCTCACTCCAAGCATCTTCCTACACCAGCACCAATCCACCTCCCGTTATCTGCCTAATCTACATTCCAAGCATCCTCCTACACCAGCATCAATCTACATCCTGTCATCTAACTAATCATTATTCTACATCCGATCCTATCGCCAACATCATTTTACATCCCGAAATCTACCTAATCCATACTCCACACCCGAAACTATCTCCAACATCATGAACCAGTCCACGCCTTTAAAATTTAGTCATATTAGTTTAAAAAATGGTTACTTAAAAGTTAATCTCGTTACCATGGTAGCGGCGACAGTTTCAGGACGCCTGGACTTTATCTATATGCGCGTATCACAGCGGCTAAGCCTCGTAGGAAGGGGTTTACAGTTGTCAGCTGTAAGTAAGACATCTGTGCTTTAGATTTACTTATCTGTTACTCCTGGGATTTAGTGTGATTTGTCTTTATCTTGGTTACATTTAAGGTGAGTTGTAACAACAACGTAGTATTTTAGAGTTTACGTTGAGCAGAGATTGCCAGAGTTTATAATTACCGTCATAAAAATCAAAATTTCTTTATCCTGGTAAGAATATGTAAATTTATTTTGAATGAGAGATTTTTATAAAAAGCATTTTTCTAAGCTGCGAAACGAAATTTATTGCTCAGACAATACAAAAACTGAAAACAAAATTCTAGTTTATCCAGAGCTCTCAGTTTGAACGTACGAAAAAAACTGGAGACTAGCACCAAACTGGTAGTTAGACTAGCAACTGAAGACCGATAAAATGACAATATTTGTAAATAGTACTAAGTTCATCACAAAACAAAATTAATAACAGTGAATTACAAAACAAGAAATTAACGTGATATACTATAATTTGAAAAATTAAAAAATATAAAAATGACGATTTATTTAGCTGATTTTAAACGTGCCTAAATGACAGAAAACTAGTTTTCCAAAAGGATGGTGCATCTGGTTTTTTATCACTTAGCCAGTCTAAAGCCTGGTTAAAGTGTTTTAGGAATCATAGAGGATATAATCGTACTAAATACAGGAAATAATGTGGATATCCCAAATTCAGGTATATTTGGAGTATCCACACTTTCCATGGAGTTTGGAGTTCGCACACTAGACCATGGGTCTCATATTAATACCAACACCATGGGCTACTTAAGTACGGTATATTAACAGACCGTTGCTCCTTTTAACTCCCCCCCCCCCAAACCAAATCCTGCTTGACTCCCAATGACCCGAAACACGCTTACGCACGAGTTATTACATTTCCAATATCGTCTGGGTATTCCATTTCTCTACAACTAACCTACTCATGTTAAACATATCTCTCCCCAACCACAATCCTCATTGAAACAGACAGGAAGTAGATTTAGGATCAGGGATAATAAACGATGATTTATCCCCATCTCCAAAACCAGGCATGTTGGTTGTCTGTATGGCTGTGGATATTACATCGTTCCTCAGCATGCATATGTCTACGAGGGTTGAGTAAGCAAACATTTCTCAATGACCTCGATATAATGTCTTTCTGCTTCTGAAACGAAATTTTACCCTACTTTGACCCTACCTTCAATTTACCATCCTTTCCACATCCAATATGGTTTAGTGTGCCCGGCATCTTAAAATGCAAAAAAATCAACACAATTAAATTTAAAATACAATCTCTGAAGTTATTTCAACAGAGGAGAAAAACTATATGACAAAGGTAACAAAAGTTGCCACCCTTAGGAAAATAATTTATTAGAGTTCTTGGTTATATTTTCGCCTAATGACGGTCACGGCCTTGTAATTAAACAAGATTTAGTCTCGCCGATAACTTACAAATCCTTCCCCGGCGCAATCTAATTATTTTGAACTTCGCTCGCCGTCGCCTTACTTTCGAACTAAGCTGATCAAAATTTAAATTAGTTTGGCGTCAAAGCCTGACTGCTAAAGTGAGCGTGATTGCTTGTCAAGAGCAACGCGTTAGCCCGCTTTGTTTTTCAGTTTGACTTTTAAAAGTTACGGAAACTGAAGTATATTTTTGTCATTTTCGTTGCACATCAATCACACTTCGTCAACTGTCAATCAAACTTCGTCATAACAGATGCGGACACATAACGTCCCACTGAGCTTACTGTACTTACAAGAGTTTGTGTCCTGGCTACGTGAAAGTGTGTGTGTGTATATATATATATATATATATATATATATATATATATATATATATATATATATATGCATAAATTCAAATTGTATTAACTACATTTTTTAGATTAAATAGAACCTAACCAAAGGGAGCTGCCAAGGTGTAGTTTCATAGCTTCATACTTGTTTGTTTTTCTCGTGTCCAACAAGTTGGCATTGGTCTATTCGAAAATATGTCGTCTAACACAGTGCGGTGATATACAGAGCACACTGTGATACCTCTATTACAGGCGAGCTTCACATCCCATTCTTCAACCTCCATTCCAGCTCGCACCATGACGGTAGTTGTTTGATGCATGGGTTTGGTTCTCCCCCCAAGCTCAGGGTATGTAGGCGGCTTCAGTTAATGTATTCGTATCCCCTTCAATATCTGTCCCTAGAAGAGGTGATATTCTCACGCACAATTTTTATTGGTACACAAGAAAGTAGGGGAAGTTAGGTTAGGTGAGATTTTTCTGATGATCACAGCCTTACAAGTTGGTAAAGGTGGGGAAGATGACGAGAGAAGCAAAACCTGGTTTATGTGAAGTTTAAACGCTTAAAATTTGGAATTGTGCATGCATATTTTCACTCAGTCTGCTCTAATTTTCTCTACAAACGAATGCTTCAAAATTGCCAACCCGAACAGTACACTAATCAATCTCTGTATTTTAGAGAGATGCAATAGCAATTATAGAGTACAATAGCCTACATTAAAATTTAACAATTACCACCCCTCCACTACCTGGTTTGGTAACTATTTTAATTTTGTAGCTTGGACGTTTAATTATTGAATTATCAGCTATGTGCTTCTGAAATAAGCGTTCAAGCATGCTCTGAATGGAGGCCAATTAAAGCTGGGGCCACCCAGGGAGGGTTCTTGGACAGGTTGAGCAAATTCCTGGCTTCGCTCATGACACGGCACCCTGTCTGCCGGAAACCATCATGAAGATAGAACGCAAAAACTAAACATTTTTTAGACGAAATATACACGTGGACAAAAGAAATGAATGAAAGAAAAGAATGAACACGTGGGGTTCTTTCGGGGAAAGCAGAGTCGTGGTTATGCATCTCTTCTGAAACATTGTAGATGTCTCTCGTGTCGCTAAGATCAGCGACATCTATAAGAATGTAGGAATTAATGCTATTAAATAAACCATTTCCAAGTTCTCACGGAAACAGTAAAGACAGGCTCAATTGTCTTATGAATTTATAGTGTCTTCAGCTCTTAGAAACAAGCACCATGAGTTATTGCAGTGAAGTGGCTTCAGAAGTAGTATAGTCAAATTTTTTTAACATTTTTAATCCAGATTATCTGTTCCCAAAACCCGCCCAGTCCTCGTGGCAGAAAACCTCTAGAAAGCTTCCTCCGTCTCACACGCGCATGCGGTTAGTACCCCTACCGCGAGTGAAGGAAACGGGAATGATTTCCCATGTACCAAACTCATAAGCTCTTTCCATGGCGAATCAGGAGATCGTGAAATAAAACAGTACGGTAAGTGTCGAGCGCTAAGAGCGGGATGAAAAAACCTAGCAAGAGAAAAATCCTGCCAGGAAAAATCCCGCGATAGATCCTGCAGGAACCCTGGGGGCTAGGATAACATAAGCACAATAGCGCTACAGTTAAATTATGTTAGAAAAAAGTCAGGGTTCAAAACATATTACAGAAAATTCTATCATGACACATTTGCCTGGAATCATTGCTGTCAAAAGTAAAACACACTATATTTTACAATTAAATAATAATGGACACTAAAAACAACGAATACTATATGACTCAAACGCGTTTCAATGACAAAGTCGTTGAATCAGTGAATACAGCTGATACAGCATTTAAACTGCAAATAGTTAGATTATTTACATTATTATAGTAATAGTGTTTTAGATGTTTTATAGCTATAGATTCTGCTGATAATAACTTTATAACTGAAACGCGTCTGAGGAAAAATATTTTATAAATAAATAAAACCTCTTAACCGCCAAAAACGTTTTGTTTAAATCCTGATGTATATTTCGATTGCAAAACAATCTTATTCAGAGGAAATTACTAAAGACTTGAATTGTGCAAGCCTTGTAGTCATTTCCTCTGAGGATAATTGCTTTGGGATAGGGATGTTATCAAGAATTAAATAAAAAGTTTTTGGTGGTTAAGAGATTCTATTTATTTATAATAAAACAATACACTACAATTCTTTTAGGTATTTTAATAATAATAATTTAATTATTACATGTACTCACAAGGAAAGATCTAAAGTTCGGTAGATTATTTTTTGATTTCATGTTCTTCTATAGGAACAACGAGAAAAATAAATTTTACTGCTTCTATATTCTCACGCATTTGGAAATGAAGCGAACAATTGGGATGAAATTTTAATATTCAATTAATAACATTGTTGTCTTTTGAGGATATATTCCACCAATTTGAGAATGTATAGTTTACTTGTCTTTGGCTTAGTCGTTGACTCAGTGCAGGTACTTGTCGCCAGAGCGTCATCAGCATATACTCCCGTGTTTGAAAGGTTTTACCATATTTTTCTTTCTCTTGCGAAATTTTCAAGCGTCAGCGAAGAGCAAAATTACCCCCTCCCAAATACCAGAACGAACGGAACGCTCCGTTCAGGGCTATTTATTTCCCAACTGTAAACAAGAGTGTTCCATTAAATTTAAAGCAACGAATTTCTGCCGCTAAAAAGGAAAATACATTGGCGAATAGTTCCGCCGGAGCAACAGTAAAACGATTCTAACACGGAATGCTCCAACGCGCATGGCTGCACACGCACGCACTCACTAGACCTCTTATTATTAGCTCCTTAATTTCTTTAATATATTTCTATTAATTTTGAACTATTATTTAAACTATTGTTAGTAATTTTTGGCTACTTTTGTCAATTTTGTTGTGTTATTTAATTAATTTAAAGTAAAGTTTTTACATTTTACAATTTCGTTTCGCAAGTAGTCAATAGGTCAGTCGGCAGGTGACATAATCTGGTTCAGTGAAACTTATTTAAAAAAATGTATTTCAAAAGAAGCCCTTCTCCCTCATTCTAAGTCTTTCGAGGTGAATTGTTTGAACCGTCTCCGCCCATTCTTGGATTTGGTCCCATTTCTTTTTGTCTCCAAATCCTTGAAACTGTGATTCCAAAACGCCAGAGAGGTTTATACTTTAGGTATTATTTATTAAATATGCATTTATTCTTAAGGGGGCTGTCTGCAGCACTGAGAGGGATTTAGGGTTCGTCGCTAAATTAAAGTTACACAGTGCAAGACTACAATAAATAATACAAATGTAGCACATATATTACGCGCTTTTATGTTTGTGGATGGTGATAGTGATTTGTTTTATCCTGGCAGGAAGTCTAAGCACGTAAGTTGCCCTGCCTATCATCCTCCGTACTCTAAGGAGCAGAGAAGCACGTTTGTAGTCCTACTCTTGCTTCCCCCATCATTTCTTTCTTCTTCTTATATTAAACCTTAGTACAATTGATCGATGAAGTTGAGTCAGCGAGTTCGCCCAGACATAATCTTTTCTGTTATATGTAACATCAAGGACTTTGTTTAATCTTAAAGTAAGTCAATACAATTCTTTCCTTCTGTTGTACATCCTTCCTGTCGGATCGCCTCATATGAAATTACACTTTTCCGTTCATTTTAATTTTCCAGGACTCACGTTCTCTCAAATTTGAATTTTTTTAAAGCATTAACCTTTACTTAGATAATTAATTTAACGGTATCAAGTAGAAAGACATCCTGTGGCGTGACAATTTCATACAGAGTCGGGAAAGTCCAAAGAAGGAAACGGAATAAAACTTCACAGAAGAAAGGAGAAAGTCATTGGAAACGAATGTATATCAACAAAATAGGACCACATCTCAACACACTAGAACAATATGAAATATACAGACGCACAAAAACACAAAGTACAAACATATTAAACGAACAAACACAATACAAATCACACATACTCTTTGTACTATCGGAAACCTGAATTTAAAACCGTCACCGCCTGACCCGACATCTCCAAGCAGAAGACACTGATGAAGATCGCCACATAGCGATCGAAAACGTTCTGTCTTAACAAATTTAGAAATTTAAAGTTCGGATAGTCATAAACTGTTGTTAAAGTGATTAACAATTTTTGTGCTAGAAGTAGTGAATTCTTAAAAAAAAAACACGAGCGTTATTGTATTTACTAATGCAAATGTGTCAAATACATAATATTTAGGTTATTTATCTGTTTTGGGATTTACGTTTCATAGCTATAGGTTTTGAATCTATCCAAATAATTTTTATCCTCATGCTCCTATTTTGTTATTCCTGAAGACCTTGGTTGTTCTTGAGTATTGTTTAAAAGTTCCCACACTCCAAATGTTTTAATACCAACTACCCAGTTGTTGGTTGTGGTTGTCAAGAAGTAGGGGGAATATCAGCTACGCATCTTTAGGGCTAGCTATCATTGTATCTTGCAGCCATACAACGATTCTCTCTTTTTCAAATGTTAGTTAGTTTTCTACATGCTTCAGTATGATAGTTTCGGATCTTGCTTCAGATATTTTTCTTCATTCTTGACAACAAGACCCTTCTTGAATTCTTTAAAATATTAATATATATCTCTACATTTTCTTTGTTCTTATGTTTGCAATTATTTGTTAAAGTAGGGTTTTGAAATTTTACAATAATTTTGTAAACGTTTGCTGTATCTTCTATAAACTAACAACAACATACAGGTGTTTAAGGTTAAAAGCTCTCACAAACAGATGTAAATAACAAGGTATTCTACAGCTTCTTCTTTCTTATAACCAGTATTTCCGTTCTCCCAATATATTTCTTATTCCTGTTCTGGTCAGAAATCTACCCACTACCTTCGCTTACTGTTTCTTTCCTTTCCCTTTGGACTATATTAGGTAACAATCTTTAGCTACCTACTTTTGACTTCCTTTACACCATTTAAATCGTATTTTCTAAAATATATTACACATTTGTTTCAATATCTATATTTGAGGCTCTATTTAAAATAGTGAATCCAACAATTTCCTCATTGATTATTCAGTATGCTTCTAACTACTTAGGCGAGGACACTTAGTACAGTTAATTATTGTTTCTGTTTTAATTATTATTTTTTTATCCCTTATGTGAAGATGCCATTGAGTTACTGGCTTCCACTTTTCTCCAAGTTTGTCTTCGTTATCTTGCTATGTGGAGCATTTTTCGTTTTCGTTAAGCTCTGATACTGGCATTAGTACGTGACTTTAATCTCAATGATATTTTTAATTAAAAGTTTACTTGCTCTTTTAAGATTAGGAGATATATCGGCAAGATCTTCATCTGCAATCGTAACCACTTGCTCGTCTATAACACTTGAAGGTAAGTTTCCATTACTACAAATTTTTGTCGGGCACATGTGCAGCGACTTGTGCCGACACAAATCCCCGAATGGAAACAATCTGGCACAAGTCGCGGCACATGTGCCGGCGACCGTTTTGTGTCAGCCGGCGGTGCGCAAAAACTTGTGCCGGCACAAGTTCCCACGGACAATGGAATCGGGCGGGCACATGTGCCCGCGACACGCACATGCGCAATTGCCCAAATCCACCACGTTGTCAGAGGATATACACAAACATAACCTCAAGCCTCAAACTGTAGTGTGCAGTCGCATTAAGTGTTCGTCTCTTAAAAATTTTGTTTTGATTAGATGGAGTGGTCGAAGTGTAAAGTGGATAAACTGATTGAACTTTATGAGGAGGAGTCTGTTTTGTGGAACGTGACGAGTAGCTCTCACAAAAATTCCAACACTAGAAACGATGCTCTGCATGGGCCAATCTCTCATTAGTGAGTTGACAGCTCCTTCTGATTGTTTTTTTGCTAAAAAACTTCTAATCCAACACCTAGGTCGTTTTCGTCTTTTTTCCTCAGCTCATTGTATGCTCCAGCCATAATTAAAAAAAGCAGAAGCTGCTAAGTCATCCATTTACACATATGTAAAAATCACTAAACGTAAAAAAACTCATTTAAAACTCAACATGTCTTCAATCCTTCACTGCAAAATAACAACTACTGTTGGGTCGTGGGACACGAGACTTGTGCCCGGGCACATGTGCCTGGGAAATGGAAACAGTATGAAAATCTACGCGCGACTTGTGTCGGCCACATGTGCCTGCGACTTGTCAGAATGGAAACGTACCTTAAGGAAGACAAAGCTGTTCCTGACTGGCATCCCCTTTACATTCCCGCAGCTTGCGTATCGTGTAAAGTATGTTGAACACTGTTACTGAGGTGGAGCACTCATGGTAAATTTCGCTATGAATTTTGGCTCATTCGTAAAACACTTTACTGCCATCGAACAAATGGCATTGTGTTTGTCATGACTTTTGTTATCTTCATAATTGTTTGTGTTTTTCATTATCCTTGTCTTGGTACTATGGCTTACTTATCATCATGTTCATCAAATCATCATATGGTTGTCTTATGCATATACATATAACATATATACACTGCAGACCCAGACAGACAAAAAAAAGGCGCAGTGTAGGCAATTTAACATATTGTAAACTGTAAATGGGCGACAAAAGAAAGCTAAAGAAAAGAACGTAGAAATTAAGCCAGGAAAACATTACAAGAATATCTAGCAAACAACACACACTATGGTAGGCCTAAACATAAACATATTGTTACAGAATGAAAATAGATTTTTAAATATTCTCACATTCATTACACTGAAGATATAACGTCAAACAGTAACTTGCCGCTGGGGAATTGTCGGACAAAGGTTAAAAAGGTTATTTTGTCAATTATGCCTAGAGCTAGTCTGGCAACAGATTTGCATAACTGATATTTAATGAGTCAATGCGCCTATCAATCAGGGGCAATTCAACCCCTCGGCACCCTCAATAGCGCCATTACTGTTTATAATTAATTAAAACCGCCCCGCTACCTGAATACATAATTTATTTCGAATCAGAACTTCTGCAAAGTTGGTGCTGGAGTAGAGTCAAGTAAGCAGATTTCTGTCGGCTGCAGTAGTACGTAGTGTTTGTACGCTAGACTAAATTTGGGTTATAAATATTTACAATACAGAAAATGGAGTAGTTATTTTGCTATTTTGAGAAGACGCTACTATAAACACATTTTGTTTTTCTTCCTCGCGAGTGGTGTGAATGTTTACACTTCCAGATCTGTCCGGTACATTAGGACATGCCGAGGCGAGGTTACATTCTATAAGCAAAGTACTGGCTCAACATTTGGTGATACTAGATAAAGATTGCGTACAGCCAACTTCGACTTGACTCTTTTCATACATGTTATTTAAAAATACATTCTACGCAATATGAAAGTGGTTTAAATGTTGCAAACCATAGGGGTTAAAATAAAAAAAATTAAAAATTAAAACACTCAAATATCGTTATTATAAATTGTAAATTTTTTATAAACTATAACACTTTTTTATAAATTTCATTTATTTTGTTTAAACTGATAATTGACTTTATTTACAACCAACTTAATATTAAATTCTCTATGAGGTTTGATAAACTATTTTGTATTATGCATCTATTTGCCACAAATGTTCTACTAAGCAAGACTAATGGTATTTTTTACCGGCGTTTTCTAAAACTATCTTTGTCCTTCACATTTTGTAAATGTGCTCTTAACAATAAACAATAATATAAACAAAATTATTTTAAAAACAATTCTTACTTAGGTAAACAAAGAAAATTTTATTTTAGTTACTTTTATTAAATAATTACAATTAATATAAATAGAGTAACATAAAATATGCGTAAAAACAGCTGTTCTAAAACATGACCTATAACATAAATTCAGCTGTTTTATGAAATCATATGTTATCACTTATTTTAAGCCAAATGGGACGAAATAACTATATTGCAACACTTGGCCCTTTTGTGAAATGGGACAGTTTTTCTCCCATTATAAAACAGAAATGTATTTATTACAATTCATTCACAATATTGTGTTTTAACCATGGCAACAGTTTAAGATTTCACAATGAAGGTTTTGACGACATTCAGTTGGGGGCAAAAAAAATTTCATATACATCCTTAAGTTATACATTTCTAGCTATGGGGGTGTTGGCTCAGTGTCAAAGTGCTGGATTTCAAACATGTAGTCATTCAATTCGGATCCTTTTACTTATCACCTTTTTTTAAAAATGTTTAATAAATGAATTAATATTTGAAAAATTAATGTAATAACATCAGGTGTCATCCACTATGAGTTTAAAAAATGTATTTGAACTTGATTGTTGGATGAATAGAAAGTATTTTAGTAACGATTGAATTTGAACAAGATTTATGAAGACAGTGTGAAATAATAGAAGTAATTGGAAAAACTATGTCCCTTTTCCCGTGATATGGCTATAATTTTTTATCCTTAACTCATAAAGTGTTCCAATAATTTTCTCTTAATGGTTACTAATACAACAGAAACTCGACTTTGCTCATAACAAACACATCGTCGGAACTGCCTCGACATAACAGTTTGCTAATAGTTGCAGTGTCGCGGCCTAATAAATGCCGACGGAACGAAGGCATTTTGCAGCATTGGAAAACAAAAATGGAACGTCACTTTACGTAGTCAGGTAGAACTACTTTTCTAAGGAGATAACTCATTCTTTACAAGGAGCTTAACGTCCTGCAACAAACGCGCTCGCACGCACACACACACACACACACACACACACACACACACACACACACATATATATATATATATATATATATATATATATATCCTGTCACTCTGTTTTAGAATAGAAATACAACCGGTTGAGACTGGGAACACAATAACTGATAGTTTAATTTATGGGAAACTTGTCCTGAGCAACTACAACGCGTGAAATATCCTTCAAAACGTGACAAGATTAAGTGTCCGGAACGAAATGCTGGCGTAAGTTTCAGGGGACTCAAGAAACCCACCATCTGTGCTTTCCATTCTCCATTGTTCTTATCTGCAGCCTCCATTAATCTCACTTGTCCTCAGGTGTCGACAGCATCCCTTAAACTAATAACCCCTCCACTCCCCTCTCCCACAGCGAGGGTAAAGTAAAAGCTAAGGCGTTGCTCCAAAACTTGAGAATGAATGTAGTCCCAATGTGGTTCAGAAAACCCACCGCGGAACAGAAAGTTTTCAAAATGCTTTTTAAGAGAAACTACGTATTTTTCAACAGAAACTTTAAAAAAATTCCATTGTAAGCTCAATAGGACTTGGAAACTCTATTTAGAAGAAATAATTATTTGATTTAATGAAAACCGTTTCCAAGCCACGCCTCAACTGTTGCATTGAGCACCTCGTCATTGCTTTGGCTAGAATAAAACACAATTCTATTTTCACTAAAGTGTAACTATATAAGGCAAAGCAATACTGGCCACACGAAACATGAAACTTTGAATCTTTCACATCTTCCAATAACAGTGAAGATGCATTGTTTTAAATCTCCTCTCCTCTCTATATATTATTTTCAATTTAGGGCTCGGATTATTGTAAAAGACACTCATAGATTTTTTATTTGCGTGATTTGAAGGCTCACAACATCTGGACATTGTGTATATAAAGCGGCCATTTAGTACTAATTTGGGGCAACCAGAACTTGTGTGATACGTTTCTATCGCGCCCTCAATCGATCAATGAATCGCCTCCAATGAATCAATTGTGTCATTAAATTAGATTATCTAGCAAAAGTTATACAAACTATTTACCATCACATCTAATCTATACGTTAAGACGAATGGCAGGAGAAAACCAAGAAGGAGAAATATGCCCATTGCAGGAAGCAGAAAGACTTTACAAATCTTCCTGCCTTGGTATTTTACGGGTATGACCAATGGACGAAAAAGATCAGGTAAGAGGAACGTACCATGCACGCAGACTCTACAAACTCAACTTATTGGATATGATCAATGGAAGGAGATGATCAGGTAGAAGGAAGGTGTAATACATGCAGACTTTACTAGCTTATGGGTTTACATGAAAGAGAGGACATGACCAAGGGTGGATCATTGAAACAGAGATTATGAATCTTCCACATATTCTAGAGCAGGGGTTACCATGGGGGGGGGGGGGGTGAGACCAGTTGGAAAATAATAAGATAAATTAAATATGTTTAATATTATTGGAGCAAACAATGTTGCCAATGACTTGGATTGTGCCCTTACTAAAACCCCTGTTCTAGAGGATATGATCAATGGGATGAGAGATCCAACGGCGGTGAAGATATCATGTATGGAGAATTTACGAACATCAACATATTTTACAGGGTAGAACCTGTAGGAAGAGAGGACCAAGGAGGGAGACATTATGGATGCAGAGTTTAAGATTTTCATCCAGCATATCAAGCAGGAGTTTGTGAGATTGTGTCGACAGCCAAAAACATTTAAAACGGATAGAATCTGAAATAAGGAACTGAATCCTGCAGATACTCGTCAAACTACACACTAAGTCATTTATCCTCTATGAATAATGTGGACAAGATGGCGAATCGTGGCCATAAAATTCTCCTGCTCGACGATACATGCGGGATAAAGGTGTAAAGGATGAAGGCTAATATCTAATCGATGACCAATTCAGAAAAAAGGAAAATAGATTGAACTTAGAAATTGTTTCTAAAGGGAAATAAGTCTCCTTTCTATTTTCTAGTGGTGTTAAAGTGGAGCATGTACTGGAACCGATGTGGTTCGGTCGAATCTTCCTTACCTCTCTAACTTCGTCTGCCTTAAGGTGTCATTAGAATAACACAGCTCTTGTTGCTACTTTAGGAGATGATTCGGGCAGATCCTTTTCCTCTGACCTCTTCCATAACAACATTACTTTCCGATGCACGTTATATATGTTTTGTGATTCAGTAGAATAAAATTACCCTCAAAATAAAAAGAAAACTTACCCGGTGAATATATAAAGATATTTCTACCCTTTTTCGAGATATTTTTCATCTTTATTTTCCTTATTGCAATGTCTTGTAAAAGAACTGAAGCAAGTAAAAAAAAGCGCCAGGTTATGAATTATGTAACGCTGTTTAGTAACGGCAAAGGCAGCTACGGGAGAACGCTTATTTCTGCGAGCGTGGAGAGTGAATATTAAGATTTACTGTAAAGGCATTACGTTGTTACACTTCTAACTCGACACATTCAGAGCCCCCGTGTCGCGAAACGGGGAGAAAATTCGTTCTTTGCCGAAGTTCAAGCAGAAAATATTTTAAGGAAAAAACGAATGTGTCATTAAATAAATTTAATTTCTTTTTACAATTTTAAATCATTTCAAAATTTGTTACAAATAATATTTTGTGTTTTTTAAGTTCACTTTTATTTCTGTTTAGTTTCATGTAACAGGATAAAGGCTTTTAAGTCAAGTTAGAGGCTAAGTATTTATTTACTAGATCTAACGGCATTTAGTGAAGAGATCGGATTGTAGATGAAAAGTTTTGGTAACTACTATAATATATATATATATATATATATATATAAATATATATATTATAACGTAACTTATTTAAAATTCGTCTATTGTCAATGGGTTCCCACAGCACATTTATGCCTACACCCGAAATAGAACAATGGTTAAGTACTTTGACGGTACTTTAGTAACTAATTTAATAAATATTCTTGTATTTGAATAACCTATGTTGTTTTAATATATATATATATATATATATATATATATATATATATATATATATATATAATTTTTATATTGGCTTACTCTTTAGTGTACTTCAACAGAAATTTAACTTCAAGTCGACTTTCCAGAGTTATACTATGATGTTCTCATTTTCAACCTTTCAGTCACAGTGAAGTCCTTGAAGTGGTTGAGCGTGCGAGACTGACCGTTGTCACGTCGTCACTGTCCAAAGATGAACAGTCCTTCATGCTCAACTACTTCAAGGTCAACACAGTCTTGGAAAGCTTTAAAATAAGAACACCATAATTTAGGTATGGAAAGTCTACTCGCGAAAAATATCGAGTAAATTACATTCAAATGTAGGTGGTATTTGAATAGCCTATGCAGAGTTCTAAGCCTGAACGTTAGCATATCCTTATCCACATGAAGATGGATAAGGTAGGAATTAGGGAGAGCACGGTAAAGTAAGTTAGAGAGTAGGAATAGGGAGATGTAGGCCCACGAATCCCCTCCTACTCTCCCGTCTGTAGCTGTTGGCCGGCCTGTTTAGAAGTCTTTAGCAGCTTAAATTATTAAAATTTAACTAATGTATTTAACACGACTGGGAGATATTTTTTTCATTAATAAAGCATTCCAGCAATGAAATTAACATGCTTAAAGTTATAAACGAATTTCGCTTTATTCGTTCATTTAATTATTTTTTTAAATTTAAATTTCATAAATACTTATAAATTTTATAAAAAGATTAAATTAATTAAATTATAGGTAGTTTTATGTCTTTAAGGCTGTAATAAACAATCGATATTTTGATGTCGATTTGTGATGTTAAAAATTTTGTTTTCCCATCGTAGAGTTTTACAATGTTAAACGGAATTGCCGGGTGAAACTGTATCACAAAATTCTAGCTATTACGTCACAACCAAGGAAGGGCAATAGCTATTACGTCACAACCAAGGTAAGGCAATAACACTCAAGAGATGAATAAACTTGTAATTTGTAAGCATTTGGAAAGCAAACATAGTTTGTACTTCCCTCTTCTTCGCAGCACAAACAGTCTCAGCAGGAAAATGCGAAAAAGCTTAAGAAAATTGTACAAGATTGTATCGAGTAACGTTACGACTGTAGGGGTGGCTTGATATTTGAAATCTGCAAGGGGATGGAATTGAGGCGCTTGGATGAGTCCTGCTTGTGTTATTTAAAATATTATTTTACGAGTGAAATCAACATTCTTTTGTAAAAGAATAACTTCCAAAATTGAAGTTCTATGTATGTTGAGTCCATATTTATTTATGAGATACAAACACTCATAATACCTTTCTTTATACATCAGCTGCTGTTATTGGTAAAGGAATTGGCGTTTTATATTAAAATCATTGATGTTTAAAAACATTGATGTTATCATCGTCCTCAAACTAAAGTGCCTCCTTAATTTCCTTATAACTAAATTATATTTCGAGTCTTTTTCATGTAAAGTTATATGTGAAAATTATAAAAACTCAGAGTAAATTCGAAATGGAATCGATAAAGCGAGAGCAAACTTTACTGAAATAATTAGAATAATACATGCGAAGGATCTGACTTTGGAACCTACGTCCGTTTGATCTTATATACTGTCGGTATTTATTTATGGAGTGTTACTTGTATGGTGAGGAAGACATTTCTGGAGTGGAGACTTGTATGGTAAGGAAGCATATCTCGAGTTTAGACTTGTACGGTAAGGAAGACATATCTGGAGTGGGGACTTGTACAGTAAGGAAGCCATATCTGGAGTGGAGACTTGTACGGTAAGGAAGACATATCTGGAGTGGAGACTTGTACGGTAAGAAAGACATATCTGCAGGTGGGTACTTGATTTCTGCAAAGAGGTAGGTATCCAATAAGCTAGTCCTGTGGTAGGGATGGGAAGAGAGTACAAAGGCTGCAGCTAAGTGCTCTAGACCGATTAAGTCCCTCCGAGTTTTAGTAATAATAAGTAATAAGACATATCTGGAGTGGAGACTTGTACGGTAAGGAAGACATATCTGGAGTGGAGACTTGTACTGTGAGGCAGACATATCTGGAGTGGAGACTTGCACGGTAAGGGAGAAATATCCGGAGTGTTACTTGCACGGTGAGGAAGGCATTTCTGGAGTGAATACTTGTACGGTGAGGCAGACATATTTAGAGTGGAGACCTGTACGGTGAGGAAGCATATATGGAGTTCAGACTTGTAAGGTAAGGAAGACATATCAAGAGATCGCTAGCACTTGAAATGTGAATGTATTGCCACACACTGAGAATTTCCTGGGCGCAAAAGATTATGTGGAGATTTTGAGGAGGATGAGAAAGAAAGAGAGGTTCTACTGGCAGTAGAAAAGCGAAACCCAAACACTTGAATAACAACATGAGAGAGTACGGCATGAACGTCTGTAACACATTATCTGGTGCAGGGAAGTAAGAAAAGAAGGAGTCATCCCTGGACGAAGGGTTTGCACAGCGGCACCGAGAAACTGTTTAAGGTAGAGGTATCATAAGGTTAAATCTTTGACAATCGTTCAATTAAGAAACAATAAATAAAAGCAATGAAAACATGGAAAAATCAGAACATCAATAATGGCTAAAGTAATGTATATAAATAAAAGGTAATTCACAATAATAAAAAGAATTGAAATATCAACGAACTTAAAAAAATTGGATTTTTACATACAAATTAATAATTTTACTACAAATAGTAACTTTATTAACATTGGAATTATGTTTAAATAATAAGAGAGTGAAAAATGCTTCTATAAGAATTTTAGTTTAAAAAATTATTATTATTTTAAAATTTTGCATAATATTCTAATATTTAATTATCAATATTAAATAATATTTATTTACTTATAATATTATTTGGCATAATATTGTTTATTTTTAAATGCCAATAATATTAGGTTAAAATTGTCCTATAACACCTGCTGCTATAAAGGGCAGTAAAATTCTAAAGCAAAGGGTTAATACTGCAATGTACGTATTAATAGACCTAATATTACTCACATTGACCGAAGGACCAATACCTACAATAAAGTGCTGACAAAATACAATGAATTCACAACGAATATACCCTCTGATGATAATGACGTGGTCATTGCAATGTACATTAGGGCTTACTCTATATACCTATGTATATTATTTGTTTGAACTATCTTTCACTGGCATTTATTGCTTTGTGTAATTGGATTTACTTACTATAAATATACTTTTAGGAACCAGTTACTTGGAGAATCTGACGCTTAAGAGTATTACGTAGGTCACGTGACACACTAATTAATATATTTCAAAATAATAAAAACAGATGATGCAATTATAATAGTTAGACTTTAAAAACATGACCTTACTATTAGGTTGGGGGCGTCTTATGTTACCTTGCTTATAGAATATCCCTCTGCTTTTCTGATTAAATTCTATTTCCTCTTGTCTTGTTAAGCATAAGTTCTCCTCTAACAAAGTATATGTTTCAAATCAAAGATGAACTAGTACAAATGACTCCTTTATATAGTGCTCTTGGCTGTACGTGTTGGTGTATTCTCGTGTTCAGTACGTCTTAATTACAACGTTGTATTTTTATCGCACATTTCCTTACTTATTTAATATAACGAAAATATCTTGTTTGTTCTATTTTTAAACACAATTTCTCGAGTTGAATTGTTTCCGTACTCGGTCACCAGAGGACACAAGTACTATGTTTGGCATTAACGGATTAGTTCTCTAGTGATTGGTTGTAAAAAACCGTTTGTCTTGATAGAGCTCGTTACACCTGGGGCAAATTGTCGGTAATAACAATTCATCGTGAATTAAAGCACTTTGTCTGCCACGTAAAGGCCGCAATTTGTTGCGCTGGGCACTTTAATCAAGTCATTTCACTTAAACTGAAACCAGGGTGTAAAAGTCTAAGCCTTTTCGAAATTCTTTGTTATTTCTCATATTAGGAATTAAAATTAGTATGGTATTTCCCTCTCCAAGGCAAAATAGAGTTTAAGGTATAATCTTGCGTTCAACTAATCAAGTATTAGCAGTTTCCATGACAACAGGGATTAATGTTACCAAGTTAACAACGTACATGACCCCGTCCCGTCTTTAGGATTCCTCTTGAGTCTCCTTCTTCCTGAGAACTGAACGAAACAATATCGGCGAGCATTTCATTAAACTGTGTGCCGTATTCCACCGACGATTCTTACCTAGTTACCACACGGGTTGCAGGTAGTGTAGGCCAATGGCGGTAATCTTCGTCGACTATGTGTTTGTGAAGAGGGAAGGCTATTTGGAACATTTATATGGTAGATATAGACTCTATCTAGTATTTACAACGTCCAATTACATCTCCGTCAGTGTTAATGAATCTTTAGTGTTAACTGTTTGAAGAAACCGGAAATGCTGGCCGGAGAAATAATATGTTTACTTAAGCTGCCCCAAGTGATAAATGCTGTTAACCCGCAAGGCAAACTTTGGTAATCTCGTCCAGATGCATGTCAATATCTCTCATTCGATGAGCGCCATTCGATTGATATGCCATTACCTCCCAGTAGTGTCAACTGTTGTAATCGACTTGTTATTACCTCCCATCCGTTGAATCAACTGAGAGGACTCGGTAGGATGTGGCTTTCTTGGGTTCTGAATTGTCACCTGCCCAACTAATCAGGTCTCCCAAAAATAAAATCAGAACATCCTTGCTAATCGCCCGTGAAGAAGAAGAATAGACGCAATAATGAGCGAAGAATGATACGAGACGAGAATCATATAAAACAAGTAAATAAACATCCGACATTTGTAAGGAAATATGTTTCCTTTTACTAACACCGTTCTGTTTCCTCTAACTGTGTCTGATTTTCTGAAAACTTTTGAGTCCGTTTCAAAATTTTAATCCTGTCTCTTTGTTGGATTGATTTTTAAAAAAGGCTTTATTCAACTCGTAAAATAAATATGTTATGTTATTTAAATATCAAGTTAAATTATATTTTCTAAATTTAATTTCTTTTTCTTACATTATAGGTTTTTTTTATTTGTTTAAACATTCGCAAATGATTCATTATTTTCACAAGACAATTCAGTGTCTGTCTCACTGAAAACTTTCTGTTTACGAGTTTCCTAACAGCTTTAAATATGCTTTATATCTAAACTGTAAAAACTTTTTGCTGTCAAGTCTTATTATACATTGCACAACTTCAGAATACAAAAGAGCTTTTTCGCAATAAATCGTAAAATTTGGTCGATACGTTCGCCATATTAGGATAAAACAATTCACCTCCGATCGATGAAAAATGGCGCTACGCGATTCATAAAACGAGAGTTTTTTTACCTGCTCAGGAGCTTCCCATCGTTCGACTTTGGAATACAAAAAAGGGGAGCAACTAGACGTGCAAATCAACCACTGGCCGGCCTTTCCCGTTTATAGCGAGCTTTTCCTTAAGGCAAGAAAAAATATTTTATTCTTTAGCATAACCTAGTCTACCCTGTAATCTTACGAAATCAAATACCATTCACGAGATTTAAAAAATATATATATATTTTATTCTGTGGCATAACCTAGTCTACCCTGTAATCTTACGAAATCAAATCCCATTTAAGAGGTTTAAAAAATGTATATATTTTATCCTGTGGCATAACCTAGTCTACCCTGTAATCTTACGAAATCAAATCCCATTTAAGAGATTTAAAAAATGTATATATTTTATCCTGTGGCATAACCTAGTCTACCCTGTAATCTTACGAAATCAAATCCCATTTAAGAGATTTAAAAAATGTATATATTTTATCCTGTGGCATAACCTAGTCTACCCTGTAATCTTACGAAATCAAATCCCATTTAAGAGATTTAAAAAATGTATATATTTTATCCTGTGGCATAACCTAGTCTACCCTGTAATCTTACGAAATCAAATCCCATTTAAGAGATTTAAAAAATGTATATATTTTATCCTGTGGCATAACCTAGTCTACCCTGTAATCTTACGAAATCAAATCCCATTTAAGAGATTTAAAAAATGTATATATTTTATCCTGTGGCATAACCTAGTCTACCCAGTAATCTTACGAAATCAAATCCCATTTAAGAGATTTAAAAAATATATATATTTTATCCTGTGGCATAACCTAGTCTACCCTGTAACCTTACGAAATCAAATCCCATTTAAGAGATTTAAAAAATATATATATTTTATCCTGTGGCATAACCTAGTCTACCCTGTAATCTTACGAAATCAAATCCCATTTAAGAGATTTAAAAAATGTATATATTTTATCCTGTGGCATAACCTAGTCTACCCTGTAATCTTACGAAATCAAATCCCATTTAAGAGATTTAAAAAATATATATATTTTATCCTGTGGCATAACCTAGTCTACCCTGTAATCTTACGAAATCAAATCCCATTTAAGAGATTTAAAAAATATATATATTTTATCCTGTGGCATAACCTAGTCTACCCTGTAATCTTACGAAATCAAATCCCATTCACGAGATTTAAAAAATATATATATTTTATCCTGTGGCATAACCTAGTCTACCCTGTAATCTTACGTAATCAAATCCCATAAACGATGAAATATTTCGAATACAAAAATTACGGAAAAAAGTTAAGCCAGAAATGTAAGGCAAAGTAACTTAGCTTTTAGGCAGGGTAATAATAAAGTTAAACAGGGTTGGGGGTTTAGAATATCTATCTCTAAACCACAAAAAATAATTGTAAAAATATATTTTAAAACTCATGTTCATTTCACTAATACAGTTGTCATCATCAGAGGGTTACTTCTCTTCATAGCTAGCCTCTCTAATATAGCTCTAGAAAAGTGTTAGTGGTAAACGTCTATATATATATATATATCCACTCGTATTTACCGCCTCATTTTTTTGTGATTTAAAGATTCATATACAATTTTATAGTTTTTATTGATTTTTTTAAAATTAAACACAATATAACGTTTGAGTAAAAGCATATCTACTTGTAGGAAAATCTAAAGAACAGATAGTAATAGTTTTTTTTAAAAGAGGACGGAGAGAGAGAGAGAGAGAGAGAGGAGGCTCTGTTATTTACACTAGAATTGTTCACACCAACTTAAATTATTAACTTAGTAAATCTAAAAACTATTTAGTGTTGTCCAACAGCTGTCAAATTACAAACACACGGTAGTGGACTTCACAACAAATATGGCGCCACTAACAATGTTTCTACTGGCAAATAAATCATACAACGAAAAACTTTAAACCCAGAGAAAGCTTCTTCACAAAAGTTTCTGCTACTAACCGTCATTAGTTTCAGTCAGATAACGGTAGCAAATAACATAAACTCGAGCTAATATTAACTTTTAGGTTATTCTGTGAAATCCTCCCCTTCGAGATGAGACACCGAATTCAACCCCAACCCCTCGGACAGTTTTAACCACCACGCGATATAATCTCGTTCAATCTTACTCAACCACTCGAACATTTGCCGTCGTCAAGTTGAGGACTAATTGTTGGTGCAAACATTTGTTATATTTATCACGCCTCTAAGGCCTTTTGGTTTTATTCGGTAAAATTTTAGAATTTTGAAGTTTTAAGCTTCTATGTTGGAGACGTTTTAGAAAAACTTCAAATTTTACCTTTTACAGTAATAATTTTACTAAAACCCTATTTTAAATTGATGTGACTGTACTTACTTTTTACTTATGTTTGTCTACATTAGTCATCGACAACTTACCTGGAACAGAAAACAGATTTATTGTTATATAATATAAAATTTCTAAATAATATACTAATAGTTTAGTAGCTACATTGTAGCACAAGTACAGTGGAACCTTTGTACCCGTTAATTTCTCAACTCTAACGAGACACAAAAACATTTGGAAAATACAAATTTCCTACAAAAATTGTGTAACAGCTGTTTGTAAAAGAAACGTTGACCTGTTGCGAATATCGAGACGAAGTATTTTGTAACCAATGTTTATTGGCTTGAGGCAGCACACGAAAGTATACATCCAGGATAATTCCCTTCATTGTGTGGTCGTATGTTTGGAGTGGCAAGTGTACGGCATGCGGAACGAGGCGAAGAGCTTGCTACTAGATATGGAGGCTATGGTCGAAGGGTTAGTCAGTCGTTCAAGGCTTACATTGTAGTCGTGCGGTGTGAAGGAAACATTCTGTAGCTTCAACTCTCGGTCAAGCGTCACGTGTTTCAAACGTGTGCAATCATAATTTATTTCAACATGAAAAATAATTACCTTATTTCGTAACAGATAGTACATTGATATGAATTGGCAAATAGTAAGAATGAAGAAACCAATGGCATCTTCCTTACTACGTCTTGGATAAAAATGGTTCGGTTATGTTAGGAAGTTACAGGTTGACCTTACGTGCATACCACGTAAGAATGAAGAAACCAATGGCATCTTCCTTACTACGTCTTGGACAAAAATGATTTGGTTGTTTACAAGACGGTAGGATATAGGAAGTTACAGGTTGACCTTACGTGCATACCACGTAAGAATGAAGAAACCAATGGCATCTTCCTTACTACGTCTTGGATAAAAATGGTTCGGTTATGTTAGGAAGTTACAGGTTGACCTTACGTGCATACCACGTAAGAATGAAGAAACCAATGTAATCTTCCTTACTACGTCTTGGACAAAAATGATTTGGTTGTTTACAATACGGTAGGATATAGGAAGTTACAGGATAGATATCTTGGGGTTTCAGGATATGTCAAGTTTGGTTACAGGGTAGAGGTTAGGTTAGGTTAGGAAATTACAGGAAAATTTCGTTAAGTTTAAGTATATATTACGTTAGGTTATGGGGTAGAGGTAAGGTTAGGTCGCAGGTTAGGTTTTGGTTAGGTTAGGAAATTACAAGAAAGTTTCGTTAGGTTTAAGGATATATTAAGATATGTTACAGAGTAGAGGTTAGGTTAGGTCACAGGGTAGGTTTGGTTAGGTGAGGTCACAGGGTAGGTTGGGTTAGATTAGGTCACAGGGTAGGTTTTGCTTGGGTTAGGAAATTACAAGAAAGTTTCGTTAGGTTTAAGGATATATTACGGAGTAGAGGTTAGGTTAGGTACAGGGTAGGTTTGGTTAGGTTAGGTCACAAGGTAAGTTTGGCTAGGTTAGGAAATTTCTTGAAAGTTTCGTTAGGTTTAAAGGTATATTAGGATAGGTTACAGAGTAGAGATTAGGTTAGGTCACAGGGTAGGTTTGGTTACGTTATGAAATTACAAGAAGGTTTCGTTAGGTTTAAAGATATGTATATTAGGATAGGTTACGCGATAGATTTGCTAGTGGGGCAAAAAAGGACTTGCAAGACCTAAATTGAAATTCACTTGAAGGGAAGCTCAAAATACAAAATTTCCTCCAGGACCAGGCTTAAGGTTGTCAGATGAAATGATGTTAGCGCAACGCTGGTAAGAGAAGAAATAATAATAATATATTTAACGCGAGAAACAGTTGGATAGGCGTGGTCCATAACTAGCCGACGCTAAAAACATATACTTGTAGCGTTTAGCCCTTCACACTGTTTGCCAAAATGACAGTTCCTCTTTAAATTTCAAAGACTAATGAATAAATTAGTGCTGCCACATCCCGTACTTTAGCATATACTGCTACCGAGAGGTCTACGCAACGAATGCAAATGTTATGCCCTCACTGGCGACCGCCAGGGTGTAGAGGATTTCAAAGGGATTAGCGTTGCCGACTTCAAAACCTCAATTACCATTTTGGTGAGTAGACGAACAATCTGCGAAATATCCTTCTAGATCAAGTAATTTAGTTGCAATGCTGATTAGGTTTATATTGATTTATATATTTAATTTTATATTGAAAAATGAAAGAATATAAACCTATGTGGTAAGTAAAAGTTTTACTGTTACAGAAACCTGCACAGTCCTACATCTCAGTCGCTCCACATTATTCTGGAAGAATAGCTTGTCTAAAGACCAAAACGTTGCGCATACATATCCTCATTAGTTGTGATACGGATGACAAAAGTATTAACTTTATATAACATTTATTTCTTTAAATAGTCCCTAGTGAGTTACCTTAGCTTTATCATTAACAAGACAATAAATTAGATAACTATATTTACCGTATCATATTAGAAAATATTTTAACCTAATACTAATGGGCAATAAATAGAGAGAGTGTGACATAACCTACGAATAATAAAAACTGCTGTTGAAAGGGAACTAAGTTATCACATAATTTAATTAAATATAGCCTTATATTGCAAACTATATTTGATAATTATTTAAACATAACCTCAAAATAACATCTAAGTCAAAACGAAAACAAATTGTTGTTAATATACCATGACACGAGAAAGATGTGTGTTTGTGTGTGTGTGTGTGTGTGTGTGTGTGTGTGTGTGTATGTGTGTGTGTGTGTGTGTGTGTGTGTGTGTGTGTGTGTGTGTGTGTGTGTGTGTGTGTGTGTGTGTGTGTGTGTGTGTTGTGTGTGTGTGTGTGTGTGTGTGTGTGTGTGTGTGTGTGTGTGTGAGAGAGAGAGAGAGAGAGAGAGAGTAAGAGGGAGTGAAGGGAATACGAGCTTGTTAAAAACTGTAGATGTAAAATGAAGGAATCAAATACGCATTCTCCTTAAAACCTCTAACTGATGACGTCATGTTCTAGAGATTCATTCCCGATCTGAGCTATTGCATATACGCTTTAAGTTCCTTTTCAAAATGGCCAGATGATTCAGTATTCAAAAACCGAGTTGTAAGTGAGTCGTGTATAAGTAATCGTAGACTAAAGATTATTCTAAAAATAGTCTAAAATACTCTAAAAATGTTCAATCACTGCAAAGGATTGTTCTCGAAGGTTTTACCTAAAGGAAAGGTCAAGAAGACCTCCATTATAGGAGGTACAGTTTTATCGCGAGCTGCCAGATTGTCCATTAGAGCGTATGATGGAATGTTTATGGTAGATAGGATTAGGAAGGAGAACATAAAATCACCCTGGCTGAATGATTTCTCGTTTAGTGACGATGAGAAACGATGGAATCTTAGAGAATATTAGCCCTTGCTCATGAACAAAATCAATTTAACGAAAGGAGGAGAAATTTTAAAACAAACTGACAAAGGCTATCGTTTTATATTATTTTAGGCCTAGCGTTTTAAAGAAAACTTTGAATATTGTCATCATTAGAGTCATTTTCACTATAGCACGTCAAAAGGAGGTTCGGGATCGTGACGTTGCGCACCGTAGAAACTTTAAACTTGGAGATAATCTAAATTGCGACGTTTTGGCCTTCTGTAACCGCTTCGCATGTAACATAAACTTTTGTTGGATTTTATATTTTTTTAGAAACGGAAAAACTGCAACGGATTCTTTACAAGTGCAAACACCTTGACGAATTTTGTGATGTAACAGGGTTGGCCCAGACCCTCTTCCGTGAATGTTTATACCACAAAATTTATGGAAGAATTGGAACAGGTAAATTCACCTTTACCCTACCAAGGTTACTAACTATAGCTACAGTAAAATATTTTAAATTTTAATTTAATAGACTCAGAAAAGGAAGAATTCTAATATCAACCACTTACAACACTAACACTGTGTTCTATGCTACACAAAAATAACACACACACACACACACACACACACACACACACACACACACACACACACACACACACAGACACACACACACACACACACACACACACTTAAGGCGAAGGTCATTTTAAATTAAACAGCGAAATCGAAGCAGAATAAACAATTTCTGCTGCATCGGCAGACAAGAAAGGTGCAAGGGTTATGTGATTCACTCTCTTTATTCGCCAACACTCATATTTCTGATTATGCTCCACCGGTGAGACCAGGAGATGAAGGAAAGCGCAACATTTTAGTTTGGTTTTAAACCCAACAAACTTAGACCGTATTACCCAAAATCACCATTCTCAGCCCTTGATTCACAATATTCTTGAATCCGCTCACGTCTGTTGAATTTTTCCATAAAACTATATCTTAGCGCAGGAGAGTCAAACAAATTGTTATCCCGTTCGGCTGGAACCATCTTTCACAAGTTATAAATGGTACGATTTTGCAAATGTTGGATTAACCGCCATTCATACTAAGTTTCACAATTGTTTACTTACAAATTCGTACGACCACGTTTTCTTAGAAATTCTGATGCAAAGTAACCTCACCCTTTACTTATATTTTTTACTCGTAAACTCAATATTATAAAATATATGTACTACCCCCCACATAACCTAATCACGAGTCATAGGTCTATATCTGGACTGGACTTCACCCCTTCCCATAATCATTACTGCATACCTGGTAAGAAAAGAATGACTGCATAGGGTTTAAAGTAAGTGCGGAAGTCTCATGACGCAACCAAGCGTTAAAATTATGCTATGGAAGACATCTGTGTGAACTACCTTTAATGGATAAATAAGGAATAAGTTGTGTCTTGATAACTAGCTCCTAGAGTTTATTGTCAAACTATGCACTGTTTATTTAAAACCTAACCCTCAGCATTTATCTTGTGCCGCCGGTTCCTTTCTCAGATAATTACGTGCGAGACGGCTTCAAACTTGTCGAGTCTGACAGAACGCTGTTCAACGAGCCGCCATTAGGTGGGAGAGCGAGGGCTCTGTAACCCGACACCAGACGGCAACAATGCACCGCTGTGACGGGCACCACTCGAAGCTTTTAACGTTTCTACGGGAAAGTTACAACTTACTGTAGGGTCGTACAACCTAGCACTCGGTTCCAGGTAGACAAAACAGAAAGCTTTTCGCCTGCAAACATTTGTCTGCGCCGAACCTTTCACATTCATTCAAAATACGTCTGTTTGGCGCTGCTTTTAAACGCTTTTGTTGGTGTAATGGATTCCGTAAGTTTTTCAAACAAAGGACAAATTAATTTTAAAAGTTTCACCATCTTATTTGAGAAAACGTTTGTATCTTTGCCATTATAGATACCCAAGAAAGAACAGTGGCTCAAATCGTGTAGATTTCTAAAGTTTAAAATAACAAATGTTTTCATATATCTCTTTGGACTTTAAACACAAATTTTAAATAGATTTGCAAGGTTATGTTTTATCAAATTGCTTCATAAATAGTAAAACAAGAAGAAAAATACATCTCAATATAATAAACATTTCTAATTGTGTTAAAATTGCTCCGATTTCTGCAAATAACATTTAAACGATTGTAATAATGAAACATTCCATGAGCAATGTTTCTTCGTTGCGGAAGATGCGACAAACCAGGATTGTTCAAATGTCTTGTCAGACGACTATAGATGAGCCACACTCTTTTTTATAAATGCTTTTCTAATATTGTTTAAAGAGACGAGAAGTAATTGATATTTGTGGGAAATGGCTTTTTCTAGGTAGTGCAATAAAAATATTTTTTATTTTTATAATGGACGCTAAGACCTTAGCATTACGCTTAAAGGCTGTGCAGCTTTCCTCACCCAAACGTTGCAGTTATGTTATGCAACCATTCTCGCTTATCCACGACTTCCAACCTGCCCCAGCATACAATATTTGCATCTTTGCTTTTATCTCTTAGGCCAGGGGTCTCCAACCTACAGCCCGCGGGCCAGATCCGGCCCGTGAACAGATTTTTCCGGCCCGCGGAAAGTTAGCATACTCAAAAAAAATATTTGGTAATATATTTCCTTTTAAGCATTTTTACTATTAAATATGAGTACAGTACTAGTCTCTCACTTGCCCCTTCTTTCTCTATAAGTGTAAAGCAAACTATCTGTAAACAGGTAAAAAACTAAGAAAGAAATTCTCTAAAACCACCACTGAGCTCTTGATTGGCTGCATGGGGGGGGGGGTTGCTAGACTTTCTGCCCTGAAATATTGCCGGCACGCCTTTCCTCCAAAAGTTTTCGATGTGGACCTTGAGTAAAAAGGTTGGAGACCCCTATTTTAGGCTATTAGAATTAAGTTTGTTTATATGCTTTAAGACATACCCACAAGAACATCTTATTAGCTATTCTAATTTTAAAATAGAAAGACACACTCTTTATAGCGGAAGTCACAACGCTTTCGCGTTAAATAAAATTTACCTTTTATCGAGAAATGCAAAACAGCTGATTTAAGCGTTAATCGTTTCCCGTTAAACATTATTTGACTCGGAATTCCCGGTTAAGGTTTTCAGGGCAGGAAAGGTTATCCCTTGGGCACGAGTCATCCACCCTTAATGCAATCTATCCGTACCGGAAGACAACCCCTGCGGTTCGCCCTGCAAAGACACATCCCGCCTGGCCGAACTTCTCTTAACTCGATTTCCAATCTGAGGCCAGGCTCGTTGAATAGGTAAGTTAATTAAATTTCTATTATTTGAGTAGATACTGATTTGATGAGACCTTACAAGGGGTGCATTTGTTGGAGACTACAAAAGCATATAAATAAAAATGAAATAATTTACAAGATGAACATTTCTATAAATTATCTTTCTGAACATAAGATTTTAATTCGTATTAAAGGTGAGAAATAAATGTTTGTCCCCATAGTAGTTATCGATGCACCTCTCCTGGGAGCTGCAGAAATATTTCGCGCGGGTACCCATATTGTTGTAGAGCGGCCTCGTGGTGAAAGTTAGTCGGCAAGGAGGGATGAGGCGCAGCTGTATGGATGTGGCTTCCTATAAATAGGAGAGTGAGTGAAGGCCGCCAGAGAAGTGATGGGATTTATTCCGCCCTCAGTCGCGCGGAACCCAGCAAGCGGCCCACCATACAGGGTGTTGGTCTGGACGAGGATATACTACCCTGATCTGAATTTCTAAAACGATCCCTGTCAATGTAGTGTACCTGGGTGCTAAGGAGGGCTTGTAACGGAGCCTCATTGGAAACTGGCGCTACTCTTGAGTATATCAGTAGCCTCACGGCCGCATTCGAGTCTCTGCGGCGAAGGACATTTATTTCGAAGCTGCTGGTGGCTCAGTACCTAACTATAGCACCCCGCTCCTAAGCAGACGGAGAGTTAGGGAGGAACTTTGAAGAATTGGTAACACAGATATTAGCTTCATGGAGTGTAATGAGTAACTGGGCTTTCTTCTAGATAGGAAGTTGATTTGGAATAGAAGGCACCTGGAGGAAAGATGAAAAAGGCATAGCTACGGTCTAGAAATGAAAAGAAAGAATAGTGACAAAGACTGGAACATGGTCCGATGACATGGATTCCGGCATCATGGTGCCGAGCTCATTCTTTGAGAGAAAATGAAAACTGCATAAACACAGAATTGCGGCGGCTAATGGAAGGCAGTAGCAGAAAGCATAAACTACTGTTTGGAGATCCACTGAAGCAGCTCTGGATAGAAGCTTTGGATAAAATACTGCCTCTCCCAACAGGAATGACAGTTTTAAAACCCACAATCTTGAAGAGAGACGTGGGGAGAGAATAGACTAAAATAAGGCTCACTGATTGGTCCAAGATAAACGTTGATTTGGAATCGATATTAGTGGACTGACATACCAAGACTCCTACGTCTGAAGGACCACAATTCAGTTTTCCAGGCGAACATAAAAAAACTTGTTAACTTTATTTAATATTTTATAATGTAAAAAGCAATGCTTTATGGAACACATAAAGAGACATGAATAGAAAATAATGTTAATAAAAAGAACTATAACGTTCCGCGGCCATGAATACAGACGACGAGTTCCATGGAGGAACGTCGTAAAAAGATAATAAACAGTTTTTCATAGAGTTGTGGCCTCAGTTCTAAGCTTGTTTAAACTTTATAAGTTACGGTTTTTAAACGAGAATATTAATCATTTAATGGCTTTCTTAATTAAAAGATATATCGTTCCAAATATTATTATGGGAAAATATTGTCACGTAACAAACTATGGCCATTGTTATCTTCTGTTTGGTTGATGATGGTCACTTTGTAGTTATTTCAATTAATGCTTCATTGTGAAGGACTAATGCTTTATTATCCGATGGGATTGAAGAGCTATATTTCAGTTGAAGCTTTGTAGACAATGCAGTTTAATCTAAGCGTAAATTATCTTACTTAATTTGCTTTTCGTATAAAACATGAATGGTCTGAGGCGAGCGCACATGCTGGCCACAACTCGATACAAAGTGAGAAATCTTTATGGCAAAGTATATTTACTGTAGGTAGCTGGAACCCGAATCTTATCGGAAGGATACAGAAACTTTAGGCAAGGCTACATCCAACCTGCAGTTCTTAGTGTAACCTTTGTAGAACGACATCAAAACGCGATATACGTTTAGTCATATTTATGTAGATACAAGGTTTTATATACAATCTACATTATATATAATATATTGTATTTGTAATGTGTTGTGTATATAATACTATAAGTTCTAAAAAAAAACAGTTTCAGACCGTTTCTCTAAAGGGTCGAATCAGATTCCTATAGAACTTGGAAGTGGAATGTTAGACGAGTTAGGCCCTATTGTTATAGCTTTACTGTAACTAAAGCTAAAGGAATAATAACAAGAAACAAACCCGAGCCAGATTGTCCCCCTGCAAAGGTTTAGGTGGGTTCAAGGCCCTGCACACAAGCTAGGTTGACTTCGTCTCTTCAGTTGAAGATGAGTTTCAAGTCCTTGCCAAGACCCATCGCATGAGGCGGATTGACTCCATCTCCTTAACTGCAGAACAGTTTCAGGTTCTTGCTAAGATCCCTAGCATGAGCCAGATTGATTCCATCTCCTTAGTTGCATAGGAGCTTCAATTACTTGCCAAGACCCCTAGCATGAGCCAGATTGCCTCCATCTCCTTAGTTGCATAAGATCTTCAAGTCCCTGCCAAGACCTTTCGCGCGAGCCAGATTGATTCCATCTCCTTAGTTGCATAAGAGCTTCAATTACTTGCCAAGACCCCTAGCATGAGATAGATTGACCCCATCTCCTTAGTTGTATAAGAGCTTCAAGTCCCTCACAAGAATCCTAGCACGAGACAGATTGTCTCCATCTCCATAGTTGCATAAGAGCTTCAAGTCCCTGCTAAGACCCTTCGCGCGAGCCAGATTCACCCCAACTCCTTAGTTGCATAAGAACATCAAGTCCCTGCCAAGACCCCCAGCATGAGCCAGATTGTCTCCATGTCCTTAGTTGCATAAGAGCTTCAAGTCTTGGCAGGCCAAGACTCCTAGCACGAGAACGATTATCTCCATATCCTTAGTTGCAGAATAGCTTCAAGTTCTTGCCAAGACCACTAGCATGAGCCAGATTGAGTCCATCTCCTTAGTTACATAAGAGCTTCAGGTCCCTGCCAAGACTCTTCGTTCGAGCCAGATTGACTCTATCTTCTTAGTTGCAGAAGAGCTTCAAGTCCCTACCAATAACCCTAGCACAAGGGAGATTGACTCCAGCTCCTTAGTTGCATAAGAGCTTCAAGTCCCTGTCATGACTATTCGCTTGAGCCAGATTGTCTCCAGCTCCTTAGATGCATAAGAGCTTCAAGTCCCTGTCATGACTATTCGCTCGAGCCAGATTGTCTCCAGCTCCTTAGATGCATAAGAGCTTGAAGGCCCTGTCATGACTATTCGCTCGAGCCAGATTGTCTCCATCTCCTTAGTTGCAGAAGAGCTTCAAGTCCCTGCCAAGATCCCTAGCATGAGCCAGATTGTCTCTAGCTCCTTAGATGCATAAGAGCTTGAAGGCCCTGTCATGACTATTCGCTCGAGCCAGATTGTCTCCATCTCCTTAGTTGCAGAAGAGCTTCAAGTCCCTGCCAAGAACCCTAGCACAAGGGAGATTGACTCCAGCTCCTTAGTTGCATAAGAGCTTCAAGTCCCTGTCATGACTATTCGCTCAAGCCAGATTGTCTCCAGCTCCTTAGTTGCATAAGAGCTTGAAGTCCATGAAATGACTATTCGCTCGAGCCAGATTGTCTCCAGCTCCTTAGTTGCATAAGAGCTTCAAGTCCCTGTCATGACTATTCGCTTGAGCCAGATTGTCTCCATCTCCTTAGTTGCATAAGAACTTCAAGTCCCTGCCCAGAAATCTAGCACAAGAGAGATTGACTCCAACTCCTTAGTTGCATAAGAGCTTCAAGTCCCTGTCATGACTATTCGCTCGAGCCAAATTGTCTCCCTCTCCTTAGTTGCATAAGAACTTCAAGTCCCTGCCAAGACCCCTAGCATGAGCCAGATAGTCTCCAGCTCCTTAGTTGCATAAGAGCTTCAAGTCCCTGTCATGACTATTCGCTCGAGCCAGATTGTCTCCAGCTCCTTAGTTGCATAAGAGCTTCAAGTCCCTGTCATGAATATACGCTCGAGCCAGATTGTGTCCAGCTCCTTAGTTGCATAAGAGCTTCAAGTCCCTGTCATGACTATTCGCTCGAGCCAGATTGTCTCCATCTCCTTAGTTGCAGAAGAGCTTCAAGTCGCTGCCAAGAACCCTAGCAAAAGGGAGATTGACTCCAGCTCCTTAGTTTCATAAGAGCTTCAAGTCCCTGACATGACTATTCGCTCTAGCCAGATTGTCTCCATCTCCTTAGTTGCATAAGAACTTCAAGTCCCTGCCAAGACCCCTAGCATGAGCCAGATTGTCTCCAGCTCCTTATTTGCATAAGAGCTTGAAGGCCCTGTCATGACTATTCGCTCGAACCAGATTGTCTCCAGCTCCTTAGTTGCATAAGAGCTTCAAGTCCCTGTCATGACTACTCGCTCGAGCCAGATTGTCTCCATCTCCTTAGTTGCAGAAGAGCTTCAAGTCCCTGCCAAGAACCCTAGCACAAGGGAGATTGACTACAGCTCCTTAGTTGCATAAGAGCTTGAAGTCCCTGTCATGACTATTCGCTCGAGCCAGATTGTCTCCATCTCCTTAGTTGCATAAGAAATTCAAGTCCCTGCCAAGATCCCTAGCATGAGCCAGATTGTCTCCAGCTCCTTAGTTGCATAAGAGCTTCAAGTCCCTGTCATGACTATTCGCTCGAGCCAGATTGTCTCCAGCTCCTTAGTTGCATAAGAAATTCAAGTCCCTGCCAAGATCCCTAGCATGAGCCTGATTGTCTCCAGCTCCTTAGTTGCATAAGAGCTTCAAGTCCCTGTCATGACTATTCGCTCGAGCCAGATTGTCTCCATCTCCTTAGTTGCATAAGAACTTCAAGTCCCTGCCTAGACCCTGCACACGAACAAGATTCTTCATATCTGCTTAGCTGTAGGGGAAGATATAAGCCCCTTTCAAAATTTTACTATTTACTTTGTTTGGCCACATCTGCTTAGTTAAAGGAGCGCTTAAAGTCCCTGTACCTACGCGAGTTGATACACATGTTTGCAGAATGCATGAGAATGTAAAGTAAATAAAAGGTCTGCTATAAATGTTTTCCGCTAGAATGGCAAAGGTTGCCCTGTACTCGTGATTCTCTCATTTCAAATTCTTTATGTATCTACAAAGTTCCTACTTACATTCACTAGACTGAAATGTAGAGGGTAACTAAAACTATATGATTGCCTTAGAGTTAAAAGGTAAACTACGCTTATAACTTGAACCATGGTTCTTTGTCTACATTACTTAAGTTAATTACTCTGATATTCACTCCGCCTTCACTAACATAGTTTCTGCTCATACTGAAAAGTTCTTCCATACTGAGAACTAAGGTACCCTGGTCACACTAAGTCTAACACAGTACTCGAGTTCAAAGGATTTTCTCTTAGGTTGTATATTTAACATCGAATTTTGTCCGGTACGAAATTTCCTCTTTATATTACAAAAAAAATCTAAGTAGATTTTTTTGTTATCAGACAAGGACCAAGGTTTGGCTTTTGATTAAACGAGCTCACAATCTTTAGAAGAATAAGAACCGTTCGTCGAAGTCACTAAAGTAGTAAGTAAGATTAGTTTCCGAGCCGTTAAAGTCTCCAGGGCTTAACGCATTAATTCTTCAAGAGACGTAACAGAATGACAATTCTTAGTGCAGGCTTTACACGTTCCACCAAAGCAATAAAACGGTAATGCTACGTCGAATGGTTCACAGATGAAACGTCTCCAGCACAGATGAAGTTCTATTTAGATTACATCTTACCGTAAACAAGTAGTCCATAAATAACAACGTATCGTAGCGCTGTAGAGAAAGCATTTGTTTCGCTGAACGCATTCCGGGATGTAAGCAGTATTCACTTTATCGCAGTGTTGCACTGCAGTAAGCAGTCAGGCGTAAGTCTTTACTGCACTAACTCCACTTTATCACTGTCTTTTGTCTTCCGCAGACGGAGAACTTTACTGTTTTCATTTCGAGGTTGTAAACGTAGGATGTAGTTTCTAATACACGTGTTGTGTTTTACGCTATGGAAGGATTGCACAATAAACTTCATAACTGAAGATCTCGCTTTGGTTTATTGGACTTGCACAGTAATGATTGGAATTATCACTACACTTTAAATTATGTCGGGAATAAAGATGGTGAAGTTTTAATTACTTTTAGAATACTATTTTGTTATAAAGCACATCAACGTTGCTTTTAATACAACAATTTTATATCATTTAAAGGTCAACAAAATGTACCCTAGTAATCAGTGACATGACTTCATAAGAAACCAATTCCCTACTGTAAACCGATGGAACTGAGCAATGTAAATATTACGTATGTTCTTAAGGGTATTTTCCTAACGTCTTGAAGTTTGTGTAAGAGGTTAAAAATTAAAATATATGGGACGATAAATATATAAGTCTCCAGAGTGGTGTTGGGTGAGCCACGCCCACTGAGAGAGGATTGACGGTCCTTGCGGTACCCCAAAAAAACTTTAGCATCATACAACACTCAACACCAAAGTACATACACTCACACTCGCGTATTGTTAGAAAGGGTATCGGATAGACCCTTTGACGGAAAGGGATGTGACATCAGTTGAAGCAGGTATCCGAGAACGATTAATTTCCATTAGGACCGACATTCTGTAACAATATACCATTATGTCATTGTCCTAGCGATCCTACCTTTATTGGACATATCCTTATTTGAGGAAAAGAGAGTATATATACCCCGACAGAGAGTAGGTATACCTATTTAGTACCTATTTGTACCTATTTAGTAATAATATTATCATAAACATTAGTTAATGTAGCTATATTCCACCAAGTAGTGTGCGCGAGAGAGTGTGTGTGTGTGTGTGTGAGAGAGAGAGAGAGGGAGAGTGAGTGTGTATTGAAACGGGCAATTTTGCCATTGCAAGATTAAGACATTATAAAAATTTACTTTCTTAAATTTTATTAAATAAATCTTAAATTTTAAATATATTATAAAAAGCGAAATAAAATATTAATAGATAAAGTGAAAAGTATAGATATTTCATATCAAATAAATAAATTGTAATTAATGAACAGATTTGACACACTGAGTGAGAAAATTTGAAAATGGATAAAGAAACAGAACTGAAAACACTAACTTATGAACTAAGCAATTTATAACAATTTATAACCATATATAATTTCTATAGAAACAAGAATGTGAAAAAATATACGGTAAATTATAACAATAAAACCCATCTAATTACAAAAATACGGAGAAATTATTTGCGTTTGGGATGGGAAAAATTAACGATCGGAGAGAAATATGAATGTAAGCAACAAATGTAGTCTTTTAAGTTCCATATCGTTTTATAATGATGGGACAAAATAACTTTTACTAACCTGAGCTATATTCTTTTAAAAAAATCTTTCTTTAGTCATATGAATTTGAAATAATTTCTCTATCATTCCCGTTAAAAATCTACATTTTAATTACAGAGCATGTTTACAACTGGGGGAGAGTTGGGCTAACCAGAACAAAGGCCTGGGTTGTTGTCTAATTACTTCACGTGTAACAGTGGAGTGTTGTTTGACCAATTTGCCCTTTACCTTGAAGACGGTTACTATAGACTGTGCGTATAGAGTACTTACACGTTACACGTTACAATATGTTACGTAATGCGTTCGTGTATCTTTCGAATGCGCGGTTTTAGACAATTTAATATGACTTGTTTTGAAGATTTTAATTTTTAGGCATTTATAAGTTTATATTTGTTTTGATTTTTGTTGTGCGCGTCAGACAAATATCAGACAAATTCTATCTCAAATGACAGAAATCGTTTGCTCTAACAAGAATGAGGTAAGCAATCCTATCGACTGCCATCCGACAATTCCCATTGTAGTTAATTTCTTGCGCATCTGTAAACGAATCGAAAAGATCGCGCGTCTATATGAACAGTTGTATTCTGATATTATACTAAATTATTCTAAATTAAATGCATTTAAAGGCTACAGTTGATACACCAGGTGTTTAATGACAGTGTTATTTTGGTCATTTGTTTTTTAACCATTAAAAAGCTTCATATTTTTAAAAAGAATCAATAACGTTTCGACATGCAGTCAGTTGATCATTAACAAAATTGAATATTCGTATTTAAAGAGTTCTTATTTGTCGTTTAAGCTGGTTGTCTTTTCGGCCATTTGTGACATAATTTGAAACAGTTAATACGTAGTATGAATCATAGATAATACGGTTATTTTGTTGACAATATCAATATCTCGATTTTCTAGTATTCCCAAATGGCATTTAAGCTTTCATTAACTCCAGACAATCGAGTTGATGGTATTTTAATACTTGTTCGTGATCACACGTCACTCTATCGTTCCAATAAAGGATCTATTGGATTATTCTCCTACCAAGCGTAGCTACAAATTTGCGTGCCTTCCAATCACGGTGACATCTATTTAGTTTTTTTTAATTGTTACCAAACAAAACCAGAGAAGCCAGAACACTAATTGTTAATTTTTGAGAAGCCAGAAAACTATATATTTTGGGAGGGTGTATTAGACTGATGAAACTTAGGAAGGAGAATTAATTGCCTTATGAAGTTTTAATTTTCCGTCTTCAGTATACTACACTACCTCCCTCGCCCCCTCTCTCTTTCTATATATATATATATATATATATATATATATATATATATATATATATATATATATATATATAGAGAGAGAGAGAGAGAGAGAGAGAGAGAGAGAAAGAGAGAGAGAGTGAGTTACTTTTTAAAAAAATATTTATAGCCGGTTTAGTTTACTTTAATATGTTCCAGAAAAGCATATTCCTCCATATCTTTGCTATAAAGGCGCGCACGCAAACACACTACTTGCCCAACATTATCTTCTCTTATCCAGGCATTAAATTTTCCAGCCTCTCTGCTAGTAATCGCGACCATTCTTATGTTTGTCTTTCCTCCACCCAATGTTGTTAGCGAATTTCACTAGCAAGTTATTTATAAACTCCTTATCTGGTTGTTTACAATGTTATATCGTCAGTAGTCCTTGCGCTCTTTTCTTGTTTCTCCTATTCTTTTCTCTTCTTCTCCACTGTCTCTAAGATTATGTCTGGAAATGTAGTTTATATTTGTACTTAGTGCATATTGGACTTTCTACACAGGCTGCACCTTTTGTGACATCTAACCTAGATATTCACATATTTAGAAATGAGATATTTATTTTATGTTCTATGAAATTTGTTATAAGAAAGGCAAATAGAATGTAATCTTAATTAAATTTATTAGACTGTATCGTATGAAAATCTTTAAAAATCTATCAAATACAAATACAAAAGAATAGTGATCCTTGTATCCTCCATAGAAAGAAAACAACAATAAGGACAATATGTCTACTCAAAGTACCAGACCTGCGCGCATAATAACCTCACATCCTGCACCAAGGATTTTATGCCTCTGCCTTATTAATCCTACCAGTGTCCACAATCCTTACCTATCCTTCTAAAGTGATGATATGCTGGTTGATCGTGTTAAAATATCGAGTCAATGTTTATTACATAAAGAGAGGTGTTACTCTTTTTCGAGGATAATAACAACTACAAACTTTTCTGTTTTCATTATCGAAGCTGTTAAATCATAAAACTTCCCCGTTAAATGCAGTAATTTATAAAGTTTAAACAGGCCTAGAGCTGAGGCCACAACTCTGTGAAAAACTGTTTATTACCTTTTTTACGACGTTCCACCACAACTCGTCGCTAAATTCATGGGAGAGCTTTTTATGAACATTGTTTTCTATTCATGTCGCTTTTTATGTGTTCCATAAAGTATTGCGTTTAATTTTTATTCTCTGGAAATATAAAGTTTGTGTTAATGCAATTTATTTTAAAATTACGTCCACGCATGATACTCGATAAGGCGGGGAAGTTGATGAAACGGATCTGCTTTCTTAGTTTCAACTTAGTGGTTACTCATGAACGCTTGGCTCAGCGAGCGAGAAATACAATCTTTCTCCAAAAGTGACAAAAGTTTTTCTAATTTGTTCATAATAAACCTGTTAAGATTCATTAATCGCCTTCTCTGACGGAAATCGAACCTACCAAGAGGTAAAAATAAATTGGATTTGTTAAAATTAAGAATCTCCCTTGTCAGTTACAACTTGTTATTTACCTAAAGGCGCGTTTAAACCAAAGTCTTCCACAAGTGGCGACAATTTGTTGCTTTTCTGCAAAATACAGCAACTTTTTCTGTTTTCCACTTGTGAAGAGACAAATATCCAACTAACTTTTGGCTTCCCGCGGAGTATCGGGAAAGATCAAAGAAAGTTGACAACTAAAAATGGAAGATTGTTGCTGCGCGCTTTGCGTAAGCAACTTGTAGGCAACTAGTACAGAAATGTTCGCCCTCCACGAGATTTGAAACAGATAACCGAGACTTGTAAACTAATCACCAGTAGTCAAAAAACGTAATGTTACTGCTAGCTTTTCTTGGAGAGCTGCTGCTTTCTTGTAGTTTGTGTCACGTTTTTGATTTTATGTCCGGTCATTGAAATCAATTACACAAAATAACTGCTAATCATTCTCAGAAAGTTATTGACATTCCAATTGCACCTCAGATCACCACTCAACGGATCGTCATCTTAACGGAGATCAGCTATCACGCGACTGCCACTGTACCGAAACCTAGCCTTCAACGAGGGTCTTACTCAATATCTTCGGGGACATCTTGTATAGTGGCTGGCTATGATGACTATAATTGCTTCTTCTTCGTCTGACACCTTTGACACAACTGCCTGACCTTTCGCCCCAATTCTTTGGGAACAAGTTTTCCACATGTTGTGCTAAATTAGAGAAGAGCAAATTTTAGTCTTCTACAAAAAATCTTCCACTTGACGCCATAATTAGAGAAGAGCAACTTTTAATTGACAAATTTTGGTACTCTACAATCTTTTTTCAACTTTTAGTTGTACCTTAAGAGAATTGCATGGGCGACACTAATAATAGGTTTTGAAGTTGATTTCCATACATTTAGGCGAAATGCGCTTTATTGCCTGTCAGGAGGGTGTAATATGGTTTTGGAGTTCATGGTTAAAAGTATGACCAGAAACTTAGCCTGGGGTGGCAGATGAAGGATGATCATGGCTCGAGAACTCAGAAACGAGATCAATTTCCAGTATTTTGGTTGCATTACCATTAAGCAATGTTCGATATGTTTTTTTAACGCCCATTGTCGCTGACAGTCCCTAAACAGAAGAAAACCTACGCAAAGTCGCTAATTCCACTGAAGTAGCACCCTTGACTGATTAAGCACAATCAGTGTAGCGTAGGCGCTTGGCGATAGGTGTGAGAAAGCTGAGAGCGTCAGAACAAAGCGATAAAGCAAGAAAGTGGCACAGCTGCGGAAACGACTCCAGTAGGACAGTGTCTGCTAATATATTCACATTATCATATTTAGAAAATATACAATACCACCAATATCCTAAATGACCGATAGAATGTGTTAGTTGATATTGGTACACCCCTGTCTCGGTGCTTACTGTCAAGTTTATCCGAAACTGTGTCAAAGTTAACTGTTACATAGATATAATGTATAACCACTAAACCTTCACTGTAATATAATTACAACCACCAGGCACCAAACCATCTCTGTTACAACCAGCACCAAACCAGCTCTGTAACATATTTACAACCACCAGGCACCAAACCATCTCTGTTACAACCAGCACCAAACCAGCTCTGTAACATATTTACAACCACCAGGCACCGAACCATCTCTGTTACAACCAGCACCAAACCAGCTCTGTAACATATTTACAACCACCAGACATCAAACCATCTCTGTTACAACCAGCACCAAACCAGCTCTGTAACATATTTACAACCACCAGGCACCAAACCATCTCTGTTACAACCAGCACCAAACCAGCTCTGTAACATATTTACAACCACCAGGCACCAAACCATCTCTGTTACAACCAGCACCAAACCAGCTCTGTAACATATTTACAACAACCAGACCCCAAACCATCTTTGTAACAACCAGCAATTAACCAGCTCTGTAACATATTTACAAGGAAGAGACATAGCCGACAACTCTGTAACACAACCATGAAAAACCTGTGTAACATGTTTAAAACATCCTGATGTGATTCATTTTATAATGTGTTTACAGTGATCTGGAGCTACACATCATATTTATACATAAACTGCAACATATTAAGAACGACCGGGCACCAATTGCTGTATAGAGAAGGTTGCAAACAGCCTCTATAATACATGAAGAAACAATAGCAATTGACGAAGGTAAGTAAAATGATAAACGATAAAGTCGTACAAACCAGACTCCAGCTGTCACCCCAGTTCATCTACCTCTAAACTATTTGCTATTAACTTTCAAAGTTTTGGATTTTTTCTGTAAAGATGGGTTTCCAATTTACCTTCAACTAACGTGGTGATAAGTTCGATTTAATCTTCACATCAGTGGGTTTTGTGTTTAGTGAATATGAAGGTGATTTCTACTACATAGGGGAAACCGATGGTGCATTATCTCAGCTATGCATATCGAAAGCATTGAGAAAACACAAAGAGCCACAATCCAATTCTAAACACGCCAAAATATCTCTATTACTTTACCCGTCCAAATCCTGGAAAATGTGGGCTGGATATCAGGTTTAATAGATAAAGTTTTAAAGGATCTCCAGTCCAGAAAAACTAAGCGACACCTATGTTTAGCTCAGTGGTAACCTCATTTATGTAGCTCAATGATTTTAAAAGATCCGTGTATGCCTAAAGGTTGTAAGCATTTTTCGCCTGTCATAATGTTCTGACGTCATAGTTTGCCCTCACCATCCACTAAGTATCTTGGTGCACGCATACTCGTTGTACGCATCTTTCGTGTATTCGTCTGGTTGGAGTTATCGTCCTAGAGACGGGTCGGTCACTAGCCCAGGACTTACAACAAGGAAGCAAAACTTGCATACTGATAGCACGGGTCGTGGCACCGTCTCCGGACTGACGCTAGTCACCCGGACGGGAGTCACTAGTTTGAAGTTAAATTCGCAAGGGTAGATATTCCATATGCTAGACTATGGATTCCCCACATAAGGAAATTGAAATGTTTTTTTTGTAAAGGATGGCAGTCGTCAGAACGAGCGTCAACTCCTTGTCAACAATATTATTTTCCAAATCTTTCTTTCTTTTTTCAAATTTCTACTCAACATAGTCTGAATGCCAAAGCAAACGTTGCAAAAACCTACATTTAAATTAATCGAAAGTACTTTGGGTTTACCGAAGTAATCTACATTTACACTGGGTAAAATGAATGAGCTAATCTGTGCCGACCTGTGTTTAAGAGCATAGAATTAAGTCTGAAGTCATGTAATACAGTCAATTTCACTTGGTAATGTCCAATGGAGAGGAAGTTAGCAGAGACAAGGCCGGTCTCTGCTCGATACAGTTTATTCAATCCTTTCGAGCAGCGCAAACTTATAATCAAACGTCAAAATGGCTTCCATGTTTTTATAAGTTCCTTTATTAATTAAAATATCTTATATTTTACAAAAAATTCAAGCCAATTCCTACTTAGATCATCAAAGAAAAATGCCATTTTAGTTACTTTTCATTAAATAATTACAATTAATATAAATAAAGTAACACAACCTATGCGTTAACAGATGTTCTACAACATAACCTATAAGTTAAAATCAGCTGTTTTATGAAATCATATGTTATCACTTATTTTAAGCCAAATTGGGCGAAATAACTATATTGCGTACCTTGCATCTTTAGTTAAAATCTTTTTTCCATATAAAATTAAAATCAATTTATTTTAAATTTAATTTACGAATTAATATTTGAAAAAACTGTATTAACATCAAGTATCATACAAGTTTTAAAAATGTGTTTGAACTTGAGTAATAAAAAGTATTTTACTAACGATTGAAAATTTGAACAAGATGTATAACTTAGTATTAGACCTATAAAAGGAGAGCGTGAACTAATAGAAGCAATTGAATATGCTATAATGGTAATAATATTCTATTGTTATACATTGTAATATATAAAAAAATAAAATAAACAAAAAAAAACATTTCTAAAAATGAACGACAAACGTTTTTTAGCAAATATAATAATAAAATTAATAAATTATTCATAAAGCTTGACAAATTTAAACAAAACTTTCAACTTTTAAGAGTATTTTTGTCATTTCCTCAGAAGATTGCTTTGCCATAGAAATATAGTCTACATCAAGACATTAATAATATTTTTGTGGTTTGGGGTTTTATTAATCTATAATAAAAAATTACAACACAGTTTCTCCGAGTTATTACTATGACTCTCGGTCAAAAGAACATGATAGGTTCCAAAAAATTGAATTAACAAGTTAAATTATTATTTATTTATTATAAAGAATTATTTTCTATTTACTTCTGATGATGCACCAAATATGACAGGTTGGTGTTGCAGGCATATTTAAGGAACCATTTCCTGAGAATGACGTCGTGTTTCTTCATTGTGTCATACATCAAGAAGCTCCTTGTAAATCTGCTCTAGACAGGAAACATGTGGTTGATGTTGTTATTAGGATTGTTAATAGCATTGGTTCACGAGCTCTCAGTTTTAGACATTTCGAGAATTTCTTGATTCATTGGAGTCTGAATATTCTGATGCACTTCACTACACTAAAGTAAGATGACTCAGTGCAGGATGGGTTTTTGAACGAGTTTAGGATCTAACAGTAGAAATAATCTCTTTCATGGAAGAAAAATAAATGGACGAGTGGAAACATTTGACAAATATTGTATGCCTTACGGTGTTTAAATTTTTTACACATCTTCTCAGTCACACCTTAAACTCCGGCAAAGAAACCAATTGATCCAGATATTTCGGGTCATATCAGGGGTTTCAAAATGTGAACTGAATCGATTTTCCAAACAACTAGTCAAGAAAGACTTTACTCATCTTCCCAGACTAAAAGCAATTGCAGTTAGGGAAGACAAACCTAAAAGCTATGAGAGAAGAGTGAAATTTCTTCATAAAGAATTTGAACGAAGTGCAAGACTTCAAAATTATCGAACATATTTAGTATGCCATTTAATTTGAATTGAAGCAACTATTTCTCAACGTTTCTAAAACTGAGTTGTACAAGGCAAAATTTAGATTCCCAAACCTTAATTATCACGCTCAGAAGATAATTGCGATGTTTGCATGTCCCTACATCTGTGAATAGGTGTTTTCTAATATGAAGTTTCAATAAAACAGGGTAAAAAGCGATGACTGGCCACTATTTAGCTTCACTACTGCCAATCAGCTCATCCGAGATTCTACCAGATTATGAACAAATTTTAGAAGCTGGGTCACAGTTACATCTGTCATATAGGCTACACCTTCAAATCCTTCAGTTTTCTATTTTATCTGGCCCTACCCTTAAAACGTTTGCCCATCACTGTCCTAGAGGTTCAGAAACTACCGGGCACAACCAGCGATTAGAGACAACACTTAGCGACACTGATGTCATGACAGCTTTAAACCTTTAACAGCGGAACAAAATGTCGCTTCCAACTCACTTCAGACAATAAACGACGTGAGCATTAATATTTAATACCATCTTTAATCACAAATAAAGATTTGGATTTGAAACTAGTGTTAAACATTTTAAAAACAATACTTAATATTGTGTAATTCACAGTCCTTATTTATAGTGTGCAAACGTTTTTCACGCGTGTTCAGCTTTCTCCGTTGCCGCTATTAAATTTCGCAAGCTATTAATTTTTCTAGTAAATATTCTAGTGTTACTGCATATAGTAACACAATATTTCCGGCTAGCGAGTAAGCATCTCTCTTCACCCTGGTTGAGCTTCACCTGTTATACGCGATGCTATAGCTTGTCCCTAATCTCAGTACCTGTAGAACATTATGTCCTTTCTTTATTGTTATATAATTATTTCTCTTCTTAATTTTTCTTACAAGAGCGAGTAATGGATAGAAACTACTCTAAGACCCCGGTTGAGAGGAGGCATAATTCAGATTGGTCCAACAGAGAGTAGGTCTGCTTTAGGTTCGTAACTCCCCTCCCCCGTATCCCCATCAGGAGGTTTTATATCCCCAAAATAATCGCACCTAAGTCCACTATCCTCACCTGTCCTTTGTAGCCAATAATAGTTATAGCGGCTTCTCCTTAGAACTAGAAAAACGCTAAAATATAAGGCAAACATTACTGCTGTATGTGCTTATATTAAGAACGCTCGTCTGTTTTGTCTGTAAGTGCGCTGCGTATTTGTGCGTCATTATATACTTCACCGGAGATTTCAATCACCCTGGCGTAGGCATCAATCACACCGACAATCCATTTCCTTAATTCGTTCTGACAGATAGATTTCCTAAAAGTGGATTAGGAAGCAGTTACGCCTTGGGCGGGGCGCCATTGTTCACAGAAGCAAAGTTTTACGAGCTGGAAACGTTCGGGGCGCTAAATTAAGAGAAACATTCAAAACAGCTAAAAGTGTAATGTGATTGGGTTTCCATACTTTGAAGGCATATTTGATGAGACTGGCTTTGAAGGGTGTTTTGTTAGAAGGGGGGTGGTTTGAGTGAAACAGACATCCGGGAGGGAACACTGTAAAGGGAATTTAAAGTGAAATACTAAATATTGTGTATTGAGAGTGTATATATGCTCAATATAATAATGCATAAAACCCTAGTCGAAAAGCCTTTACTAGTAATCATATACTTGCTTAATATATCGAATCTTATGTATTAAAATTAGAATTTAGCCAGTGAGAGCAATACTCAACGATAATGTTGAAATAATTCACTCAAAACCTCACTACTGACTGGTTTATTAACACAAACTAGTTTCGGCGACGATGTTGATTTCCTCGGTCATTGACGTCGAAGTTAGTGTTAGCCAATCATTGACGAAGGTTAGATTGTCGCCGAAATCAGTATGTATTAATAAACTGGTGTGTACTGAGGTTTTGAGTAAACTCTTAACATTTACCGTTGTACAGTGGCACACCGCAAAAGGGCCAGGGCCCCACCTTGGTCATCCCTATAAAAGGTCGTTCTTCATTGGAAAACGTAAAGTACCATATATAAATTTAACTTCCAGAATTTACCAATAAATAAGTGATTTTAATACATTTTTTAGTTTTATTTGTAGCTGAAGTAATAGGAGAAATAGTTAATTAGCAAACTAAAATGTTAATAATGTTTAAACGCATCGATAATAGAAAGCTTCAGGAATATCCCTTGAAAATATACAACTGTTGAGTTGGCGTCCTAAAGTAAAACAAAGTATGCAATGAAGTAACTTGACTGATTTGGGGGGAATATTACAACCGAACTGATGTCCCCTCCCTGTTGTTGTGTTCTCGGTCACCCCTTAACGAAATTCTGTGTGCGCCGCTGCTGTTGTATATGGATTCTTTTTGTTAAAAAGTATCAATAATTAATATTTAGAAATAAAGTCGACTGCTCGATAATAAAAAATAGTGAACTATTTTATAGTAAAATATCTGAATTTAGATTGTGATTACACTCAATATTTATTAATAACGAACAAAGAGAAATTAATAAACACGCTCACCAACTTCAATCAGTTATCTTTTAATCAGAGAGTCATCATTATCAGTGAAAATCCCTAAAATAACGGGTAAAATATAACTCTAAACTATAAGACATCTAAATTAATAAAGAAAGGTGGTTATATTAGCTGTTCTCTGACGATGATGACTTTATATTTGAAACGCTTTTGAGAAATATATTTTTGATGTAAATTAGCATTCGTTTTATTTATTATAAAAATATTAAATTCAAATAGAAATATATATTTAGCGATAATTCCCACTAAAAAATTTTAATAAGATACAGCAACATTATAATAATGACTCATTTTACAAAAACAGATTTGTTTCAAGAAAAAAGTTAAATATGCTTAGCCCTACTTGAGCAATAGTGTATTGAAGGAAGGTAAGGTTCCCCTAGGATTAAACCAAGGTACTCATTTTCATAATATTAGTCGATTACTTCCAAGGATCAAATCTAGGACCCTTAGGTTAAGATTAGAAGGCGTAACCCAATCGACCATTCAATCGCCTATAGAACTACGTCAGCAAAATTACATCTAAAATTACAAGAGTGTAATTTCAACGCTTGGATCTATGTTGAAATTTATTTGGCTTCGTTACAAATTTAAAGCGCGAGAATCCTGTTCTCTCAAGTAATGTGAGCGCTTACAACAAGCAGCTAGGTGTATTTATATTCCAATAACTAGTGTCCCTACTGAACCCCTGCTTACAGGCTTTGCAGATCGAATTTATTGCTACATTTGGCTTGAAGATTACTTTCGCTTTGTACTCTGTAGAAGCTATTCCACTATTATAGAGTCCGGTGGCAACACGAAGAACTGAAACGACATCTTGTAGCAAACAATTTAATTACGTCAACATCGAGTAGGCTTACACGTTTTGTAAGATCTAGACCACACATGCGTATGTGAAGACTGAATTTATTTAAATTCCTACAAATATGCCAGCAACTGCGGGGAAACTTGAACCTTTGGGAAGCATGTGGGGTCGATATTTTTGTAACAGAGCCTCACTAATGCATTCAAGAAGTATTTACATACCAGCCACGGTTGCTCAAATTAATTCCCATTAGCTAACGTGCCTCCGAGCAAATTACTTTGATGTTTTTCCGTTTATTTTGTAACTTAACAATTATCTGTCCACATAAAGCAGATGTGTCTTGAATTACGCAGAATCCTCTGAGCTTGCTATCTGTAGCCCAGTCTATGTTACGGGAAAGTTAGAAACGAAATTAATGTCGGGGATGTTTTCCCCAGTACAATCCCGCGTTGAATATCCTTTCTTGTCAGTACCCTCAACATCTCTACGGGGATCCATAAAAGCTGAAGATAATCGTAAAAAATTCTTAGTTAATAAATATATTTCATACAACTTATTTTATATTTATTTATTGATAAAATTATAAAAACTACTTTAAAAACTATCATAAGTTGCGTTATATACGTGCAAAATTATGACATAATCATTAGGCTACACAAAAATATTTTGAATAACAATAAATAACCTATTACACCATAATAATCCATTAAATACTATTCGAATAGTTCAAATTAAGCCAGTAAGATCATACTTTACTTGTTGCACAAGCTTTACTTAATGCAAATGATTTGGAAACACTGTTTTTATAAATTGGTTTTGTATTTGACTTGATCTGTTGAAAACTTCTGTTCTATTCTACCAACACTGTCTCCATATTAGCGAAGTCCAAATCAGCAAACTATTGACGTATTTCCATTACTAAGGTTTTTAAAAATACTTTCAAACTTACTTTTAAACGCTTTTTCACGCACCTCAACAACGACAAGACCTGCTTCCAAGTAAAATATTTACAAGTCGGGATCAAGTTCAACGAACTTACTTTGGCTAGCAGGTCTAAATTAACCAGAAGTTGTTCTCCTTAGCCATTAATGGAGCCGCTATTCCGCGTCTTAAGGAACAGAACCTATGCATAAACCTATGCGCCCAGGTACATCTAAAAATGACCCAGCCCCTGCAGTCTCCTAATGCAGGGTTCAATGAATACAGAATCAAACTTGGTACCATTTGGTTTCCCGCAACAAAACATTTTTGCAGTTATTAGTCTACCTGCAAAGAGTAAAGTTACAAAATAATATCATGAATTCTGATTATAAGGCTGTCTTTTTATATGGTTGTATGTTTTCATTAAGTTATAAAATTTGTTTTACTCAATACACGTGCGACGTGGTTTATTCATACTAACACAAAACTTTTCTGTAAATCTGCCAAACAATGAAATGCAAGCACTTTTAGTAGGTTTATTGAGAAAAACCTATCAATAATTACAAATTAACTTCGGATTTCTATTTCCTGAGCAGTTTATGTTTTATGATGTTTCATTTTAAGTTATTGTGTTTGGAATAGGTAAATACATTGTACAGTAATGGAAACAAATACTAACATGAGCCATGCATACTGACTGGATGCAATACGACAGATGAACCACCAAGCCCCAGTTACTACAACGTCCCCATGCTGGGTAACATATAAATTAAAGACACCGGGTTCATTAGACCTACATTCACAAAAATACTTTAACAGAATCAAAAGTAATATGAAAAATTCTGAAGCAAAATTCATCATTCCTCCAACTTTATTACCATATAAACAAGCAATATAAACAAAATTAAGTCAATCCCTGCTCAGAAATTCAACGAAGAAAAAAATTATTTTAGGTACTTTTTATTAAGTAATTACAATAATTATAAATAAAGTAACATAACCTATACTTTAAAACAGCTGTTCTACTACATAACCTATAACATAAAATAAGTTGTTTTATGAAATCATATGTATCACTCATTATAAGCCAAATAAGACGAAATAACTACATTGGATACCTCTTCCCTTTTGTGAAATGTTTTTCTCCCATATATAAAACTAAAAATAACTCATTAAATTTAATAAAAACTGTATTAACATCAAGTTTTATACACTACAAGTTTAAAAAATATTTTTTCAGTAGATGAATAAAAAGTATTTTATTAAGGATTGAAAATTTGAACAAGATTTATAAAAGGATAGTGTGAACTAATAGTATAAATTAAAAAAATGGAGCTTAGTCTATGAGAATAGTGGTGAAATCATCTGCGGCTAAGCGGCCCGGTTCGATGCATTAATTTTACTCTATTCCCAATGTCAGGGAGTCATTAGATCCCAACCTTTATTCTACATCTTCCTAACCTAGTATACATCTCTTCGTGACCACGAAAGAGAGTAGGTTTTCTTCGAGTACTCGTCGCTCCATAAGGAATGATATAATTCCCTTTTACCCTCTTCCAGGAGGATTTATGTTTCTACTATGCACAATCCTTTGTAGGAGATAATACTAATAATGTCTGACCGTACAACTATAACAAGATCAAATAAACTAATCGGTAGCTCTTTAAAAAATAAAAACCTGTTCTAAAGATCGGCCCGCTTTAAACATTTCTGGCTAAAAACAAATGAGCGGCAAAAATGGTTTATAAATTGCAAATTCCTGCAGAAATATGTTCTATTTAACCTTGAGAAAGTCGTTGAACTTTCGTTTTCCATATAAAGATAGACATAGGTTCTAGACGCTAAGGCATTCAAGTCTCCATCGACCGAAGAAAAAAAGGTTTACGGCCGTTCGCTATTAGGGACGGCAGTGAAGTTGGAGATTTTATAGGCTAATTTAAGTCACTTGTTTTTCAGTTGGCATTACTGATGCCTTGAGCCAGGATAATTGGTAAAACAGCGGGTTCAAATTCCAACGGGGTAATGGTATACGAAAATAGTTTATAATAACTCACTGCTAGAAAAAACAGCTCGTTCCATTCACGTTGAAAAACGTAATTTGCTTCGCCACCAGGCGTGAATCCAGACGATTCGCCATCTATTGCTTTTAATAACTGGGTGCGTCAGAGGTTTATAAAAAACAAATCACCACGTGTTTAGAGTTTACTGGATTTTCTTAAAGCAATAATTTTAGAGTTTAAGAAAAACTTCGATAATGGCCAATTAAAAACAATTTGGATAGACCTTTTTACTATTGCTCCGATATCAGCGCTGAAGTTTTATCAACGCAGAAAGCCAATAGATTAGCAGACCCGCCTCGTATAAAATTCATAATTATCTTCCTACTCCCACACTAAGGGACGATTCTTAGTGTTTCGACTTTAATCTCAATTATTATTAGCATGTACCATTCATATATACGAAAAAAATTATATTTATTTTCACATCCACACCGGGTGTTTATAGCATAAGTGCTTTTTGTCTTAAATACTAAAACCCATCCTCCCTCAAACCCATCCACAAACATTCCTATCTACAAACACTTCAACCCACCTACCCACTCATACTCCCACCCATCCGCATTTCCATCCACAAACATTCGTATTTACACACTGAACCCACCTACCCACACAAACTCTCACCCATCCACAAACATTCCTAAACACACATCCTTTAACCCACCTACCCACACAGACCGCCACCCATTCAAACTTCGACACTCTCTCACCCATCCACACTTCCATACACTAACATTCCTATCTACACACACTCCAACCCACCTACCCACACTCCAACCTACACACACTGTCAACCATCCACACTCCCACTCACAACACACTCCAACCCACCCACCCACACATACCATCACCCATCCACGTTTCCATCCACTAACATTCCTATCTATACACACTCCAAGCCACCTACCCCCCCCCATACACACACTGCTACCCATTCACACTCTTACCCACAAACACTCCAATCCACCTACCCACACTCCAACCCACACACACTGTCAACCATCCACACTCCCATTCACAACACACTCCAATCCACCTACCCACACATACCATCACCCATCCACGTTTCCATCCACTAACATTCCTATCTATACACTCTCCAAGCCACCTACCCACACACACACACACACACACTCTTACCCACAAACACTCCAACCCCCTACCCATCACATCACTCTCAGTCACACTCACTCCTACTCAGCTATTGAAGTTACTGGTTATTGTCCGAATCTTTTTTACTATATTCTATTGTAAGCAATTAACCCACCATTGTAAGCAATTTCCCTTATCCTTATTTAAGATTGCATGATAATATGCACAATATAAACAAAATTTTATACATGCATGTCAGTAAGGTTTATAGTTATAGCAACTGCTTAAATTTATTACAATAAAAAATGTTAAACTGGATTTTCTAGTGATAGAATTAAACAAAAATCTTAAAAAATGTCAATAATAATTCAATCATTTAAAAAACCACACAGGGCTCATCTGTGAAAGTGTTATCATAGTTCGAAAAGGAAGCAATAATGGAGCTCAAATGACTGAGCAAAGAAAATAAAGGAATATCTGGCGTTTTCTTGGTCCCCAAGTTTTTTACTTCCTCGCGCTTAACATGCAATCACTTTCGAGTGTAGCCCACATACGTATTAACACAATCAGTAACGCCTGAGTCCGGAAGATTTTTCTTAATCTTCCCCTCTGCCAGCCTATGTACATTAAGTAATGCTTGTTAAAGATGTTACTGAAATATATGTTACACTTATTTGTTTTAATAATGTATGGGATTTCGTTTAGTATCGCAACGGTGGTATTATTTTGTTTAAAAACTTGTAGTTGCTTTCCCCGCAAGCTGATGAAGAATATTGTACAAAAGAAGTGGTCTGTAGCGGAGAAGCGCCCAAAACTGCGATATTAGGTGAGCGATTGCTGAGATCTATAACCATTTATTCTAAGGATAAAGTAACAAGCTAATAAAGAAATCATAGTAGGAAATTCATGTTATAAATATAATTAATCAAATGGTTGAATTTAACGTTTAAAGAATATTAAGGAGCTATTTTAAAACGGTATTTTACGTCTTTTGTTTTCAGTTTGGTTTAAAACAACACATCCAGATAACAATTTGTAGAGACTATGACGCATTTTTTAAATTTAAATAAATAAAACCTCTTAAATACAAATAAAACTTTTTATTTAAACCCTTAATAATTTCCTCCGAACATTATTGCTTTACAATTGAAATGCACGTAAAGGTTTTAATAAAACGTTTAACTTGTGGTTTGGAGGTTTAATTGATTCAAGTTTTAAAATAACAACACATTCATATGTTTTGAGGACGTGCATATGGCTACAGGAAACTGCCTCGTAGTGACGATTCCTTTGTGAAGAACGATTATCTCGCCATTATCTCTACCTGTCCCAGTTCCTGAACGTTATGCAGAGATTGTAGTATTTACAGTGTTGATGTAGGGAAAGCGTTGGTATAAGATATCGCTTCTATTGGTTCAAGCTATCGATACTCTCAAAGATACATAGGTCACATCGTGACGAGGGTAAGGAACGCGGGACGAGTGAGGAGTCATCGCAAGATGGAAACTATATGGCTCCCTAAACTCCAACAGTGTTTCTGCTCTGCTGTGTCACTATTAGCCCTTAATTAACGACGTAAATCCTGTCTATCATCTTACCGTCCCACAATGTTCAGTTTCAGTTTACAGTGTGGACAATCTTCTCGCCGGATGGAGTGGGAAATATCGCCGGTCGTGATAAGTTACTTCACACAACAATGAAAACCCTGTTAGAACCCAATGAGATGTGTAATCAGAAAGAGCATTTCAATATGTCTACGAAGAACCGTGTTGTGGTCAAACCGCTCGCAGTAGAAATAACAACGAAATAATAAACAGAACAAAAAAAGAATTAAAGACCTACAAGAAGGTTGTACTACAAAGACCCCATAAAAGTAGATTAACCTGAAAGTAAACAAAGTGACAAATGTATTAACAATATTCACGACACAAACTACATACGGGCAGCGGTATTATTCCGTAATAGCTTCTGCAAGTCCCCCGGATTTGTACAGTAACAAGATCAGTCCGCATATGCTTCACTGTGATGAAATCTCCGCATAACTGGAAATAGATGAATCTGCGTGACTCATCTTCCATGCATTAAAATAGAATAGTCTACCCGACACAAGACTAGCAACCACAATTATTTCTCTTAGACTTGAAAGCACAGAAAATGAACAGGGTCCTTCAATTCCTTATCGATTCTTAAGATCTAACTTCCGTCTTTCACTATATTATTGAAAGAAGAGTACATAATAAATATCATTACCCTTTTGTCTTCTACTTCTTTTGGTTTTCGGTGCAAATACTGAATTGTGTTTGGCCTTTTATAGCCAGACTCTTAAAGATATGTCCAATTACCAAACAGTGAGTGTTCATACAAGTATATACCACATTTCGTACATAACCGCACGTACATAACCACACTCTATACAATCACATTTCATAATTCACAAACGTACATTTACACACTTGACGGCTTCAAGGCTTAGAAACTGGAGACTTGTCCAGCTCACGTGGACAGATACTAACGTGGAATTCCAACCGTAAAGTGATTTCGGAGAAAATAGGTTAATTGTATGTAGCCAGCTTTAAAATTGTTAATGTAGAGGATATTGATCATTAACTGACAGTATAAAAATAAAATGAAATTATTCGAGTGAAAAAACGAAATTATTGGCAAACGTTGAACAGAAAAGGCAAGCCAAAAGATGTCTCAGGTTAAAACATATGTTATCATTGGGAATTATAAAAAAAGAGGACTGATTAGCAAAACAGACTTGGATTGGGCACAGAATGTTTACGGATTATGAAGTTTTAGATTTTGTTTTGTTTTGTTTTAACAATTGTGCATATATTCAAGTAGGGTGGAACCAAAGTTTTATAGTAAAAGCACAGGGTGTGGAACAGACCTGCTCTCTATCGGGGTGGTATCTTAGTAAGGAAAATTAGATAGAATTAGTTAGGGATGAATAAGAACAAAACGACCCCTTTAAACTAAGAATAGGGGAAAATTATGACGTTGCGTGGGTAGGGTCCCCTAAAAATATAAATTATTTCGCTAAAACTTCAAATTGCATATTTGTTATTGAAATATCTACTTTGAAAGTAAAATAGCATTTTTTTTAGTTTTTAACAAACACTATGTTGACGCAGTATCATCGCCTCTTCAAGTAGCAGAATATCTGGAAAATCAAGAACGTAATTATTTAAAAAAATAATTTGGCTACACAATGAAATCAACTAAAACTAAAATCAAATCCTGTCTTACAAAGAATGGAAGAAGTTGGCAACAAAGAAACGCTCCGTTCATCCGTTAACTTATTCATAGTTATAGCCAAAGTACAGTCTCGTTTTTGCTAAACACTTGTTTAGTTATTGGCACCCAGACATTATGGACGGAGAAGAGTGTTTTATCTTCGACATTAAACTAGGTCGGAGAAGTAGGTGATCTAGAGAGAAGCTCCCTGAGAGAGAAATTGCATCAGGACAAGGGGAGAATGACAGAAACCGATAACTGTGAGCTTCAAGAAGATACGAGATCGTATTCTAAACAGGAGGATACTTTCTATCCCCTGAACAAGAACCAACTAAACATTGGGTTTAGTAGCTGCATTTTTAAATATTTCTTGAATAAAAATGATAACAGAACCTGGTTAAGAGAGGCAGACGTTACATCTTGGACCTGAAAACTTCAAAAAGACTTGAAAACAACCACCTTAAAAAGGTTTTTGTATGACGGAAGGCGGAGGGGAGGACGCAACGTTGCCCATATGCTACCATGTTCACATTTGTCACTTGAGAAAACTGAAAGAAAATGAGGGACGTCGAAAGGGCACAGTTACAGAGAAAATTGCCAAATGTGTCTATTCTGGCAGACAATGAGAACCCACAATTTCAGATTGGGCGAAATCTTAACGAGCGACCCTTATCTTGGCTCGTACTTTATAAATACCTTTCTAATTTTAGTTCTATTTTAGCAAAGACGTAAGAAGTAAGAAGCGAAAGTAAAAACCAAAAAAGATTGGAAAAAGATAAAGAAATAGAGTAAAACTGTATTGGTAAAACAAAAACGTGATAAAATCAAGAAATTACCCCTTGTTCTACATAAAGAAGCTGTACAAGAAAAAATGTTGATACTATTTTGATGTCTTTACTGTAAAGGTATTCAATAAGTATTATAGATTTTTTTTAGTTTTAAATTTGTTTAAATGGTAGCCTAAATATAGTTCTTTAAAGTTCTATTTATAATGCTAATAATGTAAGTTGGCCAAAACCTTCTAAAAATTTAATGCAGAACATCATTATAGAAAAACGTTTATGTTCAATAAATATGTAACAAGAAACGCATCGCCCGGAATTTATTGCATATATAATACAATCCAAATACACATCAAGATTAAATAAAAGTAATGTGTAATATTAGTTCTGGTTTGCGAGTTAAGATAATTAAAAAACTGTAATTAAACTCATAATTAATAAACTTTAACTTGTAGTTGCAATTGTGGTGGTGTATTGATCTCACTTATGATGATGGCATAATTCATAGAAAGTCTATGAAAATAAAGTGGTTATAATTGCGAGTTTATCTACAGTTTTATATTAAACATGAATAGAGTTATAAAATATATCAATACAATCTAGTTTATAAACTAAACCACTCTAACTCTAAAATCAACAGAGGGTAAGCTTATTCATGACAAGTTCTATCAACAAAGGGAAATGCTAATCAGTGTTTTCAGCAAAAAAGGCCTACACTAGTAGACTGTAAAATGCCAATAAGTAATTTATACTCTACTAAAGTAGTTGAAACCTTTTCCTTGGTTGGTTGATTATAAATAATATTTATATTACCGGTAGCGGAAAATAAACGCGCTCGTGCGGATTGGAGCTACAAATTATAGAAAAACTTCCCCTAAAAGTATCAATACAGCAATCAATAAAGACGAAATTCGAGTAAAATATTTTTAATACATCGGCATTGTATTGAAAAAGCAAACATTGTCGCCAACATTAAGACGTTTAGTTGTCAATCTTCTAACATTAAGGATAATCCTTTATGTTATAATAACTAAAGAAATTAAGGACGTTCTAGAAGCTATATATTTGCAAACCAACGTAATGCGGTGACTGAAAAACACAACAGTTAGACCGAGCGCCGTAAAAATATTGTTTTACAAACTGAAATACGTTGCATCGAAAACAAATTTGAATTTTTAAAGATACATTATAATTTACATGATATATGATAATAATACAACAAAAGTTAGATATAAATAACATTAAAAAACCGAGGGACAAGTGAAATAGGAAGAATATAAAATACTGAAGACGATACAGGATGTAATTAATAAGAAAATTCGTAAATACTTTGTTTGTATTTCTCTAAATTAAAATTACTTTTTTTTTTGCAACAGTCACTTTTATATTTGGCTCAACGTAAAAGATATAGTTAATGTTAAATATTCCTAACACTTTCGATTTACAATTTAAAAAAAAAAACAATATTAAGTTGGTAACAAAAAAACAAGTACAAATATATTTTTGTATAATTTATTAGACTTAGCTTTACGATGAGCTAAACGCCTTCACACTATTATAATTATCGAGACAAGCAAGTGTTTAGTTATGGATGCCATGATGTACCAATGTAAGACTAAATAAGAGCATGAGTGGCCTACCTTCGGACAAGCAACAGAGCAGACGTTTGCAGAGTGTAGACACACAACCACTGACAGAGTACTCGGTAATGTGGGCCCGAGCTCCAGCTATTGATCAGAGAGGCAGGGCTAGCTATCTGCGCACTGCTAGTACGCATCCTTCCACTCCAGACCTGAATGTCCAAAGATCACCTCTCCCTAATTTTCCTCTACCTTAATTTTCTTTGTCACGTTTTTTCACACGCGTATAATTCTTTTCATCGTTTATTCTTAGAGCAAATTTTTAAGACTTTAAAAGCCCGCCAGCTTTACGCTCCAACCCTCACACCCCCGTTCGTCTATTGTTGATCCTTGGAAGCGCCTTTTGTCATAATTCTCAAAATGCGACAGGTGAAGTCGTGTGGGGTTGTTGCGCCTCTCACTGTCTTCTTATATTAAGCGTATAGTGTGCGATAATAATTAACATACAAAGGCCCGTTACGCGTAGCCCGTTCCGAACCCCACTTTTTTATGTATAGCTACCTTTTATCATGTCTGTATTACGGTTTTTAATTTTCCTAAATGTGTACTTAAAACTACACGACGCGTACATTACGTTATGACGCTTACGTTACGTTATGTTGCACTGTTATTTGATGATGCGTACATTTCATTATGATATAGGATTACGTTAAGCTATGTTACTACGTTAAGTTATAACATTACATTAGGTTATGTTACGACATTACGTTATGACTCTACATTACGTTATTATATTATCTTGAGTTATTACGTTTATGTTACGTTGTGAGACGCAATGTACAACTAGCTGATGGGTATTGATATTAGATGGAAACAAAAAACACTTTATGTATTATTAGAAATACATTTATTTTTAGTGAAGGCAACAGAGGACCAATGTACGTAGGTCTAATGTTTAGGTAGTGTCATTACTCGTTGCAGAAGCTCTCTCTCTCTCTCTCTCTCTCTCACTCGCTCTCCCTCTCTACGGAAAGCCTTACTCAAAACAAGAGAGAAAGAACGAGATATATTCAGAGAATTAAAAACTTCAAATAGAGAAACATAAAGGTCTGTGCTATCAAAGGAAAGAAGCACAGAACACGCGACAAAGCTTTCGGGGGCGCTTTAAGGAATTCTGTAAATTTGACTAATACCTCTTACGAAAGATATAAAAAGGGTCGTGAATGTAGATTTCATAGTGGAAAGACCTATCGTGGACTATGGGAAAGGCTTATCGTGTCCAGGATTAAGAAACTAAAATTTGCATAGCTCTTTTACATCCCTGTCTAAGGAGAGCATGAGGTAAGAATAGATGAAGAATACATGGCAAAGGAAGGGACATAATGTTGGACTGAAAGAAAGGAAACTGTAGTCCCAGACGCGTAAATGCATTCTAATGGCAACCGGATAATTAACGATGTTTTGCAAGGACACATTTAAAATAATTAAGGCATCTAGTAAAGATAGAAATTTTGTTACTGTTTATTACACAGGAAGATGTCATCTTCAGTAAAAGTGCATCTGGATGGGTGATTACTTCTCAGGACCAAAACTGCCAAAAGCTTCCGGAAAAATAGTCAAAGGATAATGGGTAAAGATGACAGGAAATGCGAAAACGTTCACTAGAATTAAAAGGAGATTTATTGACTTCAAACCAAAACTGTATAAGCCATAATATAGTGAAGGCGCGCGACATGACTCGGTTGTCATAGTTTTGGTCCTTCGTATAATGTCTTTATAAGGGGATTCGATAATGTAGAGTCAACATTCAAGAGGTTCGTCCCCTACTGAGGATAAAAAGAGAATGAAGTAAAATAGAAAACAACTACCCGATCCACCCGGATCATGATATCTCCTGAGTCTCAGGTAAGGTTAACGTCCCCGTTTTGTTTTCTCCATATACGCGACGGTAGTCAACGAATCTTCGACACATTGACAAAGCATCATCACCTGAGCACTATTATACCAAAGGACTCAGGTTTAAATCCTCAGTATTAGCACCAATTTAAATCCTAAAATATTTCACTTTTTTAAATGTTTTTCCCTGGCGAAAAACCTATGTCGGTTATCATTGTCAAAAACATTAACAATCTAATTAAAAATTTTAATTAAAAAATAAACTAAAATTAATAATAAAAAAAATATTAAACCTACCAGTAATATAATCTAAAACAAAAACTACAATAAATAAAAACCAGATAACAATGACAAACAATATAACAGTATAAAAATAACAATGAATAAAACGTAACAATAACTTACAAATATAGCAATAGATAAATATTTATAACACGATAACAAGAGAATAAAATATAATAAAGTTAAATAAATAAACATTTATTAAAGTTTATCGGCCAAATACCACGCCTTCATGCTTCATCAAACTTCACTATTGACCTCACGGAAATATCATTTCGGCGAAAATAAAATTTCGTTGTAAATCGTTTATGTAACTGCATAAACTTAATGGCTTTCCAACAATGGAAATCATTGCTTTAAATCTAAGCACACTATTCATCTGAAATTGCGTTTAAAATTATTTCATGTTGTTTTTAACGCCCAAATGCCATTGTTGTCATCGCTTGGTTGTTAGAGATAATGCTAATTATAGGTAGGCTCAATTTAAAGGCACCTATTGGCTAAAGGCTTAATAAATCTCTCTTGGACGGAGGATTAGGAAGGTTTACGGGAGAGTCACTTCCTTGATATACAAACATCCCTAACGAGGTCATAAAGGGCAAATTTATCAACTAGAGGTCGCCAAATGGAAAAATATATGCACACTTGTCAATACGATACAAACAGTATTTGTAACATTTTAAAAGAATTATCTTATAAAGAATTTATATTTTTTAAAAATACACAGTAATGGTCGCAGCCTCATATCAGCTGTCAAAACAATCCACGTTTTTCTTACACTTAAGTCTATACGAAAATAATAATACATATAGAATATTGAATATGGTCCAATGAATATTGAACATGAAGTATGCAAGAGACAGTGTGTGTGAAAAGATAGGCACACAATTTAGATCGTTGATCACTTTATAAGTTAAGCGATGTAGAACATATTAAAACACGAGAAACGTAAGAAATATTGAACATGAACAATAAATGGGAGAGTAAATATTACAGGATAAGTTTAAAACATAGAACGCGGAACACTTAATATGCAACACAGACCATTAAAACATGAGAAACGTAAGAAATATTGAACACGAACAATAAATGAGAGTAAGTATTACGGGATAAGTTTAAAATATAGAACGCGGAACACTTAATATGCAACACAGACCATTAAAGCATGAGAAACGTAAGAAATATTGAACACGAACAATGAATGAGAGAGTAAGTATTACGGGATAAATAATAATCGAGCTGGCTTGTGAGTGAAAGTTATAAAGTTATATAGTATTAAATTAATTATTCTTTAATTACGGGATAAGTTTAAAATATAGAACGCGGAACACTTAATATGCAACACAGACCATTAAAACGTGAGAAACGTAAGAAATATTGAACATAAACAATAAATGGAAGAGTAAGCATTACAGGATAAGTTTAAAACATAGATCGCGGAACACTTAATATGCAACAAAGACCATTAAAACATGAGAAACGTAAGAAATATTGAACATAAACAATAAATGGAAGAGTAAGCATTACAGGATAAGTTTAAAACATAGATCGCGGAACATGTAACATGAACATTAAAGCACGAGCATCGCACATCAGATATGGGGTGTTAAAACTCTAACAAAAAACATGCAAGAGACACTGAACACTGCACAATAAATATTGAACACGCAAACTGTAACATATGATACAGAACATTAGACATAGATAATTGAACGTTGAACATGTATCATGTATGTACATTGAATGGACATGGAACACTCCTGGGACATTGAAAACTAAACACAAAATATGGAGCATACAAAATTTACCATTGAAAAATGATTTTTCAAAATGGAATATTGTAACGATGATCAATTATCAAACATCGGTGTCCCTAAAACGTTAAAGGCAGAAAGTTAAAAAATTTAAATCATTTTATGCTATAAATGAAAACATTTTATTTTAAGTTATTTTTCCATTAAAACGTTTTTCCTACTATCAGATTCGCATCACTGCTTTATGCTCGTATTTTGCTCTACCGTTGTGTTGATCTGTGGCACAGTGCTTTATTTCTACACCGTTGGTTCCAGGTTTTTTCGCAGTAAACGATGGTCTGTATTTACAATCCAAAGCCAAATAGATTTTATCTGCCAAACCGGTAAATATGTTGGAGCTTTTATAGCGTGAAATGGGTAAACAGAATAATGAATTCTATTTGAATCCCGCTTCCCAGAACTCTAATATCGAAATATTTTCGATTGTTAAACATTTTAAATTTTATTATAGAAAATGTAAATATTTGGTTGTAAATGGAATCCGAATACATTTTTGTCTGTTTGTCTGTTGTTTTACCATAATATTAAAATGCATTGTGTCTCATTTTTTCTTTCCTTTTAAAGCAAAAAACGCTTTTATGTTTGTCGATGTGGGAGAGATAACGTGATTTGGTACTTGTGTTCAGTGCCCCTCATGTTACAATGGGTAGGCTGTGCCATTGACAAAATGTTTAAAGGAATGAAAATTTCAAGAAAATTTGAAAAATATTTGTTTCCAGGAATTTCAAAGAGTCAAGATGTTTACTAATTTGCTATTCAAATAGCTAAGTAGCTATTCGGAGGAGGAAGATGGTGGGTTTGTGTCGGGGGGGAGTGATCACCCCTGCTTGTGTTTGTCACGTTGTCATTAATGTTACCTTCTATCCGCGCATAAATATAGGTGGCATCTAGGTAGCTCTCCATTTTAAACACGGTAGACCTATTTAAAAGATTTAAACCAGTTTTACAGTTGGTTGGCAGCAAAAACCCTTTCAGATTTTGAAAGCGCCTGGGAAAATGGCATCAGATATCAGTCGAAACGTCTATTGAATTCAGCCGACATATGTAAAGATCAAGCGGACGACTTTTATAGATTCAGTATTAAAACGTAGGAGCTAGAGGGACCAAAATGTATGGTGTATATTTTAGTAGGGCATATGTTTTTGTAGGGCATATATTGTTTTAAGAATTCTAATTTTAAAAAAATCCAGTAAATTTATTTCCAGTTTATCAAATTATTATAAATTCATCTAGTTTTATTTTAAAATATTTTGTAAAAACTAAGTTATATGAACTTGAACGAAACGAAGTAGAGCGTTGAAGTCACTTCAAGAACAAATATTCAAGATTTATTATAATTTAAAAAAATACACATTATAAAAAATAATCTGTCTATTTTTGAACCCTTAGGGACAAGTTGTACTTGTTCGTTTGACGATTAACTTCCGTCCTTCCGGTTACCATCTGATATAACAACCTATCAGCCTCTATTCTACCGCGGATCATCTTAGCTAAGGGACAAACTGCATACCTAGAAACCAACAAATGTTGCTTAAGTCCTTCCATAAACAGTGCACTGAATATTTGACAAGAAATATTGCTAATCATAGACTGAAGGGTAGCCTGGGTCCTAAGTGCTCTCACCTTCTACCTATGTTGTTTATTCTTTTAGCACATTTGCTCACCGAAAATTACATTCAGCGCTCCGTAGCGCCCGGCTGCGGAATTCCTTATTCGTCAAAGTGATTACTTGATCGTCAACATGCCATCACTCTCTCCCCCTACAAAGCCTTCTTCGTCACTATTTCGCAGAGTGACCATAAAGGGATTTTCCGAAAATGATTCAGAACCAACTGCCATAAGACGCTACATAAGAAAAATCAGTGACTTATTTATGGAGGCCGGGTAACGGGAAACACCTCCTTATGGTCACACAGTAAAGATACGCGACCTAATAGAGTTACACGTGACGTCATCATCCCAATATTTCCTCTACAGGAGGTTTTATATCCGACCATAACCTGACCTATATGCACAACTCTTACCTATTCTTCACACACAACTTCGGCCTCGTATTTTGTAAGAGGTCGAACAGTTGTTTGGGCAATGTTTCGTTCATAAATGTTTTCAGTGTAGCCTACAACGATAAAGCCATCAGGGAGAGACTCTGTGAATATTTTATATCTCGATTAGAGGCAAAATGCAACAAACATTATAAATTACGTACAACACAACAAAACAAGTCACAAAGTATTACAAAAATGGCTGAAATAGTTCGGTTTATCTAAATCGGTCACCGAAACATACGTAGTGACAAAATAGCAGCAAAAACCGGGAGCGCAGGCGGTTTGCACAAAATGGCGAACGGGGCAAACGTTCATTACAAAGATAACAAATTACCCAAGTCACGTGATTTATTGCCGATTCGATTATTGTTGTTCCGAATAAACAACAATTATAAAAATATTTTTCCGGGTTTAAGCTCACATTGATTGGTTTAAGGTTTATGTTTTACCGTCATTTATATTCCGAGTGGAAATATGGAAGGAAAAATAGTACAAAAGGTAGGTTTAGAATTTTGCAAAACAATGTTTTCAGTACAACCACATAATGCAGGTGAATGGTTTCATCTGTGAAATATATATACAGTATTATGTGAAATTTATACATTGATGCGGTGAACCTTAAATACAAACTAATATATCCCAAATTTGTAATTCATGAAGAGAGAATTGTTTTTAAAACTATAATATTGGTTTACGCCCTAATGGAAATTCAGATATTGGTTTACTAAACAATTACAAAGGGAATGCAACGCAAACCACAATCCCAAACATAATTAAAAATAAAGTAAATAAAGTCAGACCTACAAATTTATACCTATAAAACTCTTGCATACATTTCGATGACCATAACATCTTCGGAAGGTTTATGTGCCAACGTAACAAACACAATTGGTATTCTGAGAATTCTAAATGTCTTTGCAAGGAAAGAAGACGTGCGTAGTTAGGAATCTAAAAACATTGCTTAAGTCATCCATACGTCTCATGTAGAGAGTAGGTTTAAATAAATTTAACGACCTTGCATTTGAGGCTAATATTTCCTCAGTCCCCAGCCAGTACGAGCTGAATACATCCCCTACAAATACAGTTATTGAACGACCCCTTCTTTCTGTAACGATTATATCCCACTAAAGAGTAGGTCTTCTACAGTAGAGCGACTCTGCATAATCGAGCTGTAATCATCCTCCGCTCCCAGAGGCGCAAAATCGTTATGTCAGTAGCAATATCGTTATGCCATTAGCAATATCGTTGTCAGTAACAATATCGTTGTCAGTAGCAATATCGTTATGTCAGTAGCAATATCATTATATCAGTAGTAATATCGTTATGTCAGTATCGATATCGTTATGTCAGTAGCAATGTCGTTATGGCAGTACCAATATCGTTATGCTATTAGTAACATCATTATGTCATTAGCATTATCGTTATGTCAGTAGCAATATCGTTATGTCACTAGCACTATCGTTATGTCAGTAGCAATATCGTTATGTCAGTAGCGATATCGTTATATCAGTAGCAATATCGTTATGTCAGTAGCAATATCGTTATGTCAGTACAATATCGTTATGTCAGTAGCAATATCATTATGCCAGTAGCAATATCGTTATGTGAGTAGCAATATCATTATGTCAGTAGCAATATCGTTATGTCAGTAGCAATATCGTTATGTGAGTAGCAATATCATTATGTCAGTAGCAATATAGTTATGTCAGTAGCAATATCGTTATGTCAGAAGCAATATCGTTATGTGAGTAGCAATATCATTATGTCAGTAGCAATATCGTTATTTAAGTAGCAATATAGTTATGTCAGTAGCAATATTGTTATGTCAGAAGCAATATCGTTATGTGAGTAGCAATATCATTATGTCAGTAGCAATATCGTTTTGTAGCCTCTCGGCTGTCTTTACTCGGGGATGTGGGTAGGATGCAACGAATAGGGATCTCGCAAAGTCCCCGCCAAGAGTAGGTTTATGTCTAGTATATGATCACGTTAAGGTGGTTTGATTCCCAATTGCCAGACCATAGAATTTTACTTTCTGGCGCTAATCCTTCCAGCCGTTTACCTGCAACAGGCGTTAACAGGTATCTTCATTAAACACCTTTAACAACATTACTGTTACGGTACAAATCGGAGTATTGTTATACCTGATACGCTATAATACAGAGTGTCTGATACGGTACAATACATAGTGTCTGATACGTTACAATACATAGTGTCTGATACGTTACAATACAGAGTGTCTGATACGCTATAATACAGAGTGTCTGATACGGTACAATACATAGTGTCTGATACGTTACAATACAAAGTGTCTGATACGGTACAATACATAGTGTCTGATACGTTACAATACAGAGTGTCTGATACGCTATAATACAGAGTGTCTGATACGGTACAATACATAGTGTCTGATACGTTACAATACAAAGTGTCTGATACGGTACAATACATAGTGTCTGATACGTTACAATACATAGTGTCTGATACGTTACAATACATAGTGTCTGATAAGTTACAATACAGAGTGTCTGATACGCTATAATACAGAGTGTCTGATACGGTACAATACATAGTGTCTGATAGTTACAATACATAGTTTCTGATACGTTACAATACAAAGTGTCTGATACGGTACAATACATAGTGTCTGATACGTTACAATACAGAGTGTCTGATACGGTACAATACAGAGTGTCTGATACGGTACAATACATAGTGTCTGATACGTTACAATACATAGTGTCTGATACGGTACAATACAGAGTGTCTGATACGGTACAATACAGAGTGTCTGATACGGTACAATACAGAGTGTCTGATACGGTACAATACATAGTGTCTGATACGTTACAATACATAGTGTCTGATACGGTACAATACATAGTGTCTGATACGGTACAATACAGAGTGTCTGATACGGTACAATACATAGTGTCTGATACGGTACAATACATAGTGTCTGATACGGTACAATACATAGTGTCTGATACGGTACAATACATAGTGTCTGATTCGGTACAATACATAGTGTCTAATACGGTACAATACAGAGTGTCTGATACGGTACAATACAGAGTGTCTGATACGGTACAATACATAGTGTCTGATACGTTACAATACATAGTGTCTGATACGGTACAATACAGAGTGTCTGATACGGTACAATACATAGTGTCTGATACGTTACAATACAAAGTGTCTGATACGGTACAATACATAGTGTCTGATACGGTACAATACATAGTGTCTGATTCGGTACAATACATAGTGTCTGATACGGTACAATACATAGTGTCTGATTCGGTACAATACATAGTGTCTGATACGGTACAATACAGAGTGTCTGATACGGTACAATACAGAGTGTCTGATACGGTACAATACATAGTGTCTGATACGTTACAATACATAGTGTCTGATACGGTACAATACAGAGTGTCTGATACGGTACAATACATAGTGTCTGATTCGGTACAATACATAGTGTCTGATACGGTACAATACAGAGTGTCTGATACGGTACAATACAGAGTGTCTGATACGGTACAATACATAGTGTCTGATACGTTACAATACATAGTGTCTGATACGGTACAATACAGAGTGTCTGATACGGTACAATACATAGTGTCTGATACGTTACAATACAAAGTGTCTGATACGGTACAATACATAGTGTCTGATACGTTACAATACAGAGTGTCTGATACGGTACAATACAGAGTGTCTGATACGGTACAATACATAGTGTCTGATACGTTACAATACATAGTGTCTGATACGGTACAATACAGAGTGTCTGATACGGTACAATACAGAGTGTCTGATACGGTACAATACAGAGTGTCTGATACGGTACAATACAGAGTGTCTGATACGGTACAATACATAGTGTCTGATACGTTACAATACATAGTGTCTGATACGTTACAATACTTAGTGTCTGATACGGTACAATACATAGTGTCTGATACGGTACAATACATAGTGTCTGATATGTTACAATACAGAGTGTCTGATACGCTATAATACAGAGTGTCTGATACGGTACAATACATAGTGTCTGATACGTTACAATACAGAGTGTATGATACGGTACAATACAGAGTGTCTGATGCGGTACAATACAGAGTGTGCCTGCAATAGCGTAACGTGAGAGAAACAAAAAGCGCTATATAAACTACCCCTGATGATACATGTAATAATATGTACGATATTTCTGAATGTAGAGCAAATTGGCTTTTAAAATCATTTCAGCATACCCTACCATTATGTTGCTTTCGGACATCTTAAGGAAAGATCGGTAGAATAAGAAAAAGAGTATCTCGTTCACATAAAATCTATAGATAAGCCTATGTAAAGAGGAGAAAACAGTTATGCACTCTCGTTAAAATTTCTAAGGGTTGTCTTCACTCACAGACATTATTGATTGAGTTATACAAAAAGTTTATTTTACATGCGCGTCGTAAAAAGCTAATATCAAAAATAAATGAAGGATAATTTAAAATTGAAGACTGATCGGAAGTAGCTTTTCTCTATGTAACCTTTATTTTACCTAAGTTCATTTAATAAGTCAAAATATTCCTTTGATTTGCAATCAGAAGCTCTTTTTACAGGGAGTCATGATGGGGAGTAAAATACTGGATTATAAGGTCAGATAAGTAGAGGAAAACCCATACAACAAGTAGGGGAGAGGCGTTTGAAGAAACAGCTAGCATATAACTATAAGAACATTTAGGAATGAAGACTCAACGAGTTATAAGAAACGATTGCTCACTGTAGTGACACAGCCTGGAAGATCTCATAAGTAGCACTTTACAAAGTTAGAATCGAACCTTCAAAGATTAAAGAAACGAGAGGGTTTAAGGAAAATCTTGAAGGAAAAAGTGCCTAAAAATGGACAAATTTGTGAATAAAGCGAGATCGGAAGAGAACAGTGAGAGGAAATCGTAGCTAATACAATGCATTACATACATTCACTTAGATACGATGTAATAATTACACATTCCACGAGCTATAAACATTTGTATATTTACGGATCCCGGTGCTCGGTGCGGGGAACTGGCTCGACTCTACAAGTGCAACGCATAATTAATGAGAAATGCACGAATACAGAGAGTGGAAACAACTCTAGGCCTTTGCTAAATGAGGTTCAAGAGGCGCTTGTCTTTGTTTCGCCACTTTGAGTGTGAGTGAGGGTTAATCCATGCAGGCAACAATACATACGTACGGAAACATTAAAATGCTCACATCTGTTGTTTTCCTCTGTGCAAATTTACTTTTGTTACATCGATATCAATCCCATTCTTTACTTAGTTTTAGTCAAGGCTATTATTGAAATGATTTTTGTTTAAACTTTACTAATATTCATCGTAAAGCATGCATTTTTATATAATATTTATTTACGAAAATAAACGATTAAAATATTTTATCTGTTAAAACTATAAACAGCTATCTGTAATTAATTTTTTTAAAGTTGGGTTTGGAGCAAAGCACAAAGTATAAACTACAAATATTTTTTTAAAAGGGTAACATTTTGTACATTACCTTATATTCAATATGTTTTTAGATATTTCTTGTTTTCATTATTTTTGTATATTTTATTTAAATATTAATAAAGTATGAAAAAGTTACTCTGTTAAGAATTTACTAGCGCCTGCATATGTTTAAATACAATACTGTTAAATAAAATGCCTATGTATAGGAATTCAGGCGCTAGTTAAAAACAAATATTAAATAACATAGATGGTTTTCATTTTCTCACAAACCGGAATGTGGAGTAGAACTGAAAGTCGATGGATGGCACGTCTATGAAGCGATCCTGACCATGCGGTCTATGATTGGCAGTACCATCAAATACAAATGAAAATAATGTGTTATACTAGGCTTATAATTCACTATAACATTTCTCAACCAAAATTTTAGGGCTAAACATGTTTTTCCCTAAAAATACAACAAAAAGTAGAAAGTTCGTAACATGTCCACCTCCGATGACGGAAAGATTCTCGGAAGAAATGCAATAACAGGAGGCCCGTGAAACCAATGAAACCACGGTAAGTGTTGTTTTAACATAGGCAATCTTGCCATGATGCGTTTGTTTCAAAACACTTCTATATAAACAAGTGTCCCACCTGTTTACATTTTTAAACGTAGATATTCAGATTAAATTTAAATAAATAAACACTACCTGTTGTTATCAATAAGGCGTGTACAGTACTTGCAAAAAATGTAACGACGCAAGCGAAGGAGAATGTTATATTTAATATTTAAACTTTACTAACAAATTCAATAATAGATACATAACAAAGTTAAATTAACTATAATATAAACAAAAAGATCTAACAGAAGATAATAATAAAATGTTTATGTAGGGGTATATTTCGCTAACACAGTTAACATCAACAGAAGATTACAACAATTTACTGTAACTTTCTGATGATGCCAATATGTTGGCGAAATGTTCATAAGTTATTGTAACTGATATAAACCTAGGGTTATGTTTGTATATATATACATATATTAAAAAGTAGGCCTAATATATAGCTTTGTACTGAAAATTTAGTATAGTTTATGCCTAAAAAACATGCCTAAAATAAACCAACTCAAAAACTAGATACTAAAATATTTCAAATATAGAGATTAGGTTTTTTTTTAAATTTTCATAGCTTTTATTCAATTTTGTTTCAAAACAGAAATGAGATCAGGTACTAGAACATTTCTAAAATTTTATTGTATTATTCCCCTTGAAGTTGACGTCAGTATTAGCGAAACCTACGGGTTAGATATAACCAAGTTACTACGTTTAGTAACACTTGGCAAAAAATACAATACTTACTGATATTGTTCAGCTGATGCGTTTCGTGAATTGTTCAATGTTATGAGTCACGGATAAGACCGTTGCTCAGGTGTGTTGTATTGGTGTGAGTCTGTGGTGTATTGGTGTCATGTGGTGTATTGGTGTCATGTGGTGTATTGGTGTCATGTGGTGTGTTATTGTTCATAAAGTAGTTGTTAATTATGTGTTCAATGTAGTGTTTGATTGGGAGTGTGTTTTGTCGTTTAGAATGTGTTGTGGATGGTTTTTGTATATCTCGTTGTTTTCTTTTAGTTTGTTGCTTTTTTGATGTAGTGAACGATTTTTAGATTTTTGTCTATATTGGCGTATGTGTTCAGTGAGTTCTGTATGTGTACGGCAAAGATTGATTTGGGCTGGGTTTTTATGTTTTTAAATAAAAAACCTCAGGATGTACAACCGAAAAACTGAAAATAAACAAGTTTCTTATATAGTTACACGTATTTCTATTGGGTTAAGAACATGTCTACATTGAGCGACCCTTCATACGCTACGCTATTTCTCTCAGTTCCTAATACCAGGCGATCATGATGTGCCTACCTTGGTCCTACTTAATTCCATCTATCCTGTCTTATCCTTGTTATTAGATGAAGAGAGTAAAAGATAAGCGTGGGTTTAGACCCCGATGAGAGCAGTCTGCTTTAGGTACAAAACCCTGTTTACGCGATGTCTTTTAATACCACTCCAATATCCTGCTCCAGGTGTTACGTACCTACATTAGTCTTACATATATTCTCAATTAATTCTTTCCTATCCTTGGAGATAGTTATTTTGTCTTACAACAATGTCCATGATACTATATATTGTGTTTTATTTCGTAAACGAGCACAACTGTGTCGCCATTTGGAACAAAGCCATGCTTCAGCACAGTTTCTCCTCTCTTAAGAAAAATAGGGTACTAGGTTACATAACTACTTCCTTACTGTATAATTGATTTATTAGTTTTTAAAATTCATGTTTAATTTTAGTAAAAAAAACACATATTGTCTTAAATTGCAATACGAAAATATATGAGGTCATGTTTTCAGCATCAAACTGTTTCATGTAAACCCGCCCCCACCCTTTCTCTGTGCAACTAGGGTTTCAATATTTGGCATAAAGGGTTGTCTAAGGGTAGGGGGTGGAACATAAAACTTGGATCTCGGCCAAAGTCGAATATAGGGCAGTTTTGTATAACTAGGGTCCGTAACGAGACGAGGGCGGAAAGGTTGTTGAATGTTGACGTTGGTAACAGTGTTTGCATGGAGTTGAAACTCTAAATGAGTCGGACAATGCAGTGTTAATCGCATTAGCAACTGTCCGCTTACACTTGGCGAGACTTTTGCATCAACAAACATATATTATTGAAATAACGCTTTTGCCGGTAAAGCAACACGTTTTTAGGTCACGCGGTCAAAACCATGAGTTTAAAAAACATTCAATTACTATTTTGAGATACTTATGTTTTTATCCTCATATCATATTCTCTCCTTCATTTACTTTAGGAAAAATTTTCAGGGAAATCTTTCTGAGTAGCTTTTCCCGAAAAATGAGTCCCGTATTACAAATAACTGGGAAACCATCTTGTGCAAAATAATCTTGTAAAGAGCTTGCCGAAGTAATGCAATATGAAAATGCATTTGCAAAACCAGGAAATGCAATGAGTTTTCCGCCCAACTAAATTATATTTTCCTTGATAAAACCTAATACAGAGTTTGTGAAGCGAAACTGTAGTCTAAAGTCCGATTAAACCAATTGTACACATCAATATGCTTACCATACGCTTGCGATGTACCAGTTTCATCCAGCTAGAGATCATCTAGAAATCAAAATGATCGTCAGTACAACATATTTTCTAATTGCAACCTCTGAACAACGCGATAGCGTTCATACCATGTTGTTTGTGATCAAAGGATAATATATTTTATAAAGTGTATTACTGAAATGCAATTATTAGTTATCTTCTACAGTAACAAATGACAACCATAACAACCCTCTCATCGTCTAGTAACCAAAATAGTTCTCCAGTTCCTATATGAATCTTATCTAATCTTTCAGAATCCGCAACCTTCTGGTTTTACCCTTTTTACCTATTTGCTAACTTCCATTAGTTGATTGAACCTCTTTATGAGTAAAGACTTGTTAAGAGTTGGGTCCGAAGTTGTACAAGACAACTTCGATAAGCTCTTATATAACCCTGAGTTATTGTTATACATTTCTCGTTGGGAAGAACTAGGAAATAAAATTTCTCGTACATCGGGACATCTAAGGCGTTCTACCATTAAAGTTACTCACTTGAAAATCCAAGTTGATTGTTGACCTTAGAGCCAACAACATCCTTGAAATACAGAAACTCCATCGAATTCAAAAACCATCGAATACATTTATACAACTACATATAAGAACGGTGCTTAGAGATAATTATTTACCCTTGTCAAAATCGGTTTTTGCTTCAGCAGTAGCATGTGTATCGTGCTCCATTAAGTCTTGTCAGATTACTGCGAATCCTCCCCCACCCCCTCAAACAATACAGCCAAACTAATGTGACAGATCTATAAATCATAAGAATATACGAGCTGTTGTTTTGCAATTTGTTAGAACTGTCAAATGAATGCACCCAGTCAGGTGTTTATCGCAGCTGTAAAACCGACAGTGCCATTTGGTGAGTGTGCAGCTAAATTGTACGCAGTGCTCCAACGTATGGACACGCAATATGGACTCAGCAATAATTTTAGTTAGAAATTAGGTATCCATTTTGTTTACGTGTATGGTCATGTCATACAATAAAAGATTTATTTAAAACTTTATTTACTTTTCTTACAAGCACTAGACTGTAGTCACAAACAGACAAGTACAGATGTACTGCAGGCTCAGACAAAACACGGGGTTGTATAGGCAAATTTAACACTCGTGGTAACGAGTGCTGTCGAGGAACGAAAATGAGCTTAAGGAATGAATGTAGGTGAATGAGCTAAAGGAATAATTACGAGGTAAATATTATATGTTGTGCATTTTATAGTTAACTATAGCAGAGCCGGCTTTAGGCAAGTGTGAGCTATGCGGCCGCACAGCGACCTACGCTTGAGGAGCCCAACACAGAAAAAATTCTGATAGTGCTTGGATCACAGAAAGGGTGGGGGGAGTTGAAAATTGTTATCGCCGACGTGTGTTATTACTCTTTATAGGCTTATTACTCTCAAATATAAAAAATCCTATTTATTATTTAGATTTAGAAGTTATCAATGACCTTGGTCTCAAGAAATCACAGATTGTATATAGAAAACTTAGTTTAAAGTGATTTAAAACTAGGTAAAAGCATTCAGAGAGATGTTTGTACATAATGAACAGTAACTTGTAAGGCCATATAGTGTAATATAGAAATATTGTCTTTGAATTTTAAATTTGTCAGTGTCTAATTTTATTTAGTAGTAAAGTATATCTTATTAATATTGAAACATGTTTTCTCTTGTTATATTCGTTTCACACTGCATTTACGTTATGTATGGTTCTACTTATAGAGGATTAGAGGGGTGCAAGAAGGAGAAGCTCCAAGGTGAAGGTTTGCACCGGGCCTCACACAGGCTAAGGCCGACGCTGAACCATTGGCATAAGCTTAGCTGGGCACAGCATATTAACGTGACTTTCCTTCCGGACGCACAGTGAGAAGCTCCAAGGTGAAAGTTTGCACCGGGCCTCACACAGGCTAGAACCATTGGCATAAGCTTAGCTCGGCACAGCATACTCTCCTTCCGGACGCACAGTGAGAAGCTCCAAGGTGAAGGTTTGCACCGGGCCTCACACAGGCTAAGGCCGACGCTGAACCATTGGCATAAGCTTAGCTGGGCACAGCATATTAACGTGACTCTCCTTCCGGACGCACAGTGAGAAGCTCCAAGGTGAAGGTTTGCACCGGGCCTCACACAGGCTAGAACCATTGGCATAAGCTTAGCTCGGCACAGCATATTAACGTGACTCTCCTTCCGGACGCACAGTGAGAAGCTCCAAGGTGAAGGTTTGCACAGGGCCTCACACAGGCTAAGGCCGACGCTGAACCATTGGCATAAGCTTAGCTCGGCACAGCATACTCTCCTTCCGGACGCTACAGTGAGAAGCTCCAAGGTGAAGGTTTGCACCGGGCCTCACACAGGCTAAGGCCGACGCTGAACCATTGGCATAAGCTTAGCTCGGCACAGCATACTCTCCTTCCGGACGCTACAGTGAGAAGCTCCAAGGTGAAGGTTTGCACCGGGCCTCACACAGGCTAAGGCCGACGCTGAACCATTGGCATAAGCTTAGCTCGGTACAGCATACTCTCCTTCCGGACGCTACAGTGAGAAGCTCCAAGGTGAAGGTTTACACCGGGCCTCACACAGGCTAAGGCCGACGCTGAACCATTGGCATATGCTTAGCTCGGTACAGCATACTCTCCTTCCGGACGCTACAGTGAGAAGCTCCAAGGTGAAGGTTTACACCGGGCCTCACACAGGCTAAGGCCGACGCTGAACCATTGGCATAAGCTTAGCTCGGCACAGCATATTAATGTGACTCTCCTTCCGGACGCACAGTGAGAAGCTCCAAGGTGAAGGTTTGCACCGTGCCTCACACAGGCTAAGGCCGACGCTGAACCATTGGCATATGCTTAGCTCGGCACAGCATATTAACGTGACTCTCCTTCCGGACGCTCAGTGAGAAGCTCCAAGGTGAAGGTTTGCACCGGGCCTCACACAGGCTAAGGCCGACGCTGAACCATTGGCATAAGCTTAGCTTGGCACAGCATATTAACGTGACTCTCCTTCCGGACGCACAGTGAGAAGCTCCAAGGTGAAGGTTTGCACCGGGCCTCACACTGGCTAAGGCCGACGCTGAACCATTGGCATAAGCTTAGCTCGGCACAGCATACTCTACTTCCGAGCGCTACAGTGAGAAGGTCCAAGGTGAAGGTTTGCACCGGGCCTCACACAATCTAAGGCCGACGCTGAACCATTGGCATAAGCTTAGCTCGGCACTGCATATTAATGTGACTCTCCTTCCGGACGCACAGTGAGAAGCTCCAAGGTGAAGGTTTGCACCGTGCCTCACACAGGCTAAGGCCGACGCTGAACTATTGGCATAAGCTTAGCTCGGCACAGCATACTCTCCTTCCGGACGCTACAGTGAGAAGGTCCAAGGTGAAGGTTTGCACCGGGCCTCACACAATCTAAGGCCGACGCTGAACCATTGGCATAAGCTTAGCTCGGCACTGCATATTAATGTGACTCTCCTTCCGGACGCACAGTGAGAAGCTCCAAGGTGAAGGTTTGCACCGTGCCTCACACAGGCTAAGGCCGACGCTGAACTATTGGCATAAGCTTAGCTCGGCACAGCATACTCTCCTTCCGGACGCTACAGTGAGAAGGTCCAAGGTGAAGGTTTGCACCGGGCCTCACACAGGCTAAGGCCGACGCTGAACCATTGGCATAAGCTTAGCTCGGCACAGCATACTCTCCTTCCGGACGCTACAGTGAGAAGCTCCAATTTGAAGGTTTGCACCGGGCCTCACACAGGCTAAGGCCGACGCTGAACCATTGGCATAAGCTTAGCTCGGCACAGCATACTCTCCTTCCGGACGCTACAGTGAGAAGCTCCAAGGTGAAGGTTTGCACCGGGCCTCACACAGGCTAAGGCCGACGCTGAACCATTGGCATAAGCTTAGCTCGGCACAGCATATTAATGTGACTCTCCTTCCGGACGCACAGTGAGAAGCTCCAAGGTGAAGGTTTGCATCGTGCCTCGCACAGGCTAAGGCCGACGCTGAACTATTGGCATAAGCTTAGCTTCGCACAGCATGTTCTCCTTCCGGACGCTACAGTGAGAAGCTCCAAGGTGAAGGTTTGCACCGGGCCTCACACAGGCTAAGGCCGACGCTGAACCATTGGCATAAGCTTAGCTCGGCACAGCATATTAACGTGACTCTCCTTCCGGACGCACAGTGAGAAGCTCCAAGGTGAAGGTTTTCACCGGGCCTCACACAGTCTAAGGCCGACGCTCAACCATTGGCATAAGCTTAGCTCGGCACAGCATACTCTCCTTCCGGACGCTACAGTGAGAAGGTCCAAGGTGAAGGTTTGCACCGGGCCTCACACAGGCTAAGGCCGACGCTGAACCATTGGCATAAGCTTAGCTCGGCACTGCATATTAACGTGACTCTCCTTCCGGACGCACAGTGAGAAGCTCCAAGGTGAAGGTTTGCACCGGGCCTCACACAAGCTAAGGCCGACGCTGAACCATTGGCATAAGCTTAGCTCGGCACAGCATATTAACGTGACTCTCCTTCCGGACGCACAGTGAGAAGCTCGAAGGTGAAGGTTTGCACCGGGCCTCACACAGGCTAAGGCCGACGCTCAACCATTGGCATAAGCTTAGCTCGGCACAGCATACTCTCCTTCCGGACGCTACAGTGAGAAGGTCCAAGGTGAAGGTTTGCACCGGGCCTCACACAGGCTAAGGCTGACGCTGAACAATTGGCATAAGCTTAGCTCGGCAGAGCATATTAATGTGACTCTCCTTCCGGACGCACAGTGAGAAGCTCCAAGGTGAAGGTTTGCACCGTGCCTCACACAGGCTAAGGCCGATGCTGAACTATTGGCATAAGCTTAGCTCGGCACAGCAGACTCTCCTTCCGGACGCTACAGTGAGAAGGTCCAAGGTGAAGGTTTGCACCGGGCCTCACACAGGCTAAGGCCGACGCTGAACCATTGGCATAAGCTTAGCTCGGCACAGCATACTCTCCTTCCGGACGCTACAGTGAGAAGGTCCGAGGTGAAGGTTTGCACCGGGCCTCACACAGGCTAAGGCCGACGCTGAACCATTGGCATAAGCTTAGCTCGGCACAGGATACTCTCCTTCCGGACGCTACAGTGAGAAGGTCCAAGGTGAAGGTTTGCACCGGACCTCACACAGGCTAAGGCCGACGCTGAACCATTGGCATAAGCTTAGCTCGGCACAGCATACTCTCCTTCCGGACGCACAGTGAGAAGCTCCAAGGTGAAGGTTTGCACCGGTCCTCACACAGGCTAAGGCCGACGCTGAACCATTGTCATAAGCTTAGCTCGGCACAGCATATTAACGTGACTCTCCTTCCGGACGCACAGTGAGAAGCTCCAAGGTGAAGGTTTGCACCGGGCCTCACACAGGCTAAGGCCGACGCTCAACCATTGGCACAAGCTTAGCTCGGCACAGCATACTCTCCTTCCGGACGCACAGTGAGAAGCTCCAAGGTGAAGGTTTGCACCGGGCCTCACACAGGCTAAGGTCGACGCTGAACCATTGGCATAAGCTTAGCTCGGCACAGCATACTCTCCTTCCGGACGCACAGTGAGAAGTTCCAAGGTGAAGGATTGCACCGGGCCTCACACAATCTAAGGCCGACGCTGAACCATTGGCATAAGCTTAGCTCGGCACAGCATACTCTCCTTTCGGACGCACAGTGAGAAGCTCCAAGGTTGCACCGGGCCTCACACAGGCTAAGGCCGACGCTGAACCATTGTCATAAGCTTAGCTCGGCACAGCATATTAACGTGACTCTCCTTCCGGACGCACAGTGAGAAGCTCCAAGGTGAAGGTTTGCACCGGGCCTCACACAGGCTAAGGCCGACGCTCAACCATTGGCATAAGCTTAGCTCGGCACAGCATACTCTCCTTCCGGACGCACAGTGAGAAGCTCCAAGGTGAAGGTTTGCACCGGGCCTCACACAGGCTAAGGTCGACGCTGAACCATTGGCATAAGCTTAGCTCGGCACAGCATACTCTCCTTCCGGACGCACAGTGAGAAGTTCCAAGGTGAAGGATTGCACCGGGCCTCACACAATCTAAGGCCGACGCTGAACCATTGGCATAAGCTTAGCTCGGCACAGCATACTCTCCTTTCGGACGCACAGTGAGAAGCTCCAAGGTTGCACCGGGCCTCACACAGGCTAAGGCCGACTCTGAACCATTGGCATAAGCTTAGCTCGGCACAGCTTACTCTCCTTCCGGACGCACTGTGACCAATCTAAAATAATACCAAAACCAATATAAAAAAATTATTATTACCAAAATTAACAAAAACACACAACACTCAAACACAAATAGACACTAAACACGAAAACGTGCTAAAAATGATAATAAAAATACCATTCGTCATTACTTTATAGCCCAAGACGAAGACAACGCTAAATAATTAATTGTATTTATGTTTTTTATAACATACCCTACATTAGTAGCCATTTTACATAAGATGCGAAAATAATCCGTGAGATCACTCTACAAGACAATATTTAAAGCAGGAACGTTACAGTGATATGAGTAAGTAGAATAATGAAAGCTTGTTTACACACACGCACGCACATTGTGTATTTGTGAAAAGAAACGACCAGCAGACATCGACAAAAAGAAAGAGGGAAGAGCCAACCCCCCCCACCCAAACACACAAAGATATTTACTAAATCAGTAGAGTTTGGCTCCTTCTGAGTGCCGAACTTTGAGACATAATCCTCTTTAACTACCAGGAGACCGAGAAGGTTAAATCCCTGCATATATCTCTGAATGTTTCATGCTTTTATATCCTATACAAAACTAAATCAATATTGATTTCCGTTGTTATTTCTCAACAAATAACTGAAGCAAATATCAATACAAACTGTGCACTATTAAACATATCTTTGCACTTTTTTGGGAAAAAAACGTATTTTCCTAAATTTAATTTGTCCCTTAACAGATGTTATAGTTTAAAACACTAGTCTGTCTGTCCTCGGGCATATGTATCGACTCGGTGCACTTTTATCGACTTGCTCTAACAGCCAGTGAACAGGTCGAATGCATAACCATTTCGATTGGTGTTCGCTGTCTGCAGTTAGCCAGGAGAGTCTGCCAAATAAACATCTGATTCCCTTTAAGGGTGTCCTTTAGAATGTCCTGTTGGAGGCATTATTGCCCCATAAACAGCCATTATAAGGGTTTAGTGTGAACAAGAAAAGGATCTAGCCGAAACGAAGGTCATCAGGGCTTTATAGGGGCAACTCCAAGTAAACAGTATTCATCCATATTACATTTATTTTCTATTTCGAGTAATAACGAATAGATTTTTAAAGCAATGACTCAAAAATATTTTCGTGTAATAACATATTTATAATGTTGGGCTCTCCATCTATAAAGTTTACCAACGGTTTAAGGTACATTCTACTAAATAATACACCTGACAATTAAACAACTGGGATAGTATGTTGAAATTATTATTTGTTTATTCAATCTCATTTCATCGCAGTAACCAAAGATTAACATATTTAAAAACATGTTAAATTAATTTATTTAAACCTTGATTCACACAGGTCTTGTTTTAGTACAGAGATTTACATAGAGATTTTAATAATGTAACACAGAGATGTACATAGATTTTTCGTTATTTTAGAGGTATAGAGAGGATTTTCTAATTTTAGCACAGAAATAGCCTTTAAAATTAACACACAGATGCAAGGAAAGGTTTGCTAATTTCAGCACAGAGATTTGCAGAGAGGTTCAACTAATTTTAGTACAGAGATGAATAGGAAGTTTTCGCTAATTTTAGCACAGAAATAAACAGACAGGTTTCTATAATTTTAACGCAGAGATGTGGTAAAATATAACAAAAATGTACAGCGAATTTTCGCTGATATTGGCACACAGATTTACAAACTACTAATTTAGCACAGAGACATTTCGGTTATATTAGCATGCAAATATACAGAGACTTTTCGTTTTAACACAGATTTATACATAGAGGATTCAATAATTTTAGCACAGAGAAGTGCAGGGAATATTCTCTACGTTATGCACAGAGACATTTCGGTTATATTAGTACAAAAATATACAGACAGGTCTCACTAATTAATGTACAGAGAGGGTTCACCTTTACCTGTTTTAGTAGAATAGTTACCACCCTCAGTAGTCCTAAACTAGGACAATTAAATCCAGCTTGTCAGAGCCCCCAAACTCTTGCCATTAATGGGTGTTGATTCACCGCTTCGGAGGCCAAAAACCCGGAAGTGGTTCAAGAGAGACCAAATGGGATGCTTAAGAGATAGAGGTGTATAGTGCCGACCATGTAACCGTGCACTTGGCCTTGAGAGATAGCACAAGATTTCTCATGTACTACCACATCTGAAAACATGTTACCTATTCAGAATGTTCTATATATCAACAGCTTTTGTATGTGATATGTCTACACATTTCAAGATTGTTTGTTATTTCATACTGAATTTAATTTATCATCGAATTTATCTAATATCGACCGCCTCATACAAGTCAGTGTTTTGACAGTCCTTGTCATGTTTGTAGAAAAGTATCTATAGCCTACCACTTAGCGCTCCACTTTCCGTCTCACCCATCGCGATCTCTTGTGGCCAAGTGCATTCTTAAAGGGTCCGCACTAAACGCCCAGCGAGGAAGCTCTCTATTTGAAACACAAGTGCTCGCATGAGGCATAATCATCCTCTGCGCCGATACACAATGTCAGTTCAAATGCTGGGTCCATTACTTTCCTGCAATACAAACGGCAATAGAGAAATGTGTTTGGTTAGTTTGTCACTCGCAGCTGGGCGAATGTTTTACCGATGCTTAGACAGGACAGCTCGATAAAGTAATCAGTCTTTAGCCGGCGGACGTTTGAAACAAAACAAAGTAAAACAGTGATTCGTTTATCGAGGAAACAAATTACTGCAGCATATAAATGTCAGCCATTAATCAATAAATTGATTCATTTCATGTCGGTGAAGTTTAACATAATCTCTACGGAGAGAAGAGGACGGGTTGATGGTGCTGTAATAAACCTAAAAGTTGTTTACCATTATAAAATTTTCATCGTTTCTTCTTTATCAGGAGGATTATGGTGGATATAACATAATACTAACATAATATAATAGCTATTATTTTTTTTCAACACCAAAACCTCATCTATGAACAACGGTATTTCAAGTCTAATTCTTTTATCTCTTCATCTCACATTAGCTTTTCTCATGACACCATTTGTTAGATATTCTGATTATCAATTTATTTGTTGGGCTTTTTTCATGTTCTGAAAATATATTGTATTTTCTTACATTTTGTTAAGAAAAATATTTCTCAGCATTTCTAAAATCTGCTTCCATGGACATCATCTTCTGCTCATTAAGGCATTCATATCTCTGGAGTGATGTAGGTAATTGTGAAATTCATCGCACTTCCATGATTATTACATGATAATTTAAACGTGCAGTAGAGTAGGTTGTTTAATGAATATATTTTAGTAACGTTTTATAATTTGTACAGAAACTTTATAGGCGGTCGATAGAAAAAAATTAAGTTTTAGTATATCTAAATGTCAACCTTAAAAATTGATTCAGTAGATGTTGAAACTTTACAACACAAACATCTAGTTGAAAGAATTTATTTACTAAGCTAAAAGTAATTAGTTTCGACAGCGAACATTACTCCAATCCACTAAACGAATAGTTATCGTTACATTCGATAAAACTAATGTTAAATTGAAAAGTGAATAAAACTATGGACCATATATTTATAGCTTTCCTATACAAAAAGTTCTGGCGCCTCTCCCACTTCTCTACAATTTCAAAAATCAGTTAAGGATTCTCTCTGTTTCTCGGAGATAAAAGCGGATAAATAAAAACATCGCAAATTTTAAAATAAAAAATTACTACAAATTATTAATGCAACCAGTGCTTTTTGTAGTTTCTGTTTGAACAACCAGCAAACATGATGAAGTATTAATAACATTAGACAAATATGCCAAATTTAAGATTACAAACATATCTATGGGAAACTACAATGTTTATAAGAAACTATAACTATATGAATACATTTAAAAATGGTAGCCGATTAAAGTCGGTTTATTATTTATAATTGTTAATTTCTATAATATCCTATAATTTGTATAACTGTGAAAAATGTTTTTAGATTTATTCCAATTGTTTCTGTTAACCATTTGTGTTATTTATGACATACCACTACTAGTAGATGCAGTCTTCTTGTGAAAAATGAGGACG
>JBAIZL010000002.1:151491213-151516213 GCA_036971475.1 Prosapia bicincta
GCATCTCAACCAGGAAAGGCGGTACCGCAATGACCTCAAAATAGCGTTACAATTACAGTTTATGTTTCTCTATTACGTCAGTAAGGCCCCTAGATATTAACTCAATGCTATGCCAGAAGGGAAATACAAAAATACATAACAGAGCTGAAGACCTCTGGTTTGGGTTCCTGCTTCCCAGAAATAAAATACGGAAAGAGACGAGCCTCCCGTTACTCTGAACCGGATCTCAGGTGCTAGGGATGACTGGGACATCTGCAACATTAAGGATAGAAGGAGAACAGCTTTTCAAAGCGGCTCTTATACTTGTTATTGCACATAAAGCTACAGAAAGAAATCCGTAACCCAACCATCACTGGAGCGCCATTACTCTGTCCCTTATAGGGGAATTTGTAAATAAATTGTCTTTTCCTTAATTTTCTACTTTCTTTTTATTTAGTTAAAGCGGAGTTTAGGATTTTTCTAACTAAACAAATATTTTGTTTGAGGTTTTAAAGCGATCAGACAGAATGACTACATACGCCCAGAGAAGGACTGTAAATATATCTACGGACATTAATCCCCTTGTAGAAGATACAAAAGGAAGTATTGCAATATGTGTGTAGGATCACGTGCCCAAAGTTTCTCAATCGCGGTGATAAAAAGATGTCTACCCATTACACACCTCATTGTAATGGATAGACGAGTGTATATTGAACTAATGATAGAAAATAGGCTTCGGAAGTTACGTCACTGGCCAGTCAACCGAATCTGCGAAAGTTAGATAAAATCCAGAACAGTGCCCTCAGAATCATCACCGACGCAGCTTTCTCAACGCCCATTTGTGCGATGGAAATGCAAACCTGCATAGAACCATTGCAAAAAAAGCGTGAAAAACTAACCCTTAAATTTTGGAAACGCTCAAGAAGAGTAAATCACCGATACTGGACTAACTATAAAAAGTCTGCACAGAGACTAAAAACCCAGCTATGCCCACTACAACACGCTGAAGAACTTAGAAGAAGGTATAACATCGGTGAATCAAACCCAACCCCGCTCAAAATTTCAACAAGCCGACTAATATCATGCCTCTCAAAAGTTTGTCGTTACTAAACTTTAAAACCCCCAAGCATCTTGCACTCCCAGAAGAACTAAAGATTTCTGCCCTTGAGACAATCCTCACTTTATATCCTGAACCAGACTGGCTGCACATCTACACTTATGGATCTAAACTCAATCCTACTGGAGCTGGCGCTGGAGCTTTCTCCAAGCTATTTGAAATTAGCCAGTGCGTTGGGGCAAACGCAAGTAATTTTGATGGGGAGGTAACGGTAGTGCGACTGGCCGCAGAGGCTCTTGCTGCGCATCACCCAGCAACGAACCACCAACGAGCTGTTTTCTTTATAGACTCCCAAGCCGCCATAATTGCAATAGCCGACAACAGACTCTTTCAACAGACTCTTCGAACATATTCCACTGCCGAGAAGCAATCTCACATCTTTTGCAAAATGAATGTTCAATTAGCCTTCAATGGATCCCAAGTCACGTCGGCATCACAGGTAACGAAAGAGCAGACGAACTTGCAAAAAATGGAACGCAAATGCAACAACTAAACGAAGAAACCAGCCTCACCTCTGCCAAACACCTTATTGATGCAATCCTTAAACGCTCCTTTAAACAAGAGCATGAGGAGAAGAAAGCAGGGGGGAACAGTGGGCATCACTTAGCAGTCGCGGTCCTTTGGTGCCTACAAGCGATAGAGCAACTGCCGTGGCTGACTTTCGACTTCTGACAGGACACGACTATCTCCAGGCCCACCTCTACCGTTTTGGCCAGCGGAGTCCGATACTTGTCCGCTCTGTCTCAATGGTATTATGAATGGGGACCACATTTCAACCTGTCCTGAACTGGACGACCAGCTCCGGAACCGGTCGTTACTGGGAGGCTCGACGCCGAATGGTTCAACAGCCAAGGGCGGGCATTGCATAAAGAAAGTAAGTATGATAGAAAATAGTAAATCCTGGTACTACGAGTATAAACAAGGGAAAATATGGCAAAAATGGGCAGACATTTTTCCTTAAAGCAGACCTACTTCCAGCGGGGTCATGAAGAATCGTTTTCCCGGTATACATGCTTGTAGGACGACGAATGTGGAAGGCTACACACCTTAAGTAGAATATAATGAAAGGGTATAATAATCCTACATGGTGGTGGGAATAAAGGAAAATTACGACATCACTTTGGAAAGGTCTCTTACCTGAAATATACCTCGTGAAGGTCTGGAGGGTGATTATTTAGCAATTCCCCAGGTTAACCAGTTACACTCTTTTGTGTAAGGGTGCAAGACAGAACTGATATCTTAAAAATACCACACTCCCTTGTTTATCTAAGTTAAGATAAATGTTCTGTGAATAATTTTGAAGAAAATTATAAGGGGTAAGATATGAAAAGCAAGATTGGTAAAGCAGTCAATAGATCAATAATCTCACACACGCTGTGGGAACAAGACTTAGCATAGCGAAAACAAAATGAATGCTGGAAGCAGCATAAATCAACTTGAAGAATTGATACAAGAACACTCGGGGACAATGCTAGAAGCATGATGCGAGGTGAAAACAATAATGTATAAAGCAGACGGGAGTAGAACGACCATATAAGAAGAATGACTAAAGATAGAGTAATAAGAACACCGAGGAATCGCTACCCAACAGAAAGTGGGAAGACCAGGAAAACGACGAGAGATCTTGAAAGCGATAAACCTACTAAATTTCTGTATGTTAAGAGCTCTTTTGGGAATAAAAGGTAAATAACCATAAAGGGCAGTAGGAAGTGGGTTACCCTAGCACAACTACCCCTAACTCGGCCGCTACGTAACCTAGGACTGTAGGGGTAGTTTTGGATGATGCAGGAGGTCATCGCGCACCTGATCCCAGACCCGGGGGTGGTTTCGACCACGTCTAGAGGGGTAGGGGGTAGTTTTTCGAAAAAATTTAACTCCAAGCCACTAACCTAGGCTAGCCAAATTAGAACCAATCTAACCTAACCTAAGTGTCGGGGGTGACCTCGGCTACGTTCAGGACCATCCCCGGGGGTAGCTCCGGGGGTGGATTGGGGGTGGGGGGTAGTTTTCGAAAAAATTTTGGAAAAACGTTTCTTGACCGATAGGGTGTGTCTAGAGTGCATTATCGCGTCGGTAGGGGTAGTTTCACCTAGGGGTAGTTTTTACAAAAAATATGAAATTGCCGAAAATCGATCGGTTGGGTCAACAAACAGTACGGGATACGTGCAGAGGCTCTTTTGGACCGTTGCGGGGGTGGTTTACCTAGGGGTAGTTTTTACAAAAAATATGAAATTGCCAAAAATCGATCGGTTGGATCAAATGACCGTACGGGATATGTCTAGAGTCCATTATGGACGACTGTGGGGGTGGTTTCACCTGTAATCAGATTGCCAAAAATGATCGGTGACCTAGGTAAAAGTCACCACCGAACCCGCGCTTGAGGTAACACCGCCTAAGAGCGGGTAAAGCTAACACGGAGCACGGCCTCGGTTAAAGCCAATCCAAGCCCAGCCACCCAGCAGCTATGCCTTAGGTAAAGCTAACACGGAGCAAGGTAAAGCCAACCTAGGTAAAGTAACCCCGGAATCAGGCCATACCTAGAGACACCCAGGAGCCGGGCCTTAGTTAAAGCAGTCAGCCTTTAAGTAAAGCTACTCAAGAGCCGGGTCAAGATGATTGCTATATCAATTACAGCCTATCGACTAAGACAAGTACCTCCACCAAGTCCTAGGTAAAGCCATCACGAGGCCGACCCCTCGGTAAAGCCACCCAGGACTTAGGTAGAGCCAATAAGGAGCAAGGCCACAGGTAAAGCCACCCAGGACTTAGGTAAAGCCAATCCTAAGCTATGCCCTAGGTAAAGTAATCCGGGAACTCGACCTTAGGTAAAGCTACCACGAAGTCACGGCCTAGGTAAAGCCTCCTCGGAGCAAGACTTTAGGTGAAGCAGTCAGCCCTTAAGTAAAGCTGCCCAAGAGTCGGGCCTTAGGATGGATGCTATATCAAATACAGCCTCTCGACCAAGACAAATACCTCCACCAAGTCTTGGTGAGCGTTCAGCCCCTACAGGCTTAGGTTAAAACCACCCCGAAGCCGGGCCCTAGCTAGAGACACCCTGGAGAAAGGCCTGAGGCAAATTCACACTAGAGCAAGCCGGGGGTTGATTGCCAAAAATGATCGACCAATCACAACACAGGAGCCCGGTAGGTCTACGCAAACGGTCGCTGTAAGACGCGAAGGCTTATATACAGCGTTAAACCAATATATATATGATAGCCCACATAATGTGTTAAACAAATATGTAAGCCTACATACTATGCTAGGCCAACATACAAGGGCCTACCATGTCTGTAAACCACAGGCCAAAGCCCTAACAACCTGAGCTATTTTCACCTCTTCTATCAGGTTGATCCAGGCAACCGTATAATATGGGAGGTACTATATGGTACATCTACCAATGCATAACCTATCAAGCCCACGTAAAGGTTTAATATATTTGACGACGTATCGGCGTTCGAGCGACTCAGGTATTAGGCCCTCCATAACTAGAGGGGGCAAGGGTTATGATTGTCAAAATTTGTCTATGCTACAAAATAATAAACAAAGCAATAAAGCCCTGTCGTTTCAGGGAATACGCTTGACCGTGTGCTTGACATGTACAGACTTGCAGCGATAACGCATTATCTAAAAACCGCAACGGCTGCCGGCGACCGCTATAGCAGGCATAAAAACCCGCAAGGCTGTGTCGTTGTGAATCTAGGCACGTGTTTATGTTTTGATTACTGTATCAAATTACTGTGTACTGTCGGCATACCAAGGCCTACATATATATAATCAGAAATCAGTGTAAATAATCAAATAGCCTCAATGGACATCTCCTATAGCTGTAAATGTATCTAGATATAAAGGTATATATGGAGAAACACTAATAATGAGGCCTATCACAAAACGTGAATAAATATATGTTATAAAACGATGCTAAGTCAACATGCAAGCTATCATACATAGGCTTGTTTAGCCAACACACGTGATAGGACACATAATGTGGTAAACAAATATGCGTGTAAACCTGCATACATACTATGCTAAGCCGACTTACATGGGCCTACTATGTCGGTAAACCACTGGCCAAAGCCTATATGACCTGAGCTATTTACACCTCGTCTATCAGGTAGAACTTGGCAACCGTATAATACGGGAAGTACTATATGGTATAGCTAACAATGCATAACCTATCACGCCCATGACGGTCAACAAATATTACAATATAATTTAAAAAAAAGTTACGCAACCTATATACATACAATGCTAACCAATATAGGCATATATACTATGTTAAACCAGCATGCAATATACTCTAAATAGCCATATATATACGCTGTTAAACCAATATGCAGGTTAACCTATATACAGCCCTTATTAGGCAAATATCCCCGTTACCCACATAGGCCTATATAATATGTTAAACCAGGATGAATGATAGCTTATATAGTGTGTTAAACAAATATGCATGTAAACCTACATAAATAATATGCTAAGCCTGTGCTAAACAGATATGCGTGTAAACCCACATAAATACTATGCTAACCAGCATGGATGCTATCCTACATAGGCTTATATACTATGTTAGGCCTGCATACGTAATTACCCTATATAGTGTGTTAAATAAATATGCGTGTAAACCAAATAAATACTATGCTAAGCCAACATGCATGCTATCATACTATGTTAGGCCTACATAATGTGTTAAACATATATGTGTGTGCAAGCTTGCATAGATATTATGCTAAGAAGACATGGGCCTACAAAGTATAACACATTATATCCGGTGCATAGTTTAGCTAACGGTCATCACACACTATCCTACAAGCTGCCCACAAATTACCACATAATACCTGATACATAGCTTGGCTAATCATTAACACATAGTAGGCCCCAACACATAATATCCGGTGCATAGCCTAGCTAAATAAGCATAAACTCACCAAAATTGGCTTATCAATTATGTATAGTCTAGATATAGTCACACATGTCATTTCAAAAGTCAGCTGGAAAGAAACACTAGCCTGGCTAATCATTATCACATAGTAGGCCCCAACACATAATCTCCAGTGCATAGCCAGGCTAATGTTCATCATGTAGTACCCAATGCATAGCTTGAGTATGGTTTAACAAACAGTATCCAAAGCATAGGTTGACTATGATTATCACATGAGTAGGTTGATTACAAACTAACACATAATAATCATTGCACAGTCTGGCTAATGGTTATTAAATAGTACCTGTTGCATAGCCGGGCTAATGATTAACACATAGTACCCGATGCATAGTCTGACTAGGGTAAACACATAGTATCCGAACCATAGATTGACTAATGGTTAACACATGGTATCCAAAGCATTGCTAGGCTAGTGAATAACTAGTGGTTAGTTTGACTATGGTTAACACACACAGTATCCGATGCGTAGCTTAGCTAATGGATAACACATAGTAACCTATGCTTAGCCTGACTAGGGCTAACACATATCCGATGAATGGCTCGACTAAGGCTAACACACAGTATCCGATGCACAACCTAGGATCGAATATGACGTCATCCAGGGCGAAGACGGCGGCTATGTTGATACCGTGATGGCCAGTGTAGGCTAGATCAAATAGCCAACGTTTCAACTAAACTACTGTCTTACGCTAAGTTTAACCGACCAACATACGCGAAGTTCAAACGAACAACATTTACACCAAGCTCAAATAGGCTACGGCCAGATCAACGTTTCAGCTAATCAACGTTGAAAAACCTACGCTAATCAACCAACATCTACACCTGGTTCAAATGGGTTATGGTTAGTGAAGGCACAGGCAAAAGCCCTAGGCCTTAGACAGTATATATAGATAGCTATACCAAAATATCTATGCAGAAACCGTCAAGGCCTGTCTAGGTATGTTGTATCATTTACAGCATCAAAACTTAGGTAAAGCTACCTTTCAGGTAGGCCCTAGGTAAAGCTACCTTTGAGGTATGCCCCAGGTAAAGCCTGGAGACAGGCCTTAGGTAAAGCTAGCTTGGAGTCAACCCTTAACTATAGTCACTCTAAAACGGCTACCGATGCTCGCCCTATCATAATAGGTACTTAAGGTGTAAATAAAACTCTGGATATACAGGTAAGACTTTATTAACGAATATTTAAACTATGATATTTTGAACAATTACTCTAGGTTCAGATATAGCCGGTAGCGTCTGTCTACGTGTTTCCTACATATGGGGCACATCTGCACCTTTTCAGCACACTCGTTGCAATAAACGTGACCGCAGGGTATGATGACGGTGCATGGTGGTTTTCCCAAGCATACAACGCAGTCCGCTATACGATAGCCGCCTCCTTCAATCTGCTCTCCCGAACTTCTCTGTTTCAACACACGTACAAAGTGGATAATTTATATTATTGTACACGAATAGTATAAATACAGGTATCGCTACAAAATGTAACACTTACGACCGTGTATGGGGGGTCTCGCTCGACCATTACTGCCTTCGCTTCAGCGACAGCCACTCTTCTTCTACCCTCTTCAACTAGCTTGTCCAGCTCGCCAATCATAATCCTCCATACACCGACTGCGTAGAAGCTATCCTCACACGTGTCTCTACGCAACGCCGCCTCTAGGTCCGATACAAGCCGTCTTAGCATATGTAGTGCATCAGTCGTTACGCTACGAGCTGCAGCTGCACGTGCATACTCCACAACAGTCTAGAAAAGGATTAAATAGAAATTAAAAAATCTTGTATAAGCCTATACTACTATCACCGTTCAATAAAACTTACCGCATATTGAGGAGGATATCGTATCCTGCGTCCTAAACAAAGTAAACAGTCAATACGGGCGTGCTCGACCCCTCGTATGTGCTTCAGTTCCTCCTCTAATACGCTTGAATAGAAAATTCGATTTCCGACCCTGATGATAGCGCGATTTATTGGTCCAGCCTATGAAATACAATTTATTAGTAATGAAAAATACAAAGATAACAGTAATAACGCATTAGGAATACAATAATCACCAGTGTTGGATGGTTGGTAGACTCGGGTCCTTTGGCCGGAGTGTTTGTCCCCTGAAAGAAACATATCATTATTAGATATGAAAATGAGCCTCTGATAATAGTCTAAATTGTATATAATTACCTGTGATGTGGTACCAGAGGTACTCGGTTCGGCTTCCATCAAATTGCGGCTATAGTACGGTGTCCTTGGGCTACGTCTGCTATCATCCCAAATACCCATTTCATCGTCGTTGTTTGTGGGCTGGAAAACCAATGGAAAAATTGGAATAACGAAAAATAGAAAGTATTTAGAAAAAAGAACACACTATTTCATACTCACCTCTGACTGAATACTTTTATCGGTCATCGTTAATCTTAAGACACTTAATTGCAAAAGCGTTGAAGACTGGTGCTCTCTGTATGAAATTCCCGGCATATATACCTACTTCACCCCTCCCCGCGTAATTGCTCATCACAAGCCGAAAAACGGTATATAATTACCTCTATGACCGACGGTAATAGAGTAACGTTTCATTGCAGGTGTAGATCATACTCACAGAGCTCGACAATGCTTCTTTAAAACCTATACATTAATACTGTTATGACCGCGATATCAACATAACCGCAGCAAATGACGTCAAACAAAATGTCGGTCAAGATGGCGTCCGGACCATCGGCTGGTCATCTGTATAGGTTTAACTGTTGCTTGCCATAACACTAGTCCATCTGCAGGAGAAATCGGCCAAATACCGAGCATAAATCTGAACGAGTTCAACATGCCTCTGATCAACCCTGACGTAATCAACCCCTAACCAACAATATAAGTACGGACAGCACAGACCCAAGTCCTCAGACAACACCATGGTAGGTGTCTACTACTGGACAGACACTCTCACAATCGAGAAGAAAGCCTTCCCCAAACTATCACCGTATCGTCGTAGACTACGATCGTTTCGTACTTGGAAAGGAGTGTCAAATGATACTGTCAACCCCGAGCGTCTCAGCGAAGCGGGATTCTTTTACACCGGCCAAGAAGATCAAATATTGTGCTTTACATGCGCCGGAAGCCTTGAAGATTGGTCAGTGAATGATGATCCGTTACAGGAACATGCAAAGTGGTTTCCTAAATGTAAATACATAGTGGGTATATGTGCTAAACAGGCCCAGATGGGGGTAGACATCTGTACAACAGACGATGAAGACTACTCGGACGATGATGGTGTAATCAATAGGGATGATCGTACGCTGTGCAAGATTTGCTGCATCGAAGAAATTCAGGTTGCCCTTCTACCGTGCGGACACCTGTTTGCCTGTCTAGGTTGTGCATTGAACCTTCAAGAGTGTGGCATATGCAGAGTGCGGACATCCGCTACGATAAGAGTATACCTATCGTAGCTAAGCCTGATGTAAATACCACTATCTGATCAATAAAATGATTATGTTTACATGTATTTGTACTTATTGAAACTCCTAAAACAAACTATATAGGTAGAGGTCAACAAGGGATAAGGTAATAAGTACTACTGTTTTGATAATAGAAAGGTATAATTACAATATGATTTGAACAATAAACAAAATAAAACATTCAATCTTAAATCTAATTACAACTGCTTTACACACATTACAATCAGCTTGACAGGTCGCATCCCGCATGAGACACATTACTAGATATCTAGTAATCTCGGCCTCTAGACAAGTTTAACACTAGCTTAGACATATCTCTGTAAATATTCCAATCATCCGGCATAATTTAGGCTAAATATAACTTCGCAAAAACATGTAAACTCATGTCCTAGGTCTAATGCTAAATCTAACAAAAATGTAAACTGTCGTTAAAGTGCGTTAAAATCTGATTAGGGCAAAACACGGGCCCTTCTCCAAACTGGCTTTACCTAAGACCTGACTCGACGGTGTCTTTACCTATGGCCTGTCTCCAGGCTTTACCTGGGGCATACCTCAAAGGTAGCTTTACCTAGGGCCTACCTGAAAGGTAGCTTTACCTAAGTTTTGATGCTGTAAATGATACAACATACCTAGACAGGCCTTGACGGTTTCTGCATAGATATTTTGGTATAGCTATCTATATATACTGTCTAAGGCCTAGGGCTTTTGCCTGTGCCTTCACTAACCATAACCCATTTGAACCAGGTGTAGATGTTGGTTGATTAGCGTAGGTTTTTCAACGTTGATTAGCTGAAACGTTGATCTGGCCGTAGCCTATTTGAGCTTGGTGTAAATGTTGTTCGTTTGAACTTCGCGTATGTTGGTCGGTTAAACTTAGCGTAAGACAGTAGTTTAGTTGAAACGTTGGCTATTTGATCTAGCCTACACTGGCCATCACGGTATCAACATAGCCGCCGTCTTCGCCCTGGATGACGTCATATTCGATCCTAGGTTGTGCATCGGATACTGTGTGTTAGCCTTAGTCGAGCCATTCATCGGATATGTGTTAGCCCTAGTCAGGCTAAGCATAGGTTACTATGTGTTATCCATTAGCTAAGCTACGCATCGGATACTGTGTGTGTTAACCATAGTCAAACTAACCACTAGTTATTCACTAGCCTAGCAATGCTTTGGATACCATGTGTTAACCATTAGTCAATCTATGGTTCGGATACTATGTGTTTACCCTAGTCAGACTATGCATCGGGTACTATGTGTTAATCATTAGCCCGGCTATGCAACAGGTACTATTTAATAACCATTAGCCAGACTGTGCAATGATTATTATGTGTTAGTTTGTAATCAACCTACTCATGTGATAATCATAGTCAACCTATGCTTTGGATACTGTTTGTTAAACCATACTCAAGCTATGCATTGGGTACTACATGATGAACATTAGCCTGGCTATGCACTGGAGATTATGTGTTGGGGCCTACTATGTGATAATGATTAGCCAGGCTAGTGTTTCTTTCCAGCTGACTTTTGAAATGACATGTGTGACTATATCTAGACCATACATAATTGATAAGCCAATTTTGGTGAGTTTATGCTTATTTAGCTAGGCTATGCACCGGATATTATGTGTTGGGGCCTACTATGTGTTAATGATTAGCCAAGCTATGTATCAGGTATTATGTGGTAATTTGTGGGCAGCTTGTAGGATAGTGTGTGATGACCGTTAGCTAAACTATGCACCGGATATAATGTGTTATACTTTGTAGGCCCATGTCTTCTTAGCATAATATCTATGCAAGCTTGCACACACATATATGTTTAACACATTATGTAGGCCTAACATAGTATGATAGCATGCATGTTGGCTCAGCATAGTATTTATTTGGTTTACACGCATATTTATTTAACACACTATATAGGGTAATTACGTATGCAGGCCTAACATAGTATATAAGCCTATGTAGGATAGCATCCATGCTGGTTAGCATAGTATTTATGTGGGTTTACACGCATATCTGTTTAGCACAGGCTTAGCATATTATTTATGTAGGTTTACATGCATATTTGTTTAACACACTATATAAGCTATCATTCATCCTGGTTTAACATATTATATAGGCCTATGTGGGTAACGGGGATATTTGCCTAATAAGGGCTGTATATAGGTTAACCTGCATATTGGTTTAACAGCGTATATATATGGCTATTTAGAGTATATTGCATGCTGGTTTAACATAGTATATATGCCTATATTGGTTAGCATTGTATGTATATAGGTTGCGTAACTTTTTTTTAAATTATATTGTAATATTTGTTGACCGTCATGGGCGTGATAGGTTATGCATTGTTAGCTATACCATATAGTACTTCCCGTATTATACGGTTGCCAAGTTCTACCTGATAGACGAGGTGTAAATAGCTCAGGTCATATAGGCTTTGGCCAGTGGTTTACCGACATAGTAGGCCCATGTAAGTCGGCTTAGCATAGTATGTATGCAGGTTTACACTCATATTTGTTTAACACATATGTGTCCTATCACGTGTGTTGGCTAAACAAGCCTATGTATGATAGCATGCATGATGGCTTGGCATCGTTTTATAACATATATTTATTCTCGTTTTGTGATAGGCCTCTTTATTAGTGTTTCTCCATATATACCTTTATATCTAGATACATTTACAGCTATAGGAGATGTCCATTGAGGCTATTTGATTATTTACACTGATTTCTGATTATAGGCCTTGGTATGACGACAGTACACAGTAAATTGATACAGTAATCAAAACATAGACACGTGCCTAGATTCACAACGACAGAGCCGTGCGGGTTTTAAGCTTGCTATAGCGGCAGCCGTTGCGGTTTTTAGATATTGTGTTATCTCTGCAAGTCTGTACATGTCTAGCACACGGTCAAGCGTATTCCCTGAAACGACGGGGCTTTGTTGCTTTGTTTATTATTTTGTAGCATAGACAATCATAACCCCTTGCCATGCATCAGCCCAAGGTAGAACACTCTAGTTAGGGTGAGCCTACTACTTGCATAGAGTCGCTCGGGCCTCGATCAGAGATACGTCATCAGATATATTAAACCTTTACGTGGGCTTGATAGGTTATGCATTGGTAGATGTACCATATAGTACCTCCCATATTATACGGTTGCCTGGATCAACCTGATAGAAGAGGTGAAAATAGCTCAGGTTGTTAGGGCTTTGGCCTGTGGTTTACAGACATGGTAGGCCCTTGTATGTTGGCCTAGCATAGTATGTAGGCTTACATATTTGTTTAACACATTATGTGGGCTATCATATATATATTGGTTTAACGCTGTATATAAGCCTTCGCGTCTTACAGCGACCGTTTGCGTAGACCTACCGGGCTCCTGTGTTGTGATTGGTCGATCATTTTTGGCAATCAACCCCCGGCTTGCTCTAGTGTGAATTTGCCTCAGGCCTTTCTCCAGGGTGTCTCTAGCTAGGGCCCGGCTTCGGGGTGGTTTTAACCTAAGCCTGTAGGGGCTGAACGCTCACCAAGACTTGGTGGAGGTATTTGTCTTGGTCGAGAGGCTGTATTTGATATAGCATCCATCCTAAGGCCCGACTCTTGGGCAGCTTTACTTAAGGGCTGACTGCTTCACCTAAAGTCTTGCTCCGAGGAGGCTTTACCTAGGCCGTGACTTCGTGGTAGCTTTACCTAAGGTCGAGTTCCCGGATTACTTTACCTAGGGCATAGCTTAGGATTGGCTTTACCTAAGTCCTGGGTGGCTTTACCTGTGGCCTTGCTCCTTATTGGCTCTACCTAAGTCCTGGGTGGCTTTACCGAGGGGTCGGCCTCGTGATGGCTTTACCTAGGACTTGGTGGAGGTACTTGTCTTAGTCGATAGGCTGTAATTGATATAGCAATCATCTTGACCCGGCTCTTGAGTAGCTTTACTTAAAGGCTGACTGCTTTAACTAAGGCCCGGCTCCTGGGTGTCTCTAGGTATGGCCTGATTCCGGGGTTACTTTACCTAGGTTGGCTTTACCTTGCTCCGTGTTAGCTTTACCTAAGGCATAGCTGCTGGGTGGCTGGGCTTGGATTGGCTTTAACCGAGGCCGTGCTCCGTGTTAGCTTTACCCGCTCTTAGGCGGTGTTACCTCAAGCGCGGGTTCGGTGGTGACTTTTACCTAGGTCACCGATCATTTTTGGCAATCTGATTACAGGTGAAACCACCCCCACAGTCGTCCATAATGGACTCTAGACATATCCCGTACGGTCATTTGATCCAACCGATCGATTTTTGGCAATTTCATATTTTTTGTAAAAACTACCCCTAGGTAAACCACCCCCGCAACGGTCCAAAAGAGCCTCTGCACGTATCCCGTACTGTTTGTTGACCCAACCGATCGATTTTCGGCAATTTCATATTTTTTGTAAAAACTACCCCTAGGTGAAACTACCCCTACCGACGCGATAATGCACTCTAGACACACCCTATCGGTCAAGAAACGTTTTTCCAAAATTTTTTCGAAAACTACCCCCCACCCCCAATCCACCCCCGGAGCTACCCCCGGGGATGGTCCTGAACGTAGCCGAGGTCACCCCCGACACTTAGGTTAGGTTAGATTGGTTCTAATTTGGCTAGCCTAGGTTAGTGGCTTGGAGTTAAATTTTTTCGAAAAACTACCCCCTACCCCTCTAGACGTGGTCGAAACCACCCCCGGGTCTGGGATCAGGTGCGCGATGACCTCCTGCATCATCCAAAACTACCCCTACAGTCCTAGGTTACGTAGCGGCCGAGTTAGGGGTAGTTGTGCTAGGGTAACCCACTTCCTACTAAGGGCTTTAAAATTTGCCGTCAATTATTGACCAATCACCTCAGACCATCTTTAGATACTCTGAAACGCGTTTTATATTTGCAAGACTAGGGTTCATCTAATCATCATACTGATTCTCGTCTCAGGTCACACCTTTAAAATACGCGTCTCGTTAAAGCTACGTTTAATTCATCATCACCATGAATAAAACATGAGCTTAGCTACAATAGGAACTGAATGACTTTGTCTTTACGCAAAACTTTCCCCTTTTCATTAGGAGAAACTCTTTGAAGTGCTACAAAAAAAAAAAAAAGAAAACAAAGAAACAAAATCATCAGAGATCAACTAGTCACGGAATAATCTGGATTTCAACAAAGAGAATCTTTAAAAAGAACAAGATATTGATTCGATCTCTGCGCGCTTTTCATTATTCATATTTCTTTATTGATTTGGAATATCCTACGAAGCGTGACAATAGCACGTCTGTGTCAATCACTCAACCACCCTTTCTGAAGGGATGATAGATTATTGAACCAGAGAAATGTGTAGGCTTGGCTGTAAGCAAATGCTGGCGGTTAATTTAAACTGAGATTCTAAACGTTAACTGTATGCGTGCAACATTTCAGTTTAGATTCTGGGATTTGTATCTGTAAACGGGGTTAGATTGTCTGTTCTAAAACTAGGTGTGCAAATTACGGTCAAGTTTTCACACGTAAGTGTGCTGTGATTGTAGTACCTGTGGCAATGAGGGGGGGGGGAATTAAAAGTGTGTGATGGCATTTATATTACCACAAGCACTATACATATTATAACGTACCTTCGCTTAATGCTTCTCTACAGGATATTTTGACTCTTAGGAAATTAAATTAATAATCCAGTTACTTGCTTATAATTACAGATTTATTTTATCCTGAGATCAATATTGCATTTACAGGTAGTTCATATAATTCGTTTTACTAACTCTAATATTTGCCGATAGGCATCAAGACTCTTATTTGACTATTAATTTTTTTAACAATTCTAAATTTACTTTCTTTAGCTATCTAAGGGCTTGTATAAGTTACTGCACTTGGTTTGATGAATTTTATATTTCTATTAACTATGTCTTTTTAAGGAATTTCTAAAGTTTAAAAGATTCCTAATGTTTGTTACTTTAAAGAGTTGGCTTTAAGTTAAAAATAAATGTATTACTTATTGCAGTAACCGTTTTTGGCCGAAAGATATAACAATAGACTACCCCTTGCTAGATAGCGACCGTGTACTACGATCTCACAAGTTCAAATATTTAACCAACAGTTTTCTTAACTTAATGAATTTCGTTATAATATATATTACTTATTATAAAGAAACCGTATTTTCGTAGATGGTAAGGAATAAATATTGAATAAGCCTGCTTGTGAGGCAATCTAGCCTAACTAATAGAACTATTATTGTAAATCTGAAGGCTAGGAATACTGTCTGTCAATATTAAAAAAAATAAAAAGTATTCAATTGCGTAGAAACATGCATGGAGATTCGAACAATGAGCTAACAGACAGGTAAATATTTGAGAAGCAAGCCCACAAGCATCGTGTTGTTCCTAAAGTAGAACCTTTCGAAGACAACTGTAACTTCCAAAATCAGGAGGTTGTAAAAAAGGAAAAGAAGGTTTGTTTGTCCACTACATCAAATGAGAGACAGGGTAGGATTAGCTGAAATAAGAAAAGGAAGATCACTGGTAAGCAAGACGGGAGAAGAGAAAACCATGAAAGGAAAGCGCTTCAAGGAGTTGTGGAGGAGAGTCAATGATGTTTTGAGAGTTAGATAGGGAGATTTCCGGGGGACCGGGGGAGGGAGGGAAGGAGTCACGTTCTGGAGACCGGAGAGGGAGTGTAACCTTAGGAACCAAGATAAAGGTGCTAAAGGGATAATGAAGAACTTCCTTCGTCATCTTGAAAACCAAGCGAACCAAGCCGGATCTGCCCAAACCACTTCAATTCGATTAAAGTACAGTTTGAGTATTTAAAATTAAATTTAAGTGCCAAAAATGTAAATTCAGAAAAAGAATATAATAAGTAAATTTATAAAATACAAACTATAAATCAAATAAACACAAACAAATACACACACACACACACATACACAGAAACACACACACACACACACACAGAAACACAAACACACATATATATATATATATATATATATATATATATATATATATATATGTATGTATGTATGTATGAATGTATAAATCTTTTCTTGTTAAACATCACTTAAATATAACTAGTTCAATAAACAAAAATGTCAACATCTTCCGAAACATTGTGAAGGAGAAACATACTACACTCTACTTTATATGAAAGAGTAACGGGAAATTATACGACTAAAATGCAGAAGTGACAAAAAAATGTCGTCAGCGAAAAATCCGGACAGAACGGTACTAACACTGTGGTATTACGATTAGCACTGGCACTAGCACTGAGAACACAGGCATCCATGTCCGAAAAGGTATATTTTTAACTTTGCCAGTAGAAATACGTAACGGATATGACACGAGTGTGTCTGAAATACCTAACGTCTCCTTAATGATTACTTGTTGTTCGCCATTATTTTGTCACTTAATTTTTTACTATCTTAAAAATACACTTACATGTTTCGTGTTAGATCATGTCATCTTCAGGGAGTTGATAGGTTGACGTATCGCAAAAAAATAGTTGAAAATTAGAGTCTATAGTTACATTATACTAGTCTAAAATAGTATAATAGTTAACTCGTTACTTTAATTGCTAGTCAACGTATGTGCTGAATTCATTCATGTGTGCTGTAGGAAGAACCACATTAAGTAAATCATGTGCTAGCTGTTCACGTAATAATGCACCGTGTTGTGGTTTGCAAAGTTCTTGTTCCTCCCAACACGCTAACAGTAACCTTTGCGCACAGTGTTGTATAACATCGTACCATATGACTTTATAATTAAGAACATGTTCATTTTGAACGTTCTGCAGAATATAATCGCTCTTTCAACTCTCACCATTATACATTTGGGGTTTTTTATCATTTACTGGGCATAAAGTTTCTTATTTCCTCGTTTTAAGAACTTAATCTTCTCTGAGCTATTCGTTGCAATGATAATTTAGTATCTGCCTGTCGGACACATTTCCTTGCAGGAGATTCAGCTTGCCCTGGCAGTCAGCGAGGAGTATCTTCATGGAACTCTATACAGTGCATTCGTTCTGGTAACAGGTACTCCGAACATTTAGGCATCTGTAAGGACTGCTAGAGTACGGAACCTTTGGAGTCTCGGCGATATGAAGGGAGCCCCCGTTTGGAACCTTCACAGAGCCAGTTGCCTTGATGGTGGTGGTGATCTCATACACTGTCACAGTCGAGTAGTGATCTTCGGGGCAGTTTCGGTTTAAACCGACTTTCCTAAGGTCCTGCGAAGAGCATCCCCAGGCAACGACGAGATCGTCAAGCCGCTACCATTAACAGAACACAAAATAACACATGTTCTTCGTGTTATTTCTACAAGAAATAATAATGAATATCAGGACCTGAGTGAGAGGCTGTTTATCGTAAGGCGTCGAAAAAGAATTCCTTTAGAACGGAACACCTTGCCTAAAGCAAGCTCTGGGAGTAGAAGGATTCTTTTTGGTTCACCATGATCGATGTGTCAGATGACATCCAGAAGGAACTCAAGTTGGCCAAGATGTTCATGTTAGAAGGTGCAAAGCTCACTGCAAATACCGGTAAGAGTGGGTTGTCGTGAAGTACGAGGCAAGCTATTCACACTGAAGAAGGATCTCCTAGATAAACTATTACAAAATTCTTCAAGTCGCTGGGGCAATGGAAGAAGACATTCAAGAATGTCTTTTGAAATGAAATATTTTTCATTGTAAACAAGTTGTGTACTCTTTTAAAAATTATTTAATATTTTTGTTTGTGTAACATTTATTGAAATAATAAAATCAAATCTTCTTTTGAAACACATTTCCTTTCAGGATTTCTCTTTCCATTTATTGATTTTCAATTTTACTGGAAGTGTGACAATTGCAAATCAATGTCAGTCACTCTAAACCCCCATCCCTTTATTGAAAGGATTATTCAGATAAGGGGAAGCACTTTTAGGGGTGTTTGAAACATCTTGATATGGGTTTTATGTGCATATATAAAGAATAACCAGTCAACTGATGTGACGTAATGCGTCATTGGTTCTGGAGATATTAACGCTTTATGTCTATTTTCTCTTCAAGATGACAAGTTTTATTTCAATGATATTTTATTATAATAAAATTAATATACTTTTTCTATGCGCAACAATTTTTCTGTAGTATTTACCTTCACATGCATCTATTTCTAAATGAATTCTAATGTTTTCATTTGTATGCAGAATTTGCAGTTTTTTTAAATGCTGGAGGTCTAGGTATGTTGTTGTTACCGCTTCACGAACAAAAACGGCTTTACAATACCACATTTGTTTATCCCACTGAATAACAAAATCAAGTCTAACATTGAAAATGTTCTAAATGTCTTACCTCACAGTAATGGTAGCTGATATTTTACATCAGTAAAACAATGGAGCAAATGATTTTCTTTTGAATTGTACCTTGTCCGGAAATCCCAGTCTTCCTCTACAGAGAGTTGAGTAAATCAGTGATCACTTGAAAAAAACATTTTGTGATGTTATTTGAACATAATAGAAGTCTAATAAAAAAATACTGCAGTATGAAAAGTCCCAGTGACAACACAATGCAAGGTAAATATCAGCATAGTTAACAACTGTCATTGACGGTTTCTGAAATTTCCAATTTGTTTCTATATACAACCCTTAACGTCTTAAATATGGAATTGTTGATATCGCCCCGAAAAGTGTGCTTACATAAGTAAAGACCTACCATACCTTTGATAAAAGTTCTTTTTATTAAAAGCACAATAAAAGTTTAGTAACAATGTCGTCACTCAAGAGATGAGATCGGGACAACAGCCTGCCTTGTCCTCTTCCAAATACCTTTCTTATTTTAATTCGACAATACTTTTTCCTGCTGGATTTACACCCGCATCTGTCTTAGACTTAATACAGAAATAAATTATTTTGCACCTAATCTTTTACTGGGTATTTCTTATTTACAGTAAGCCATTCTGAGCCCTGTAGCGTGTCCGGTGGAACATCGATGCTTAGCGTTACTGGACGCTCGTTGCTGATCCGATGGAAAGCTTTTCCTACTTTAGATGTCAGAGTTTCCCCTACATTACTACCATTCCCATTCACTTAAGAGTTTAAACTACCCACTCTCGATACTTTACCTCTCTTAATGCGAAATAAATATGGGAAAACTAATAATTTCAATTTATTATGGGAAATTAATAATTTCAAATGCAAGTATCAAGTAAGTCTTTCATGGCTATCTTTTCAGCTGAGTTTTACGAGTTTTATTTAAAAAGTGTGCTTTTTATTGAAAAAATGTCTAATTGTTCACTAAGCTGTGTTTTATTTTGTTTTATGTTTCTTTTTAAATGTGTTTATCTTGAATGTTGTGTTTTCGACGCTAGGTAATTCGAAATTCATTTCTGTGTAATTTTTAGTTTATATGTGTATTTTTAAAGTTTTGTTATAGTTTTTTTTTGTAAACTAGATTTAATTCTATGTGTTCGATGTATCCTTTCTTTGTTAGTTTTAATTTAAATTTGTATATAGTTATTTGATTTTATTGTTTTTTTGTAAACTAATTTAAACTGTAGTTTAAACTCTATTCGATTTTTAAACGTTTTAATTTATGTACAGTAATGATGTTTCGTTTCTAAACTAATGTTAAGGTTGTTTTCGAGTATTAGGTTTAATATATCTTTGTTAAATTTTATTAAACAATATGTTTGTTAATTTTTATTGTAATGTACTTATTTAAAAGAATTTAACGTAACTAGTTTTTTTAATTTTAGATTTCGGCTCATTAAACATAAACGGCCGAAGACATCAGCTGTTATTCAACTTGGAGTTACGTAACACTTCGAGTTAAAGTCTCCGATTACGTTTTCAAAAGTGACTGATTTAAAAAAATCTCACAAGTATAAAAATAATGAATAAGTTTAAGTTTAAAAATTGACAGGCGTCAGGCATTAATGATTACGTATTACGTAACAATAAGTTTATAAATATTTAAAGATTGAGCGTTAAATTTCCTAGACGGTCAATGCTACACAGTTGAAGTATACAAGAAACGTAAGCACTTTGCAAATTTACAAGCTGCTAAATATTTGATGAGATACAGTACATAGATGTACGACTTTATAGGCTCCACTTGTTGCAGGCGATAAACTTATACAAAGAAGACATTTGCCGTGAAATATTCGCTTGGCCTTTTACCAACACAGATAATGCATCAAGTTAGCACACATTTCCTTGGGAGTAACGCTGAGTTGGTATTTACCTTAAAAACAGTCTCCCTATACACTTGCCCCCCCCCCCCCCCAACACGTCTGCCCTCCTCTAAAGTTTTTCCTAGACTCCCCAATCACTACCTTTTTTCAACCTCGCGTTATCTCTCCCAACTTACTTATTTTAGTTAAATTGGTTATTCCCATAACCATCTACAAAGACCGTAACGGTACATTATTATAACTCAGGTAATTTGGAAAGTCCTCTCGTAAAATAGTCGAACCCTTCTTTTCTTAAAGATTCCCCAAACAGAAAGAAGAGAGGCAAAATGCGATAATTATCGCTGCATAGCACTAACATTTACTTTGAGCCGGGCATACGGAACAAGACATCAAGACATCATAGAAGAGGAATTTCAAATGAAAGAAGAACAATCAGAATTTCGGGAAGGAAGATTGTGCAAGGATAACTTATTTTGTACAAAACAAATTATAGAAAAACGATTAGCGACAAACAGAGAAGTGCAACCGTTATTCATGGATTTATTAAAGCCATATGATAATGTGCCTAGCGGGAAATTATGGGAAGCCCTACGAGAAACCAACATTAGTGAGAACGTCGTTAAAGCTGTCTAAGGATTATACAAGGACTCACATATTACGATCAAAGTGGGAGGAAAGAAGTCACAAGGATTTCCCGTGTCTTAGGAACTGAGACAAGGAGCTCCATCTCTCCGACTCTATTAAAAATATACTTGGAAAATGTGCTCTGTAACTAGAATACGAAATGCATAGGAATGTGGTACCAAATAAACAATACATGTCTTTACATTACAGTTTGCGGATGGCCAAGTCATTACAGCTCAAGAAAAATAAGCCTTGGAATACATGATATGAAAAATAAAAGAAGAATACGAAAAATAAGGCGTGAAATTAATACAGATAAGACAAATACGTGTGAGTTAGAAACCCCATGGAGACGTACTTGGTGTTGGAAGGGGGAGAAGAAATTTAAATCTACTACAAATACAAATATAGGACCTAGGAATGTCAATAACAAAGGATGGGAAAGAAAAAAGAAATATAACATAAGAGTAGGACAAGTATAAAGACTGAACGGAATATAGTGAAATGAAGAAATAACAAGAGGATGGAAAAAACGAATATATAACAAATAATAATATATAAAAGATATAACACGAAAAAGTAGCTTGACGTACGGGCCAGAAACGTGTAGAGAAGAGCAGGATTAACGCAATAGAAATGGAAGCTCTTAGGAGATCATGTTAAATTTATAGATGAGAATATATGAAAAATGAAATTATTAGAGATGATAGACAAGAAAGAGACAGTCGTAGAGGCGATTCGGAGGAGAGACAGCTGATATAATGCGGACACGTAAAGTGAATGTCGGAGGGAAGATTCCGACAGTTGCTATGGAATGGACTCCACCTGAGGGAGTAGAAGAAACGGAAGACCCCGACTAACATCGATAAATCCATAAGTAAAAGGAAAGTATTGGAAAAAACTGTTACGTACAATAGGAAAGAATGAAGACAAAGGTTAGAAATCGGACAGCGACGGTAAACGCTGTAAAACCTACATTTTATATATATGAACAGATTAAAATTATTGAAAAAGTTTCTGGACTTAACAACAACAGCAACAAACTACTTATTATTATTATTATTATGGTAATCAATTACTTAATAAATAAACTTTAATTCACTAAATACATTTATTTCTTAATTACAATTTCAATACCAGGAGCTTATGAATCGCATGCTAGTTTTACAGTAAGACGAATAGAAAAGAATTTTGTACAAATTAACATTTGTTAGTCTTAAATCTAATATTATCTTTTCAACGAATGATTTTATCTCTAAACGTGAGATTACTGTATTATGCCTCGTATTTAATAAATTTAGGTGTTATCCTATCTTTCTTAATTTACTTTGTTAGCTTTAAATTTACAAAATTTATTTAATATTCTAATAACTAAATAATTGGTACTTAAGTCAAATTTAAGTAGTTTGCTTGATCGAAAGCTATAAAATGACGTTAACGTCCAACATGACGGAAGAACTTTTCCATTATCTTTTCATTTTCGGATCCCAGGTCTGTACTTCTTATCCAGCTTCTCAACTGTTGCCCTTTATGGCTACCCGAACTTTTGTCCTCTCCTGCTCTTTAAACCTACTTCCTTGACCTTCAAAGCTTCACTGATCTAACATTCTCGACTCCTTAATTGCTCCTCCTTTCCATCGCTTCCCTTTCTCCTATCTTGTTACCAATGAACTTCCTTCCTTTCTTACTTTAGCCAATCCTGACCTGTATTCCATTTTTTGTCTCGCTCATCAAAGTTTCTTTGTCCCTATTTTGGAAATGACGGATTTCACCGAAAAGAAACCAAGTGTAGTAACTAAGGGCTCATGGACTTGCCCCTAATTAATCTAACTGTCTGTCAGCTCATTGATCTAGTTCCCAGATTAGCTGTTTCAATGAAATTGAATGCTTTTTACTTTTAAAGCTAACGGTATAGTAACCGTAGCTACTATACCGATACATAACGTATACAAGAGTGCCTCACTATAGCCTACTACACCGATACATAACTTATGCTAGAGTGCCTCACAATAGCCTACTATACCGATACATAACTTATGCTAGAGTGCCTCACTATAGCCTACTACACCGATACATAACTTATGCTAGAGTGCCTCACTATAGCGTACTATACCGATACATAACTTATGCTAGAGTGCCTCACTATAGCCTACTATAACGATACATAACTTATGCTAGATTGTCTCACAATAGCCTACTATACCGATACATAACTTATGCTTGATTGCCTCACAATAGCCTACTATACCGATACATAACTTATGCTAGAGTGCCTCACTATAGCCTACTACACCGATACATAACTTATGCTAGAGTGCCTCACAATAGCCTACTATACCGATACATAACTTATGCTAGAGTGCCTCACTATAGCCTACTACACCGATACATAACTTATGCTAGAGTGCCTCACTATAGCGTACTATACCGATACATAACTTATGCTAGAGTGCCTCACTATAGCCTACTATACCGATACATAACTTATGCTAGAGTGCCTCACTATAGCCTACTATAACGATACATAACTTATGCTAGATTGCCTCACAATAGCCTACTATACCGATACATAACTTATGCTAGATTGTCTCACAATAGCCTACTATACCGATACATACCTTTTGCTAGAGTGCCTCACAATAGCCCACTATACTGATACATAACTTATGCTAGAGTGCTTCATTATAGCCTACTATACCGATACATAACTTATGCTAGATTGCCTCACAATAGCCTACTATACTGATACATAACTTATGCTAGAGTGCCTCACTATAGACTACTACACCGATACATAACTTATGCTAGAGTGCCTCACTATAGCGTACTATACCGATACATAACTTATGCTAGAGTGCCTCACTATAGCCTACTATACCGATACATAACTTATGCTAGAGTGCTTCATTATAGCCTACTATACCGATACATAACTTATGCTAGATTGCCTCACAATAGCCTACTATACTGATACATAACTTATGCTAGAGTGCCTCACTATAGCCTACTACACCGATACATAACGTATGCTAGAGTGCCTCACTATAGCGTACTATACCGATACATAACTTATGCTAGATTGTCTCACAATAGCCTACTATACCGATACATAACTTATGCTAGAGTGCCTCACTATAGCCTACTATAACGATACATAACTTATGCTAGATTGTCTCACAATAGCCTACTATACCGATACATAACTTATGCTTGATTGCCTCACAATAGCCTACTATACCGATACATAACTTATGCTAGAGTGCCTCACTATAGCCTACTACACCGATACATAACTTATGCTAGAGTGCCTCACAATAGCCTACTATACCGATACATAACTTATGCTAGAGTGCCTCACTATAGCCTACTACACCGATACATAACTTATGCTAGAGTGCCTCACTATAGCGTACTATACCGATACATAACTTATGCTAGAGTGCCTCACTATAGCCTACTATACCGATACATAACTTATGCTAGAGTGCCTCACTATAGCCTACTATAACGATACATAACTTATGCTAGATTGCCTCACAATAGCCTACTATACCGATACATAACTTATGCTAGATTGTCTCACAATAGCCTACTATACCGATACATACCTTTTGCTAGAGTGCCTCACAATAGCCCACTATACTGATACATAACTTATGCTAGAGTGCTTCATTATAGCCTACTATACCGATACATAACTTATGCTAGATTGCCTCACAATAGCCTACTATACTGATACATAACTTATGCTAGAGTGCCT
>JBAIZL010000002.1:151523713-151868713 GCA_036971475.1 Prosapia bicincta
AAACCTAGAACCCCGTTTCCCCTAAAGTCACCCTGAAAGGTTACATAAACAGAAGCAGTCTTATGTAAATATCTCACAATCAGTACTGCTTTTCCGCAGAGGTCTGACGAAATTACGTAATAAAACAAAAAAACATCTAAAATGTATTTTTACACTCACGTCTAACAAAAATTTCCGAAAACTTTAAAATATTCTAAACATCAACCCCTCAGTGCTATATTTCTTAAGAGTTTATGGTCGGGAGATGTTAAATGGAATAAAAGTTTACAAACTTTTAGGTTCTGTTTCAGATGTTATTAAGAAAACTTTTGTATACAAGTACATTTCGAGTGTGGATTGTCTGAAAACTCTAACAATTCCAATTAAAAATTGCTGAAATCTAAAAGAATTCTGGTTGCTTTGCCTGTTTTAAATATCTCGGTTTTAAAACTAATCGGTGGCCGTCTGTATAAGTAGAAAACATCCGGACGCGATGAAACGCGATTTCCTGTAAACAATGTAAAGAACTGATTCTTATTATATCAGGGGTTCCTAAACGTTTGGTACCACGCCCTCTCTTCTTGAAATGAAAGCTCCCACGCCCCCTCAACTTTAGGCTTATGAAAAAAAATATTGTATATTAACAATAATTTATTTATTTATAGATTCTTTCAAAAGAAACATGACATAACTTTTAAGTTTCAATTCGCAAGAAAAATGTTAACTGATAAGAGGAAAATCTGTTAGTGAGATGGATGAACTAGAAGTTTGCTCACCAGGATGCCTATTTGAGGTTGTATTTTAGTAAAGTCACAACGCAAGTCGTTAGCAACATCAAGGTTCTTCGTATATTGTGTTTTTATTGCAACAAGTGCTGAAAATGTTTCTTCGCACAAGTAGGTGTTTGAAAAATGCAAGCATAATAGAAGAGCTGCGTGTGATACTTTTTTAAGTGTTTTAACCAAAATTAAGATTCGTCCATTGTGGTGCTGTTGCCACATTGAACGGCAAACATACGTTTCTTGACATTATGCACTATTATTCTTTTCAAGTTATCATGGTAATTTAATTTCACGTTTACATAATTTGCACAACCTTTGCTTATTTTTCTTTTATAAATGCATACATTTAATTTAGATTTTCTGAACGTCATGGTCAATAAAAATTACCTGTGTGGAACAGGTCTGAGGTGTAAATTTAGTTTTAAATATTGATAAATTGTGTACTCAAATTTTAATTAAATGAGAAGAGGGGGCACTTCCCCAGGTTGGGAATGTATTATATACATTGTTGTTGTTAGTTCAGTTAGTAAATGCTATGGACGCTCCTCTCGAGGAATTACCAAAGTCACCAAGTTGAATGTGCGCTAAAATACCATCATACACCTACTCCACTTCGCCATCACTACCAAAAAGAAAAGATACAGCATCTGTGACTTCGGCGTGATTAACTTTGCACCACTATAGGCTAAACCTGTTTTATAATGTGCTTTAGCTGATTTCATGCAGGTTTAATGGGAATTAAAATCGTTCTGTAACTAGAGAATTGTTTTTTTTTCATTAGTGAATGTATTCTATATTTGTTCTAATACATTTATTGAAACGTGCATAATGACATTAGCGAACATTTAGAAAAACCTTGTATGTATTTGATCTCCAAGAATAGTGCAACAAATTTATGAATTGTATTTAATGAATGTATGGTTAGTAATACGATCGGTATGATAGCATAGGACTATAACTGTATAAGACAACTGTGGCTTAATGTTTAACAATAAACGAAACCTCTTTACCATAAATGAGGTTTCCTTTTATTTAAAACCTTATGTATATATAAATTGCATACCAATCATCTTGAGAGGTAATTTCCACAACGTGGATATATGTTGTTTACTTTGAAAGGAAACCCAGGAGAATACAGACGCTCTCATTATACCAATAACTTTTTCTGACACCCCTGTAGAGAGGAAACATTTTACATCGTCACACACGCGTTTATTCTAAACATTTCTCTAGACTTTATGAGTAATTATTCTACTGTCTGTTCTGACTTGAGATATTTCGTTTCTACTTCAAGTGAACATTCTCAATCACCTGCATGTCTCGAAGTGTCATCTAGATCTTGTCAAATGCGTAGTGCGTTGTTACTATTTGTTTGGGCAGCGCTCAAGTCGATTGAGGTACTTTAAATGGGTTACCACGATAGCTTAGATTAGGTTAGGTTAGTGCTTCTCTAAGTATAACGTCTTGTGTGGTATAGAGTATGAAAAAATTTACTTAAATGCTATTAAATTGATAAAAAGTGGTGCTTTCATTCACGAATTTCCACCACAGTTTGTAAAAATCCTAAATTTAAAGATTGCTGTCTTGATGATTTCATTTTGTGAAACATTACGTTAATGCTAACATCTGATTTCGTCTTCACTTAAGGTTGCTTGGAGGTTATGTTTAAATATTTGTAAAATGGAATGTCCTATATATTCAGAAATATCGTTTAATTACCTGAATTGCTTGACATCGTATGTTATCATACAACAGCTGATTTTATTACAACTAAGCTATGCCGCTTTTTGTATTTTATAATATTAGTCAGTTGGAATGTAAGACAAAGGCTAATTTCATAATTTTTTATTACGTTACCAACTGATATGGTTATCTAATATACTGACATTTTATTATTGTAGGCTGTAGTTTGTAACTAGGTTTATTTAGTAGGCCCTATTTAATAAACACTGAAAGTAAAATTAAAATTTTGTACAATGTTTTAACGTCTCTTATATTAGTGACTAATAGAAAAGTTTAGATCAAATCACCTACACATTTAACACTGAAAATTCACTGCCCAACCTTCCGACAAATTCATTTTCAGGGGTATTTATTTTACAAAATTAATAAAAAAAATAAAATGTTAAACTCACAATTAATATTAATCTTATTAAAAAAAACTTATACTGTATAACTAATATTGTAATTGTCATAATGATTATAACAAATACATTATATTATTGCAAGCGTTATTGCAATTATATTATAACATAAAACTACTATGTTGGGAGGCAACTGTAACGTAGCGCTTCGCTCACGAATTGGAGTCAACTATAACACACCACTGCTTTGTTATAATATCAACAAATATTATAAAAACTATTAGGTAAAATCTATTATTGTTACTACTAAATACTACTATTTAAATAAATTTATTGAATGGCGTCAAATTTGTATTATAGAAAAAAAAAAAAAAAAATATATATATATATATATATATATATATATATATATATATATATTAAATATGGTGATTAGGTAATTAATTAATATTAGATTAGATAATTATTTTCCTGAAGATGCTGGTACTATTTTATCGGCGAAAAGCTTTGAATAAATATATTCATTAAAAGTATTCTTGTTTTTGAAATATTTTTAATTTTTTATATATATGTATATGTGTGTGCGTGTGTGTTTCTTCGGTAAAACAAACAGAAAGAACTGTTTACAAATATATATATATATATAATCTAAGAAAATAAATATTCATTGGATATGTATAAATTTGTCCAATAGTTTTTAATTTAATTTTGTAATGTTATTCCTCAAGAATATATGCATCTTTAGAAGACATTGTTTGAATGTGAAATAATTTTGAACTGAAATTTCAATGTTAAATTGTCTGTGGTTTTATCACCCTTTCTAAAAACAAAATTTAAAATTTTATAAATATAACAACATGTAAAATTATTAATTAAAATACAAAACAATTATATAACTGATCGTGAAAAAAGTGTCTTGGAATATGGAAAAAAATAATAAAGTTCTCTGCTGATGCAGTACAAAATTTTTGATCTTGCCTAAAATTAAAACAAAATATCATTACTGTAAAATACATACTAAACTTCATATAATCAATATTTGTTTTCATGAAACAGAGCTGTGGAATACAATATTATATATATATATATATATATATATATATATATATATATTTATAAAGAAACCAGTTAAGATAGATTTGTTAAACAAAAAACAATATTTACTTGTGCACGAAGTATACAGTAGAATGCTTTAAACACTTTCTTCTCGTTCCGTGCTGCGATCAAAAAACGTTCCTATATCGACTATGTGTTGTATGTCGATAATTTCCAAATTCTGCAAAGCTAAACTTCAACGGTACAATAATAATAAAGTAGCCTACGTGTTACACTCTGTACCGTACGAGATGTAACCTTTACCCATAGAATATTATTTTATCCTTTATCCATAACATTGGAATATACAATAAATATTTAAGGTAAGCTGAAATGTTAATGACTTTTGTGAGATAATGATATATTTCATCGACTACCTGGAATTTATTTAATAATCCAAATTATTTAAAGTTACATTGTCGATAGTCCAAACGACTGCTATTGGTGTTATACTATTCAATAGTACCACCTCAAACTTAACTGAAGTAGGTTAAAGAAAAACTTAAAGAAAAAAGGCGATGAGATGAGTTGACAGTTATCTATTATAATATGTGTGAAAGGAAGGTGTATATATAGAATAAATGCAGAAACATAAATGATTTTGGTATGGGAAACAATGAGAGTGAATGGCGAACTTGGGGAAGCAATTTTATAACAGGGGCGTAGAAAAGTATCTATTTTCTATAACAAATTCAATTAGCCCAAGTTTTATTTACAATTTTGTATTTACATTTTGTATACAAAATGTACAGTTTAGGGCTTGAAATTTCCGAAAAATATACACAAAAATAAAATTTAATAATTTAATAAAAAAACTAATTTGTATTAGTTATACAATTTTACATTTAGAAAATCAACAAACAGGTGTTAACGTCTTCCCCTAAATGTGTAAAACATAACCTAAAAGTAATTGAATTTGAAAAAAAACAGCTGTTCTGTAAAATCATCTGGTATGTCTGGCTTCATAATACGGTTTAACTTTAATAAAGTTTTACTGACGTCATTCCGCTAGGCGAGAGGTTTCTAAAATATCAGAGGATTATTGTATGTAGGTCAAAAGGGGCACGTTTTCAAGTGACGTGAGGATTTGCACTTAAATGCAATCCTTCTCGACAGGTTGCTAAGGCGCGTTTTTACCGGGAACTGTATTTCATCAACAATTCCGGAAAATAAATAAGGATTTGATTAAAGTCACTTTGAATCAGACTCGTGTTAATAAATAGGTTCGCTCCAGATTGGTTTTTCCTTTAAATTAAAGAGACTTGCCTTTTAAATAAATAGGAGACTCGCCATTAATACTGGATGAGCAGTGCATATATTAGGTTAAGGTATATATAATTCCGGTTCAAAAATTAGATTCAAATTACGATTAGATAGGTTTCTAGATGTGAGTTGGTTGAGAGGAATAGTTTTGTCAAATATAGCTGACATATCTCTCATGAAAAGGAGGCCAAAATAACCTTGCAATAACAGAAGCACTGACAAAAATTGCACATAAATATAACGGTTGTCATGGAAACCGCCAGTCATAAAAGTTCTCAATTTGTACAAAGAAGGTCCAGTGAAGCATTCAATCCAGATTGCAAGTTAAGAACCCTACAATTATCATGGTTTGGAGAGTGATGTAAGTACATGGTCCTGGGAGGCTGTATATTGTGGGAAATACTAAGAGGCAGGGTCAATATAAGAAACGTTTTTTTAAAAAATAGGTTTCCAATACAGGTTCGTGAACGTTATGGATGACGGAGCAAGCCAGAAGTATCGAAGAATATATAAGGAAAGAAGGAATCAGAATCCTCTGGTTTAGAAACAGTATCGATATGAATTCTATTGAAAGCACATGTGCAACAGTTGGAAAATCACTTCAGAAAATACATCTAAACAGCAATTAGTTACAGCTCTTTATCAAGTGTGGCGACATGATTATGGAATAAAAACTGTCCTAGGAAATGGTCTACACCAAAATAAAAATGTCATGAACTATATATTAATATATTTGTGAGCACACTTAATAAAGAATTCACATTTTAACTGCTTTCAGTATTAATTCGTTAAGCCCTGTAGCCTGAGCCGGAGACGGTGACGAGGCGTAAAGATATGCCGTCCGAATTATTTGTCATTAATTTGAATTAATTACTGTAATCCGTAAATAATTTTAGCTCAACGTTTTTCTAGCATAAAGGTAGTAAAAACCACAAAACAAAGATAGAAAGAATACACTATAAAGAAATATAATTTTAAGAAACTTCCTCAATATCAAGCTTTTTGTATCTTTTATTGAATACAAAATGTGTCATCTTAAAGCAATATAATTTCTCCTCTGACAAAATTCTCCATGCTACGTCTAACCCGGCTCAAACGATAAAAACCTGGACAAAAGTAGAAATTGGCTTTGCACTGTACCAGACCTTCACCCTCACTCGCAGCTTCCTGTCCTGCATCCTAATGATTTCCTCCCCTGTTCCACAGAAAGATAGCTCCTCACTTCTTTACTCATCCCTTTGCACAGAACAGCTTTTGTTTTGCTTACATCCGGTTTCCGGAACTGGTTACATCCTTTTAGTAAACAAACGTCGCAATGGTTTCAGGATTTACAATATGGGGGAACTTACTTTAAAAATAACATATTTTGATATAGAAAAAAACAAAAACATGTGTATGCGTTTTTGCATGCATGCTATATTGAGTAGGCTATTATTATAGTAAATTAATTTTATCGAATTGGTTTTTTGTTCAAAAAAATATAGTTGTCACTAGATGTAATCCTAAGTGGACGAGCAATACCGTATATTGCGTTTACAATGGGAAAATATTTTTATCAATATTTTATTCTAATTAGACGTCTGTTGTTAATATAGATTGTTCATTCGGTGGTAAGACACTATTTTTAATATTCATTAAGGTTGAAATAAATAGAATCGAAACTAGCTTCAATAGTCAACAAATATTTCAACGCTTTCGGTAGTAACTTCTATTGAAGACAGCTTTGAAACATTTGAGGGGGGCTGAACGCTGCCGTATTTCTTGAGAAGTTCCTTTACCTGTGTGATAACTTAAACTTTATATAAAAACTTAACGAATATAAATCAATCAACAAACAACTTTGATGTATCAATATACTAGATCCACAAGAAGGTTCCGAGGAATTCAGGCTTGACCACGATGAGGACCGCATTTAATTACATACCTTTATTTTCTACTAAGACGCTGATAAATTGTGATTGCACTAAATTATATACCCTAGACCAATTATAAACTAACAAAAAATAAAACATTTCAGTCGCATTTGTAAATTTTAAGAATGAGAACAGGTTTTCAGTTTGCTTCATAAAAATAAATGCCCCGGAAATGAGTGTAATATCTGGAAAATTTCTGAAAGACAAACAAAGGCCGTTATAATGGTAGCAGCTGTTTTCATCTCCAGTTAAAGGGTATTTGGAGGTTATGTTTAAATCTTTTGCAATTAAATTTTTGTTTTATATATATATATATATATATATGTATATATATATATATATATATATATATATATATATATATTCTGAAATACCATAAATTTAATTAAATTATGTGATAACTATAATATCATGCTATATATATTATTAAATAGTATTATATAGTATTAATAAAGAACTAAGTTAACATAAAAGTACAACAATTATAATTGAATTTACAATTCAAACCTTTTCGTTGGCTAACAGTACTAACATCTGATTAATATTCCTGATGATGTTGTTGGTACTGTTAGCCAACGAAAAGCTTTAAATTGTAAATTCAATTATAATTCTTGTATTTGTATTTTGACTCAGTTCTTTAAAAATACATACATACATATATATATATATATATATATATATATATATATATATATATATATATAAATATATATATTCTGAAATACAATAAATTTAATTAAATTATGTGATAACTATAATATCATGCAACAGCTATTTTTATTACACGCAGCTTATGTTATTTTCCGTAATGTACAATATTATGTTACAAAACCTTATATTGCAATATTATTTATCAGTTAATAAAATATTATTTTTTATTTGAATAATTCTTGCAATAATGAAATAAATATAACGAAAAATGTGTAATGACAATGAACTATAAATTTTTATTCCAATTTTTGATGTGGAAACTTCATTAGATGAAGTGTTATCAATTTCAATTATATTTATTGAATATTTTCTTTAATCTGTAGCACTTTGGGGACCAGTTAGTTATTTCCTAAGATCGAACACACACTCGTTCATTAGTTTACAATATAGTTTAAATCACAAAATCCCTAAAGACCATACTAAACCCAAACTATTTCATATTTAATAATAAGATATATAAACAAATAGATGGCTTAGCAATGGGATCACGCCTCTCAAGTATAATATCAGAAATGTACCTCTAAAACCTTGACAAACTAATCACACATACTATAAAAACACACGACCCCAACGGATATTGAATATGATATCTTGACGATGGATTATACATCTCACAAAATAAAGCAATAAATAATAATATCATCCTAAATGAAATCAACAACTTACAAACTAAAACAAGTACAAAAAGGCCTCAAAATGACAATCTGGGAACAACTACAAATTTATAAACATTAAAATAATCTCATTAACGAAAAAATACAAATAAAATCAAAAAACGATAAATTATTCAACCTAATAGACAATATTAACCCCAAAACAAACTTAAAAGATTCGCACAGTGCAGTGAATCGGATAATAGAACATAACGGTACACCACACCTGGCGACAACGGGAATTCCACGCAGCTCGCAATCTACTACAATCCCCGGCCAGTGATGCCCGATGATGGAGATACGACCAATCTTTGAAAGTTAACTTGCATAAATACCAAGTAAGATTCTTGTTTAAGTACATATAGGATAGTGATATATATATATATATATATATATATATATATATATATATATATATATATATATGTATATATAATAAATAATATTATATTAGAAATATATTTATTTTTATTTTTAAGAATAAATATATTCATTAAAAGTATTCTTGTTTTTGAAATATTTTTAATTTATTAACTATATTACAAGAAAACATATCACCATATTTAATATATATATATATATATATATATATATATATATATATATATATATATATTATAACATAATTTTTAAAGAGACACAATACAATATAATTATGTTTTACTATTTAATAAATTGAATTTTTTATTTAAGACAAATAAAACTACTCAGGAACAATTCATTAACATTTATTATCACAATTTTATTTCAACATTTAAACAATACACACAAAACAAAATTTTACAACTTACAAGTTTTAACAAACTCGGTTTAACTCTTTTTTTCTTTTAATTTTAGAGTTACACAATTTTAATACCCTTGGCTAATTTTACGATCTCTTAGTATCTCGGGGTTATAGCATGGGCTATATTTTTTTAATTCTTAGGTTAATTAAATAAATTTTGAACAAACAATATTAAATTTTGAAATTAGTTTTAATAAATATTTTCCGGATGGAATAACTTTAATTTTGAATAAGCAAAAAGGCGAAACTATTTGAACTGGATTAAGTTTTTTATTACTATTAATCAACTACAAGATATTCTAATGTACAATTTTAAACTTCCCTATTATCCTAAGAGTCCACTAAAGTTTATTTTTTTATATAGCGCTAGGTACTTAACTTATCAAATAACGGCGAAAGGCTGCTTGCTCACACGTAGAATTCCGTTGTCTTTAAATTTCACTTTTTACACACTTAAATCCGTTTTAGTTCTTTCAAATTATATTTTCACTGTATTAACTCTTTCAATTTTCTTATTCCTGTTTAATCTGGCCAAGTTTACTCACAAAACTGTATAATTTTGACGAAGTTTCTAATAAATAGAATTTTGACTGGTCCTGGCAGATCCGTCTTGTCGCGTCCCCACGCTATCTCTCACTCTACTAACTACGCGTCCTTAGATTTTCTTTTAAAAAGTTACAAATATGGCGGCCTTCTTCTTAAAAAACAAAATCAGATGGTTTATAATTTAGTTCGATTCCTTCTCACTAGAGTCAAACTGCCCCTGACCTACTTCCATTTGTTTTTACAGCTGATGCAATAAGGCACTTGTTTTCACCAGTTTTAATTTTGTTAACATACTGTTTCAATTTTCTATCCTCAACAAACCTTCCAGTGTTTATTTTATTAATATTATTAGTGTGTGAAGTGTCTTTGTGTTTTACTTTTGTGATATTTCCGAATTGTGTGTGTTTTGAGCCGAATTCATAGAAACATAACCTTCCAATCTCATTGTTTACAATCGTATTTCACTTTCTCCTTCAAGTAATTTCTTAGGCCCTATGTTACTACAGTTTACAAATTTGTTTACACATAACTATTATTAGATTATCTTGTTTTAATTTATGTGTTAGGTTATTTGATATAACAAATTTCCTAATACCTTTCCAGTTCAAAAACCTTGTTTACAATTCTATGCTTTTACCTAAATTTAGTTTTCATTTAACCTAACCAATATCTTAATGAATTTCTTTCTAAATTTTGAGTGAGTTATTTCTCATCTATTTTCCAATTCTTAAATAATATTATATAGCCCATTCTATTAATGTTACAATATATATATATATATATATATATATATATATATATATATATATATTATAACTTAATTGGCATAAATTGTACATTTAGTTAGTCTCCAAAATACTAATAATCTTTAGATATATTAAGAAAGGAGTGACTAAGAATAGTTTCCTAAAGTACAGTAAAGAGGTCTTAACAGTTGTTCTATTTCAGGTATAGTTATAAATAATCTAGTGATATGGCAAACCTATTGACAAAAATAACGTTCCAAGTAATTTAAGTTTTAAGTACTCCATGTGAAAAAAATATCTAGGGAAAGTACCAATGTACACTGTGGGAAACATAAGGGGTTATAATATGGTGTTGTTAAAAACTAAAATAATCAGGCAAAAGGATTAAGTTTGGAGTACTTCGGGTGGGGACAAAGTTGTAAGCAATGTTTAAAAAAGTAATTTGTTGAGAGTTAATGGAATTACTGTTTATGTGTTATTTACTATATAAGTGTGACGTGAATGAATTAGGCAGATAATAAAGAAAATGGAGAAGTAAGTTATTTATGTGTATGAGTGCAGTGAACCAGTTATCCGGTGAACAGTTGCAGAGTTCCAGAAACGAAACAATAAGTACAATCTTTCTTACTTTAGATTTAGTCAACAGAAATTTAAAAAATTATTAAATTCACAACCTATTTAATTTCATTGTATTTATAAAGAATAATCTAGTTTTCTCCACTTTCTAATTTTTAGAAGATCCAGTAATAATGATCCGAGAGAAAGTGCAATTTAACACTGTAATTATTAGACTTTATCGTATAAAAAACCTAAAGCTTCAAGAGTCCACGTTTTTAGAAATTGTAGTATTAGTTTTGCAATCAATCTTTGTCACTGCATCATAATATTGTAATTTGATATAGTTTTTAATAATTGGATGTATGATGAATGAAAGTAAGTAATGTTAAATATGTATGGTTGTTAATTATTTAGAAACCTGAAGGTGTCGCTACAGAAAGGTAAGGTAATTATAATATAAACTAAAACCAAAAACATTTAAAAAAAGTTAGGTTAATATATACATACATACATATATATATATATATATATATATATATATATATATATATACATAGTTTAATATATAAATAAATTTTTAACTGTATAAATTGTCAAGTAAACTTTATTGCATCTCACAATAAATCGTAATTACTTGTTTTGTTAGCAGGATGTCAATGGCCTGCTGCACTTGCGGTCATGGATTGTGAAATGTCAGTTTTCTTCTGGCAAATTATTGTTATTCTGCAACAATAATGTAAATAAACTGATTTTCATTAATATTAATACCAATATATAGCAAAGATAAGTGTTTTATAGTACTATTCTTAATAACCTTACAGTAAAAATTATGTTCTATAACGGATATTTGGAAACTATTTTTTTTAATGTTTAATATCAAATAAACCATATGACCAATAATCGTCATTTTGTAGCTTTTTGCCGTTCCTTCGTCTATAGTAGAGTGATGAGTGACAGACTTTGGTTACAGAAGAAATATATTAAATAAATAATAAAATTAACTTTAAATAATTACAACTCCTAAAAATATTTACTCACAATTACAAAATTACTTATAAATGTTTTTCATAGAGGTAATATAGTTCATATCACTAGTTTAGTTATATTTATTATTGGACCTAAATTACTTGCTTATTAAGTTTTTGTAGCCCACGTGTACACTAATAGTCAACAATTTATTTTTTCCTCTCGTACTCATATAGGTTTTAGTCTTTCTCGCTCTATTTTTCTGTTTTTATGTTCTGTTATCTTTCGTGAGATAGTGAATCGTATTTTCAGCCTCCACAGATCAATAAAAAGTCCACAAACATATTTTGTTTTCCCGCTTTGTTCACAATATGCAGACCATTATGTGTTATATCTGATATTAGTTAAACAGATCACTATATCAGAATTATATGCTGAGGATATAGTAAAAGAGAATTTATACTTTATAAATAAAGTTTTTATTAATTACTCATAAAGTTTGGATATTACTATTATAATAATATATTATTGTTTTTATCAGTATACCTTAGAATACAAAATATTTCTGTAACCGTGACCAATTATTTCCAATAATATCGTTATTTTGTATTTATGGTGAATTGTTAATCTCTACAATTACGTAGCTATTATATTATTTATTTTCCGTTTGTAATTAATTGTAAAATTGCTTTAAAAATGAGCAATTATTAGACACACATCTCCGCCCTCGTGTAGCAGGTAGAATTAGCTCTTCATAGCGTGTACACAAATCTCTTCACCCCTCTCATATATTACAATCATTACTAGGGTAAGAGGATCAAACTATATTTTTATTAATGAGTTTGGCGTTAGAAGATTTAACAGGTATCTAATCGTCTCATTAATTTAACAACTTTGCTTTTAACATCTTTCTTAGAGTAGCTGTGATTCTCCTGTATACATTGTCAAAGTTTTAGAGAGAGATAAATTCATATCTACTAGAAATAATAAGTACGATCCTAAATATAATACAAACACACACACACATACATCTATATATACTTGCATTCCTTCCTAGAACTTCTGTTACTCCCACCATCACGTAAAACCTACTATGAGAATGCAGGATTGAAGGTAGTGGGTATGTGACCTAAAATGGGGCGCGGGTTGGTGAGTATCATAGTTTTTTCCAAGAGTCATTATACACCAGGAAAGTGGACTTTAATCACGTAATTTTGTTTATGCCATCTAGTCATTGGTGTAGCAATAATATCCATTCAAAAGAAGGAATCGCAACCTAGGTTTGTAGAACAGTTTAACAACCATCCACTTGCAAAAATATCTTTTAGTAATTACTGACTGTAATGGATGCTTCTGTACAAAAAGCAAACCTGAATTCCCAACTGACATTGTTCCTCAGAAGTTCCAGTTTCACACACTGGGATCATCTTGCTTTCTGTTTCGTAGCGCACTAACCGTTTAGTCCTCAATGTCAAAAGATAATGAGAACTATGATAATTCTCTCTGCGATGCACGTGTATAATCTTTAGCTAGAAGTGGCTCACCACCAGTAATCAGTTGTTATAATCAGACGAAAAGGTAGTGGATGCGTTTCATCAGTGCTGTTATAAATCCCATATTGTAGGAAGAATGTTTTAGGTTCTAAATTATAAACAAAGTAACACATAACAGCTTTGCCCATAACGTTTACAATAATCGTAGAAATTCAGCATCAGCAAGTTTTTCAATGTTATGACAACACAAATGACAGATTTTCTTTATCTAAACGTAGACAAATATCAAAACAATTTTCATTCAGGTTCAAATTCTCCTTCATTTCTCGGAAGTTGTAGCAAGGATATAAACAACTTAAGCAATTAAGTCACTAAGTTATCTTTAGAAGCTGTTGAATACAACCCCTCTAGCGGGAACTATGGGCCTGTAGGTACCTGTTTAAAGGAAATGTGCTCAAGTGTCGGAAAGAAAATATTGCAAATTCTATAACTATAAAAAGATAAGAAAGGCTATAATGTCTACATTGTATAATAAAGCAAATGGAGACTGAATCTTTTTGTTTCAAGCCTGATAATTTCGATCCTATGCTAAAAGGCTAATCTAGTGTTTACGTCGTGATATTGCCAAAAGATCGAAACACAAATGACCCAAAATAATTATTTATTTTGTAATGTGTAAAATTCTTTTTACAAAGATCTGTTTTTAAAATAGACGTTAATAGTTTTATTGAACGTCCACGTACATCTATATATCCACGAGGACGCTGAATTTGATCCTGGACAGGCATAAAATGTTTGGTTTTAATATGTTTACTTCAATAATTTCTGTATATTTGTAGGCTATATATAAATTGATAATTCACAAATAAGTCACTATAGCGTGGCACTAGCAAAGAGCATACGCGATTTTTCACTTGTAACAAGGGTTACCCTATTGTAATTGCTTAACTTCTGTATCACGTATTATTTGCAAGTAATGATATAATGTTGAATCTTATGCGTCATCGATAATCAGTATTGAATGTTTCGTCAGCTTGGTTCTTGTTAATATATTTCGTTTCTGTTCATCGGATAAGCAAGTGCACACTTTTAAACATATTCTGAGACTATATTTTGCTTTCGAAATTGTCACCTTAAAGAAAGATATTTATAAAAATCCTTGAAACGACAGGAAAACTAGCGGATATTATATTTTGTTCAGCTACAACTTTTGTGTGTCACTTTCATCCAAATTAGATTATGATGACTCTAAATACCTTACATTTTTACTACTTATAATATTTATTAAGATTGTTAATCAAAACAATTAAATTGCAGTGACGACTGAGTTCAAAATAGGTTTATGCTACCTGGGCCACTCGTAATGCTAATAATTTAAGCCGATTTGGATAATTCTTTATCTAAAGTAACTTCTATTTATAAATAAAAAGAAATAAACACCATTGTTGTACAGATTTTGTTTCTATGATTTCGTAATTTTTCCAGTAGCTGCAAACGAAATGGCGAAATGCTGTAGCTATTTGAAACGCTGTAAGTTAATTATATAGAAATCTATAATAAAATTCACATACCAATGAACTGTTTCTTCTAAGTTCCTTAGGCATGTTTACGTCAAAATTGACATAATTTCTAGAACACATATGTATATGAAAACTATGTATCATTTATATGATATGAATATGAATCAATGTACTTATTACATATTAAACATGCAAAATTATGACAAGTCTAATTAGAAAAATGTAGAATACAGATATATTGTTTAAGCATGTTACTTTAATGTGCCACATGTCTTAGAAACAATTATCTGATTTTATTTCTTTTGAACTCTAGCTTTAAAATGGTCATCATGACACATTCTACCAATTATTCTATCTAATAAATATATCCTAGACACGTGAACGTAAAACTATTTAATTATTATGGTGATTGAGTAGAATGTTTATTAACCCTAGATTACTTATACCTCGTCAAAATCACGATGCTAAGATTCACAAATTTTTTACCTTAGGCTAGATACATCGCTACTGTTTATATCAAGTAAGTGAATTCGGCAACTTCAAAAATGGAAATTAATAGGAAAATAAGATGATCTAATAAAATAGTCTAAAGAAACTATAAAAAACACAAATTTAAAAAAAATGAAATCTTTTTTTAATAATTTTTAATGACTTCTTTTGTGAAAACGTCATTGAAAATATTTCAATTTAAGCCAGTTTGATGTAAATTTATTAGAAATTGATCAAAATATTACTTTCCTATCCTCAAAGCGGTTTCCTTCCGTTTCTTCTTTTTTTATTCATCAGACACTTTTCACATCCATTTAATGACAAAATTGCACTAATTGTAGAAATATCAATGCTATAATTACAATGTGCTAACAAAAACCTTTTTTAATGTTACAGTCCTGTTTGGATGTGCAGGAGGTGCAGGGGGGATGAGGGGAAGGATCCGGAGGTGGATCCTCCGGAGAAGGGGGATCCTCCGGACGAGGATCCCATTTAGGTCCAGTGGAGACAAGTATGTTTTTTAAAACCTCATTTCTTTTAATATTAGATAATTTTCCAAAACCTGTTATATTTAGTGTAAGACGAAATTTTAACCTTAAAAGTTATTATGTATATTCAAAGGAACTTTAGTGCAGTTGTAATCAAACGTTACAAATGGCTTTTTAATGATAAATATTTAATGACAAATTCGGTCTTACACTTAATATAACAGGTATAGGAAAATTAACTATTATTAAAAGAAATGAGGTTTTGAAAAACATACCTGTCTCCATTCCCGGTGGGACCTCCATGGGATCCTCGTCCGGAGGTTCCCCTTTTTCCGAAGGATCCATCTCCGGATCCTTCCCCTCGTCCCCCCTGTACCTCCTGCCCATCCAAACAGGACTGTAATATTAAAAAGGTTTTTGTTAGTACATTGTAATTAAAGCATTGCTACTTCTGCAAATTAGTGCAATTTTGTCATTAAATGGCTGTGAAACGTGTCTGAAGAATACAAGAAGTAGAAACGGAAGGAAACCGCTTTGAGAATAGGAAAGTAATATTTTGATCAATTTCTAATAAATTTACATCAAACTGGCTTAAATTGAAATATTTTCAATGACGTTTTCACAAAAAAGATCATTGAAAATTATTAAAAAAAGATGGAATTTTTTTTTAATTTGGGTTTTTTATAGTTTCTTTAGACTATTTTATTAGATCATCTTATTTTCTTATTAATTTCCAGTTTTGAAGTTGCCGAAGTCACTTACTTGATATAAACAGTAGCGATGTATCTAGCCTAAGGTAAAAAATTTGTGAAACGGAGCATCGTGATTTTGACGAAGTATAAGTAATCTAGGGTTAATAAATATTCTACTCAATTACCATAATAATTAAATAGTTTTATTTTCACGTGTCTAGGATATATTTATTAGATAGAATAATTGTTAGAATGTGTCATGATGACCATTTTAAAGCTAGAGTTTAAGAAAAATAAAATCAGATAACTGTTTGTAAGACATGTGGCACATGAAAGTAACATGTTTAAATAATATATCTCTATTCTACATTTTTCTAATTAGACTTGTCATAATTTTGTATGTTTATTATGTAATAACTACATTGATTCATATAACTTACATATGTGTTCTAGAAATTATATCAATTTAGACGTAAAATGCCTAAGGAACGTAGAAGAAACAGTCCATAGGTTTGTGAATTATATTATCATAGATTTCTTATAATTAACTTACAGCGTTTCAAATAGCTACAGAATCTCGTCATTGCGTTTGCAGCTACTGGAAAAATTACGAAACCATAGAAATAAAATCTATACAACAATGGTGTTTATTTCTTTTTATTTATAAATAGAAGTTATTTTAAATAAAGATTTATCCAATTCGGTATACATTATTAGCGTTTCGAGTGGCCCAGGTAGCACATAACGTATTTTGAACTCAGTCGTCACTGCAATTTAATTGTGTTGATTAACAACTTTAATAATTATTATAAGTAGTAAAAATGTAAGGTATATAGAGTCATTATAATCCAATTTGGATGAAAGTGACACACAAAAGTTGTAGCTGAAAGAAAGAATGAGAGGAAATATCTTGATCTAAACGGCCATCTGACCAGTTGGTTGTAATAAGTCATTAGGTCGGCAAAATACAATATCCGCTATTTCTCCTGTCGTTTCTAGGACTGTTATAAATATCGTTCTTTAAGGTGACAATTTCGAAAGCCAAATATAGTCTCATATTTTTAAAAGTGTGCACTTGCTTATCCGATGAACAGAGACATAATAGGCCTATATTAACAAGAACAAAGCTGACTAAACATTCAATACTGATTATCGATGACGCATAAGATTCAACATTATATCATTACTTGCAAATAATACGTGATACAGAAGTTAAGCAATTACAATAGGGTAACCCTTGTTACAAGTGAAAAATCGCGTATGCTCTTTGCTAGTGCCACGCTATAGTGACTTATTTGTGAATTATCAATTTATATATACAAATACACAGAAATTATTGAAGTAAACATATTAAAACCAAACATTTTATGCCTGTCCAAAATCAAATTCAGCGTCCTCGTGGATATATAGATGTAAGTGGACGTTCAATAAAACTATTAACGTCTATTTTAAAAACAGATCTTTGTAAAAAGAATTTTACACATTAAAAAATAAATAATTATTTTGGGTCATTTGTGTTTGGATTTTTCGGCAATATCACAACGTAAACACTAGGAACACTAGATTAGTCTTTTAGCATAAGATTGAAATTATCAGACTTGAAACAAAAAGATTCAGTCTCCTTTTGCTTTATTATACAATGTAGACATTATAGCCTTTCTTATCTTTTTATAGTTATAGAATTTGCAATATTTTCTTTCCGACACTTGAGCACATTTCCTTTAAACAGTTACCTACAGGCCCATAGTTCCCGCTAGAGGGGTTGTATTCAACAGCTTCTAAAGATAACTTAGTGACTTAATTGCTTAAGTTGTTTATATCCTTGCTACAACTTCCGCAAAATGAAGGAGAATTTGAACCTGAATAAAAATTGTTTTGATATTTGTCTACGTTTAGATAAAGAAAATCTGTCATTTGTGTTGTCGTAACATTGAAAAACTTGCTGATGCTGAATTTCTACGATTATTGTAAACGTTATGGGCAAAGCTGTTATGTGTTACTTTGTTTATAATTTAGAACACAAAACATTCTTCCTACAATATGGGAATTATAACAGCACTGATCAAACGCATCAACTACCCTTTCGTCTGATTTTAACAGCTCATTACTGGCGGTGAGCTACTTTGAGCTAAAGAATATACACGTACATCGCAGAGAGAATTATCATAGTTCTCATTATCTTTTGACATATAGGACTAAACGGTTAGAACGCTATGAAACAGAAAGCAAGATTACCCCAGTGTGTGAAACTGGAACTTCTGAGGAACAATGTCAGTTGGGAATTCAGGTTTGCTCTTTGTACAGAAGCATCCATCACAAGTCGGTAATTTCTAAAAGATATTTTTGCAAGTGGATGGTTGTTAAACTGTTCTACAAACCTAGGTTGCGATTCCTTCTTTTGAATGGATATTATTGCTACACCAATGACTAGATGGCATAAACAAAATTACGTGATTAAAGTCCACTTTCCTGGTGTATAATGACTCTTGGAAATAACTATGATACTCACCAACCCGCGCCCCATTTTAGGTCACATACCCACTACCTTCAATCCTGCATTCTCATAGTAGGTTTTACGTGATGGTGGGAGTAACAGAAGTTCTAGGAAGGAATGCAAGTATATATAGATGTATGTGTGTGTGTTTGTATTATATTTAGGATCGTACTTATTATTTCTAGTAGATATGAGTTTATCTCTCTCTAAGACTTTGACAATGTATACAGGAGAATCACAGCTACTCTAAGAAAGATGTTAAAAGCAAAGTTGTTAAATTAATGAGATGATTAGATACCTGTTAAATCTTCTAACGCCAAACTCATTAATAAAAATACAGTTTGATCATCTTACCCTAGTAATTATTGTAAAGTATGAGAGGAGTGAAGAGATTTGTGTACACGCTATGAATACCTAATTCTACCTGCTACACGAGGGCGGAGATGTGTGTCTATTAATTGCTCCTTTTTAAAGCAATTTTACAGTTAATTACAAACGGAAAATAAATAATATAATAGCTACGTAATTGTAGAGATTAACAATTCACCATAAATACAAAATAGCGATATTTTTGGAAATAATTGGTCACATTTACAGAAATATTTTGTATTCTAAGGTATACTGATAAAAACAATAATATATTATTAGAATATTAATATCCAAACTTTCTGAGTAATTAATAAAAACTTTATTTATAACGTATAATTTTTTTTACTATATCCTCAGCATGTTTAACCAACATGAGATATAACAAATAATGGTCAGCATATTGTGAACAAAGCGCGAAAACAAAATATGTTTGTGGAGTTTTTATTGATCTGCGGATACTGAAAATAAGTTTCTCTATCTTACGGAAGATAACAATAAAAACAGAAAAGTAGAGGGAGAAAGACTAAAACCTATATGAGTAGGAAAGGAAAAAATAAATTGTTGTAATTTATTGAGTGATTATTAGTGTACACATGGGCTACAAAAACACACACACACACAGATGAACACACACACACACACCCACACACACACACACACACACACACACACACGCACACACACACATAACACAACACACACACACACACACAAGTTTATATTTTGCAATCATACTTTAGAAATACAGTACTATCTATCACTGTTTTTTATTGTACTCGGAAATAGTAATTAGGGTTTTATACATATATACGTATGCAATAGTATTATTAATGTCCAATAAAAGAAGAAAAAGAAGGGTCGATCGATAAACGGAACCTAATAGAATCCTTCTTTTATATTTTTATGGTATTGCCTTTGAATATTAGCTGCTTAAAAGTTATTTTTAACTTTATACTTATATATGTTTCGTTAGAGCAAGACACGGACAACTCTATCAATCAAATATTTCTATTTATAATTAAATACTTTTATTCATTTAGTTTGGCTCTTACTGAAGAAATATTAAGTTACAAAAAATCAGATGCTAGTCCCCACGTCTATGGTTAGGTTGCTTCGTTTGCAAAGGCTTTTATAAAAAACTTTTTTCTTTGTATTTTAATTTACAACTAATTATTTACAGTTTCCATATCACTTCTATTATTTACCTAAAGTGACATACCACATTTGCAAAAATAAACCAAAAACAATAAAAGTTAAAATTAAATTTCGTTTAAAGTGCACCTGGCGAGATAGGTTATGTTGACCACTTGTCTCAGTGTACTCCCTACACATAATATTCATTTACTAATTCGACTACTTCACCTTAAATCAGATATTATTTTTCCTTTCCGAATCAACAAATATTGAATTAAATAGAAATTGTACATTGTATGAAGATTCCGTTATATTATAGAAGTTCCAAAGATATAAGCAGTTAAAAAATCATAGCTGCACGAAATAAACCAGCTGTTATGTCAGCATTAGGCAATAGAGCAGCTCTCTTAAAAGTCTATAAAATAAAAACCTGTATTTATAATTAAAGACAAAAACAAATAAAGTAGAGTCACAGCTAGTTAAATAAGCATAATGACGATGTCATATAGCATGGAATAACGTGTACAATTCTTAGGTACAATCTGTACGCGACGACATTCTTTAGATTAACCATCAAGGCTAACAAATTGTCTCCGTAAATGCGTGTATTCGCGCTAAGACAACTCAGCTATAAGCATAAACACATAACAGCTGAAAGTTCACGGTATTCTTTCATAAATGCACGTAAGGAAGAATTTTACAAGTAAGTATTTAAAAACGTAGTTTTTAATTAAAAATCTGATCCACAATAACGGAAAAAAGAAGATTTAAAATGGTACTGTCGTATTCCCTAATGCCTGACTGTGAACGTGGATATGTGTTGTTTACTTTGAAAGGAAACCCAGGAGAATACAGACGCTCTCATTATACCAATAACCTTTTCTGACACCCCTGTAGAGAGGAAACATTTTACATCGTCACACACGCGTTTATTCTAAACAATTCTCTAGACTTTATGAATAATTATTCTATTGTCTGTTCTGACTTCGCCAGTCAGAACTTGAGTCTGGTCAGACTTGAGATTTTTCGTTTTCTACCTCAAGTGAACATTCTCAATCACCTGCACGTCTCAAAGTGTCATTTACATCTTGTCAAATGCGTAGTGCGTTGTTACTATTTGTTTGGGCAGCGCTCAAGTTGATTGAGGTACTTTAAACGGGTGAACGCGATAGGCTAGTTTAGGTTATGTTGCATTAGGTTAGGTCAGTGCTTCTTGGGTGCCACAGAGTATAAAAAAATTTACATGATATTAAAGTGATAAAACGTGGCGCTTTAACTCACGACTCTCCACCAAAGCTCGTAAATATTCAAAATTTAAAGAATTCGGTTTATAATAATTGTTATTTAAAATGTAAGACTAAGACAAATATTAATGTTTTCTAATACGTTACAGGCTAATATATTTATCTAATATACTGTCTTTTTATTGATTTAGGCTGTAGTTTGTAATTTGGTTTATCTAGTAGGGCCTATTTAATAAACATTGAAAGTAAAATTTGAACTTTGTACAATGTTTTAATGTCTTTTATATTAATGAATAATAGAAAAGTTTAGAATAAATCACCTACAAATTTAACACTGAAAATTCACCGTCCAACCTTCCGACAAATTCATTTTCAGGGGTATTTATTTTACAAAATTAATAAAAAAAAATACTAACACCATAAAATTTTAAACTCACAATTAATATTAATTTTATTTAAAAAACGTATACTGTATAAGTAATATTGTAATTGTCATAATGATTATAACAAATAAATTATTTTATTGAAAGCGTTATTGCAATTACATAATAACATAAAACTATTACGTTGGGCAGCGACTGTAACGTAGCGCTCACGAATTGGAGTCAACTGTAACACACCACTGCTTTGATATGATAGCAAAAAAGAATTATAAAAACTATTAGGTAAAAATTATTATTTTTACTACTAAATATTGTTATTTAAATAAATTTATTCTTTGGCGCTAAATTTGTATAATAGAAAAACAAATTTATACATGTTTCTTCGGTAAAACCAACAGAAAGAACTGTTTACAAAAATGTGTATATATATATACATATACATATATATATATATATATATATATATACATATATATATATATATATATATATATATATTTATATATATATATATATATATATATATATATATATATATATATATATATATATATATATTGTAACATTTTGGAATAGCAAGTAAGAAAGGCACTATGTATAATATAATATAAATATGTAAGTAAACTCAAACCATAAAATAACCAATTGTGAAAAAAAAGAAAATTGTAAACATAACCTAAATTGGCAAAATCGTAATATTTAATCACAAGTTTAGAACAATAACCACTGTAAAACAAACAATATAATAGAAACAATTTAATGTGTAACAGTTTAAAAAGAACACTAAAACAATGTATATAATAGTAAAAGACTATAAGTGTTAAGAAAAGTGAAACCAATTTAAGATTGCACACAAGTTGACCAAAACGGGTTGGCGTATTAAGTAAGATGCGAACGCATTATGAACAGAACAGCTGATAATTTGAACTTCGTCGGGAGATATAATATTTAAATGCAGTTACCTGCAAAGAAAGTAAAATCTAGTTATTAAGAACATGAAATGTACAAAAGGCAGTAAATACAGCATCCGTAAAGCCGGTAACAACAATTAAAAACAGAAATAGTTTGTTTTAGCCATTTTGAAATGCTTATCTAGCGTGGCTTAAGATCTTCACACCTACTCAAGCAAGACAGACGTGTGTCAGAATTGGCCAACAAAATTTGAAGAATTCAAACTTAGTGCAGGAGTGTTAGTCTCGAATTAAATTAACACTACAAAATACTTTCAAGAAAATAAATTAAAACTATTTATTTAAAAAGTTATTATTAAATATTTTGATAAAAGGCTGAAAAGTGGAATCTGCAATCTAAAACACCAAAGTATCTAGGCCAGATCCATTACTACATTTTGAAAATTTACAATCAGTCATTTATAAAAGAAAAGAAAGCAGAGAATATATTATAAAATTAAACTATAAAAGAAAACATTTAGAGAGAATATTAAGGAACAATTTTACTTAGAAGTAAATTAATTTGTAACATAGTTTATAAAATTTATGGATTAGATTTTTTTGTTCTTGTACTTAGAGTGCCAAATAAGTCTTCAGTATTCAAAATTTAAAACCCACCAGATAACCCGAGATTAAGAGAGCTTGTGGTGAACCAAAATTAAAATCAATTTAGGCTAAATTAAATAAAAACTGTTGCTGCCCAAAAGAGAAATACAATGTAGAATAATAAGACTTGTAATAAAAGAGGAAACTCATAGTAAATTTGTAAAACTTAAAAAAAAATTTGTAATTTATTAATAGAACTTATAATTGTTAAGAAAGTGTTTTAAATGAAACATTAAACTTGTTATAAAAAAAGGAAAGCTCTAGAAAGTTTATTTATCTTACCTTTATTATCACTCGCCATATCCTACCTTGATTATATTATGAAAAAAATACATTATAAAGATTCATAATATTACAATATATATATATATATATATATATATATATATATATATATATATACACACACACACACACACACACACACACACACACACATATATATATATTATATTATATATAAATATAAAATACGTTTTTTGTTTAATAATTTAAAACAACATAGGTTATTCAAATACAAGAATATTTTAAAATCTTGTATTCTTGTATGCTTGTATTTGAATATATAATATAGTATATAATATAGTATATAATATAGTTATAAACTATATCTAATAAAATAAATGGTAATTGGATATATATAATTTTGTCCAATAGTTTTTAATTTAATTTTGTAATGTTATTCCTCAAGAATATATGCATCTTGAGAAGACATTGTTTGAATGTTAAATCATTGGAAACTGAATTTTCAACGTTAATTTGTCTGTGGTTTAGTCACACCCTTTCTAATAATAAAATTTAAAATTTTATAAATGTTACAAAAAGGAAAATTATTAATTATAATACAAAAGAAATGTATACCTGACCGTGCAGAGAGTGTCTTGGAATATGGAAAAAATATTAAAAGTCTGTGCTGATGCAGTACAAACATTTTGAACTGTCCTAAAATTAAAACAAAATATCATTACTGTAAAGCACATACTAAACTTTATATAATCAATATTTTTGTCATGAAACAGAGGTCTGTAATACCTTATTACACACACACACACACACACACACACACACACACACACACACACACACACACACACACACACACACACACACACACACACACACACACACACACATATATATATATATATATATATATATATATATATATATATATATATTTATAAAGAAACCAGTTAAGATAGAATTGTTTTTAAAAAAAAAATATTTATTTGTGCACGAGGTATACAGTTGAATGCTTTAAACACGTTTTTCTTGTTCCGTGCTGCGATCAAAAAACGTTCCTATATCGACTATGTGTTGTATGTCGATAATTTCCAAATTATGGAAAGCTAAACTTCAACGGTACAATAATAATAAAGTAGCCTATTTGTTACGCCCTGTATCGTACGAGTTGTAACCTTTACCCATAGAATAACATTTTATCCTTTATGCATAGCATTGGAATATAAAATAAATATTTAAGTAAAGCTGAAATGTTAAAGAGATAATGTCACGTTTTATCGACTTACTGGATTTTATTTAATAATCCAGATTACTTGAAGTTACATTGTCGAATTAAATAGTACCACCTCAGACTTAACCGAAGTAGATCAAAGAAAAACACGAAGTTTTTTCCTTGTTTTAAGGGCATGAGATAAGTCAACAGTTATCTATTATAAAGTGTGTGAAAGGAAGGTGTATATATAGAATAAATGCAGAAAGATAGATGATTCTGGAATGGGACACAACAAGGGTGAATGGCGAACGTTGGGAGGTAATTTTGTAACAGTTGTATAGAAAATTATCTATTTATTAATCAAAATCAATGAGTCCAAGTTTTATATACAATTTTGTATTGGTTTTGGGCTTGATATTTCCGAAAAATAAGAACACACAAATAAAATTTAAATAGGGTCTAATAAAAAAAAAACTAATTGGTGTAAGTTATACAATTTTACATCTAGAAAAGCAACAACCAGGTGTTAACGTCTTCCCCTAAATGCGGAAAACATAACCTAAAAGTAATTGAATTTAAAAAAAAACAACTGTCCCGTAAAATAATCTGTAATGTCTGATTTCATAATACGGCTTAACTTTAATAAAGTTTTACTGAAGTCATTGCGCTAGGCGAGAGCTTTCTGAAATATCAGAGGATTATTGTATGTAGGTCAATATTGGCACGTTTTCATGTGACGTGAGGATTTGCACTTCAATGCAATCCTTCTCGACAGGTTGCTAAGGCGCGTTTTTACCGGGAACTGTATTTTATCAACAATTACGGAAAATAAATAAGGATTTGTTTAAAGTCACTTTGAATCAGACTCGTGTGAATAAATAGGTTCGCTCCAGATTGGTTTTCTCCCTTTAAATAAGGGAGACTTGCTTTTTAAATAAATAGGAGGCTCGTCATTATTACAGGATGAGCAGGAAATGGAGGCAAAAATGACGATGCAATAACAGAAGTACTGACAAACACTGCACATATATACTGTATATCGGTTGTCATGGAAACCGTTAATTTTAAAAGTTCTCAACGTGTACAAAGAAGTGAATCATTGAATCCAGATTGCAAATTGAGCACCCTACAATTATCATGGTTTGGAGAGTGATGTAAGTACATGGTCCTGGGAGGCTGTATATTGTTGGACATACTAAGAGGCAGGGTCAATATAAGAAACTATTTTTTAAACAGGTTTCCAACACAGGTACGTGAACGTTATGCATGACGGAGCACCCTATCAGCAAGTGAGTTGGTTGAGAGGAAGCGTTTTGTCAAATATAGCTGACATATCTGTAATGAAAAGGAAGCCAAATAACCATGCAATAACAGAAGCACTGACAAACATTTCACATAAATATAACGGTTGTCATAGAAACCGCCCGTCATAAATGTTCTGAATTTGTACAAAGAAGATCCAGTGAAGCATTCCATCCAGTTTGCACGTTAAGCACCCTACTATTATCATGATTTGGAGTGTGTCAGTACATGGTCCTGAGAGGCTGTATATTGTGAAAAATACTATAAGAGGCAGGGTCAATATAAGAAACGTTTTTTTAAAAAAAACTGTTTCCAATACAGGTTCGTGAAAATTATACATGACGGAGCACCCTATCAGTAAGACAGGAGTATCGAAGAGTATTTAAGGAAAGAAGGAATCAGACCTTTCTGGTTTAGTAACAGTAACTATCAGAATTCTATTGAAAACACATGAGCAATAGTTGGAAAAACACTTCAGAATTTACATCAACGTATCAATTACTTACAGCTGTTATTCAAGCGTGGCGACAAGACGAAGAAATAAAAACGCCATGTGAAAAACTCGTGAAAAGTGGGCATATACCTGAAGTACTTAAAATGGTCAACAAGAGATTCCACACCAAAATAAAAATCTCATGAACTATCTATTCCTTTCATTATGTGCACAGTTAATTAGGAATTCACATTTAAGTTAAACAGATTTCAGTCTTAATTTGTTAAGCCCTGTAACCTGAGCCAGAGACGGTGACGAGGCGTAAATATATGCCGTCCGAATTATTTGTCATTAATTTTAATGAATTACTGTTTTGAAAATCGGTAAATAATTTTAGCTCAACTTTTTCTAGCATAAAGGTAATAATAACCACAAAACAAAAGGTAGAAAGAATACACTATACAGAAATATAATTTTAAAAATCTTCCTTATCACGTTTTTAGTATCTTTTATTGAATACAAAATGTGTTCATCTCCTTATAGCAATATAATCTCCCCTCTGACAACATTCTCCATGCTACGCCTAACCCGGCTCAAACGATCAAAACCTGAACAAAAGTAGAAAGTGGCTTTGCACTGTACCAGACCTTCACCCTCACTCGCAGCTTCCTGTCCTGCATCCTAATGATTTCCTCCCCTGTTCCACAGAAAGGTAGCTCCTCACTTCTTTATTCATCCCTTTGCACAGAACAGCTTTTGTTTTGCTTACATCCGGTTTCCGGAACTGGTTACATCCTTTTAGTAAACAAAGGTCGCAATGGTTTCAGGATTTACAATATGGGGGAACTTACTTTAAAAATAAAATATTTTGATACAGAAAAATACAAACACATGTGTATGCCTTTTTGCATGCATGCTATATTGAGTAGGCTATTATTATAGTAAATTAATTTTATCGAATTGGTTTTTTGTTCAAAAAAAATATAGTTGTCATTAGACGTAATCCTAAGTGGACGAGCAATACCGTATATTGCGTTTACAATGGGAAAATATTTTTATCAATATTTTATTCTAATTTGACGTCTGTTGTTAATGTAGATTGTTCTTTCGGTGGCAAGACACTATTTTTAATATTCAATAAGGTTGAAATAAATAGAATCGAATGTAGCTTCAAGATTCAACAAATATTGCAACGCTTTCGGTAGTAACTTCGATTGAAGACAGCTTTGAGACATTTGAAGGGTGCTGAACGCTGCCGTATTTCTTGAGAAGTTCCTTTACCTGTGTGATAACTTAAACTTTATATAAAAACTTAACGAATATAAATCAATCAACAAACAACTTTGATGTATCAATATACTAGATCCACAAGAAGGTTCCGAGGAATTCAGGCTTGACCACGATGAGGACCGCATTTAATTACATACCTTTATTTTCTACTAAGACGCTGATAAATTGTGATTGCACTAAATTATATACCCTAGACCAATTATAAACTAACAAAAAATAAAAATTTTCCGCCGCATCTTTACCTTTTAGGAAAGAGAAATGGTTTTCAGTTTGCTTCATTAAAACAAGTGTTCCGAAAATGAGCTTATTATCTGGGAAACTTCTGAAAGACAAACAAAGGCCGTTAGCAGCTGTTTTCATGGTAGCAGCTGTTTTCATGTCCACCTAAAGGTTATTTGGATGTTATGTTTAAATCGTTTGCAATTAAATCTTGTGTTATATATATATATATATATATATATATATATATATATCGCATTATGTATTCTAGTGTATTAATAAAGAACTAAGTTGACATAAAAATACAACAATTATAATTGAATTTACAATTCAAAGCTTTTCGTTGGCTAACAGTACTAACATCTGATTAATATTCCTGATGATGTTGTTGTTACTGTTAGCCAACGAAAAGCTTTGAATTGTAAATTCAATTATAATTGTTGTATTTGTATTTTGACTCAGTTCTTTAAAAATACACACACACACACACACACACACACACACACACACACACACACACACACACACACACACACACACACACATATATATATATATTTTTTTTTTTCTTTTTTTTTCTGAAATACAATAAATTTAATTAAATTATGTGATAACTATAATATCATGCTACAGCTGTTTTTATTACACGCAGGTTATGTTTTTCCGTAATGTACATTATTGTTACAAAACGTTATATTGCAATACTATTTATCAGTTAATAAAATATTACTTTATATTTAAATAATTCTTATTATAGTGAAATCAATATAACGAAAATGTGTTGCGACGATAAATTATAAATTTATATTCCAATTTGTGAAGTGGAAACGGTATTACATGCGTCTGTTATCAATTGCAATTATATTTATTGAATATTTTCTTTAATCTGTAAATGTTTAGCACTTTGAGGAACAGGGAGTTATTTCCTAAGATCGAACACACTTGTTAATTAGTATTTCACTTTATTTCTATGGTTATATTTAGAACAATAAGGTACAGATGGATACTAAGAACTATTTCTATTTCCACCTATATACATTTACTCCAGCTGTTCTAACAACCTCACTAAAAATATTATTATCTTAAAAACTGAACAGCTCTTAGAGCCCACTATTAAACCCTAAGTTACACCACGTGCCTAACCTTTCCTTCAAGACAAATATGTATTTCTAACTAAACATTTATATTTTTTCACTTTATAATCTTGTTGTGTACAGTAATACCACACCAGTAAAGTTGTCATGGTAACTGCCACAGTAACAAAGATGTTTACATTGGTTCCACACTTATTAATACAATAGAACCACGATAATTCGGACTAACTGCAACCGTGGCCCATCCGATTTATCTAAAATCCGGGTTAGCCGGGGACTAAGGGAGAATGGAAAGAAGACATTGTACTTCAACAAAAACAAACAAAGAGTATTATGTACAGTATATAAACGTACATATTATACATACAGGTAAACTCGACTGAAATTCATTTCTTGCTAAACAAATCTGTCAACTTTGGCTGTTCAAATTGTATGAACGGCGTTCGTGCTGTGCGACCCCGTAGTCTTTCCAACATAAGAAGCACAAAACATTAATTCGTTTATCTGTAGGTCTTGGACGTTTTTAGTGTTGTGTTAGGCTTTTTATGCAAGTACTGTACTTATTTCATTTTTGTTATTTATTATTTTTTATTGTACTTTAAATCATTCCGGATTATCCGGAGATCCATGTTAACGAGGTCCGACTTATTGAGGTTCTAGTGTAAATTAATTGATATCACTGTACTCAATTGAGCAGAATGGAAAATTAAAGTTCCCCACAGTAGTTTTAGAAATCATAATCTTGGTTTGGTCCACACGCCCCCCGCATAAACCCAATAATTGTATTTCTCATTCAAGTCTTCACTTTGGCCGGGTTGTTTCACAGCTGCAAAACTTTTGTTTTTTCTTATAAAAAAACCTCTTGAGGAATGAAGTAAAACATAAGAGAACAAAAAAACCTTACACTCAACAAAAAATATCACTGAAATAGTCTTTTATGGATGAAACTCTGTTTAAAAAAGGTCAAATTAAAAATAATTTCTTTAATAAAAGGGAACCCTCTAACAATACAGTTCACCACAAGATGTCATTTTATGAACATTAGTACAACATTCTAAGAGCGATCTCTTATTATCGAGGCGTTCGGTAAATTGATTTTCCAGTTAGTGCCAATAAAAGTATAATATTCCAGAGATATAAACAGTAAAACAGCAAGGTACACCATTCGCCTGCTTACATTTGTGCGGAGTTTAAAAACATCTGCACGTACCCGCCCTGTTCAGATTGCGCAAGGCCGGCAGTTTGTAGCGTACATCAGAACACTGGGGGCGGTAAACCTTCCTTCTGTTTTACGAGGAAATTTAACCTAATTTAACATACCGCACGTTTTTGTACAAAATGTCATTCTCAAATTACTACTTTCACAATATTAAAATTAAATAAAGATTTCATAAGTACACATACAATATGACATTCTTGACATTTTTCTCTGCTTAAAACGAGCGACTGACTTATTGCGAAGGAATGACTTCATATGTTTAAGACATTATAACACGATTCTTCTGAATAAGATATAAATATATGCTCAAAACTACAATATTATTATTTGTAAATATGATTTCATATAAACTTATTCCCATTGCTAATAGAATTATACCTGTAAAATCAAGGGTGCCGTGGGTAGATCGTGTCATATTTGGAGCGGTTTTTCAACGGACTAGTAAAAATTGTGAATTACGAAAACTCCAGTACCTAGTTCATAGTATAGTTAATGACAGGAGATATAAACTATTGCACAAAAAGGGAGAAGTATTTTATGAGAAACTTTATGAGGAGATAGAAAACTTTAAGAGTTGGTTGAATACCACCCAGTTTTAGAAGGATCATTAGGGTAACCAAATGGTCAGTTTATGTAAGGTCTCGTCGACTATGAGGAAGTAGTCCAACCAGAAAGATATCGAAGTAGTTAGTTATGTAGACCAGCGAAACCCAATTTAGGGGAAAGTGTCTATAAACAAAGATGGTAGGGACAGATAGAATCGCTCGGAGGTAACAAGAAGGACCAGACGTCTCTACCGTTACAACAAATTACTCAAGTTTTATGTTGTTGCCATTGTCAAAGATTTTGTTCACTTTTAGTTTCCCGTCGATAAAGCTGCGAAATTTATATGAGTCAATGATTTTAATTCTTGTTTTTTTTACAATACATAATACAATACATATATATATATATATATATATATATATATATATATATATATATATATATATATATATATAGATATATATATATATATTCCAATTATTTTAACATATTTTCCGTTAAAAGTAGTCTTAAATATCTGTGGAAGTTCCAGGAACTTCTTAAGGTTTCTACCTTGTGATAAAATTTACTGTGGGCTTTTTAAAGCTTTTATTTAAAGCAAAAATACATTAATGCATCATTTTGTTTGGGGATCAGGTAGCTATTGCATAGGTTTAAATACACACTCGTTTACTATATAATCTTTTGTTAGACTAGTTAGGTTAAATACGGACATCTAAAAACCATTTACATTTATACCTTGTTACGTTTACGCCAACAGCTCAAACCCTTATTGTAGAAATGTATGGTGTTCGAATTCTTTGTATTTATAAAATGTTACCATCGCATCAAGTGTTTTAATCGCTTTAATTTATAGTTGTGCTCAGACGCTCTCCAGATACAGCATGACTCGAGTGGATAGCGCAGCTTCTCTGAAATAAAGTATTTCCTAATATGTAGTAACACTGATTCGTTGTAACCCCACCCCCCGACATTGTTGGAAGTGAAATTGTAATCGACCGTTTAGCTTTGTATTCCTTACCTTAAAAGAAACGTGTTAATATATCATTTTATTTTTTATAACAAACTTTTGTTCAAAATGTTTTAAAAATACCCCCAGCCATTCCAGCTTTAATGATGCATGTGTCGCGATTATTTTCTGAAACATTTACATTCTATGAATAACAAGATATGCATATTAAGGGTTGTAACTTTTCAGGGTTAAAGAAAATCAAGAGGGGTGACTGTCTTGAAGCTAGATTTTATTTCCAAACCTCCAACATTGATGGGGTTGGTCGAGGGGTTTTATTCGACGGGGGAGGGTAAATTGAAAACACGAAAGACAGCCACTTCAGTGCCAGCACTGGATGTATATGGTAATGCGGCCGGATGAAATCAATATTAAGAACTTAAGCCTTGCATTGCCTATTTACAAGGCGGGCAACTGCTCGGAGTAGTTTGTTGAAGAACCGTAACGGCATTAGAATCAATGGATCAATGTTGTATAGTGAGGACTAAATAACCGTGGACGTGGTCTTGCAATTTCTCGTGTACTACCAGTTCTTAAAAAATGTTACATTTTCAAAATGTACAATAAACCAATGCCTTCTGCTTCCTATATCAACACTTATTTCAAGAGTGTTTGTTATTTCATATCGACGATTATTTATCATAGAATTTATCTAATATCCACCGTCTCATGCAAGTCAGTGTTTTGACAGCCGTTATCATGTTTGTAGGTAAGTATTTATAGTAACCCATTACCTCTCGTCTCTCCTACTGCGATCTCTCAAGGCCAAGTGCATGGTTACGTGGTCTGCACTATACTTTAGGCGGAAGTATTGGGACAAGTCAGGCACTCCCGTTGCCGTGGAAATTCAAATGAGTTTTTCTCTTTTTGTCTTTAATTGTTGTTTAGCAATATATTCTTTCTTCGTTTATAATTTGTGTTTGTTATTACCCACTGATTTATTTATCTATCTATCTTTCTTTTCCATAGTTTCTAAGAGTTCAATATCACTATTCGTAGTATTTGCGAACAAAGTTACCCTTTAGTTTTTCCACCTCGGCGAATAAAATCATCCAATGACGTTACCAGGGATCTATTTTATTTGAACATTTATGTCTTGTAATTGTTTGGCCATCTCCTCCAAGCACCGTTTCTTACAAGAGCGACTGCATCAAGGTTCAGGTCTCATACATTTGAATAATGATACACATTTGATGTTTCTTCGACGAAATACCATTTGTTTTGTAAAACAATTTGAGAATTCGCCCGAGCGATGGAAAAGTAGGTCCTCAGATTTACACATTCTGTCGCACAATACACATTAATAGGTAACTCAAGACCAAGGGATGATATCACTACCAGCACAGAACCAACCTGAAGTTGTCTTCCTGACAAGGGTCAAACCAATACACTGGTGCTTGGACGATGATGCCGTGATGTTGGTTATAGGTAACAGATAAAAAAGGTCTTGTAAGACTACTCACCAGCCAGAGACCGGACGAGACAAGAGTTCCAAAAACGTGTCTAATATATCCTAGAACGTCGCAGTATATAGAACAAACTGCCCGTACCGCTAACCAGCCTACTGCACGATCAGCCAGAGCCTGAATCTAATTATTGATCACATTAAAAGCACCAAACCCTCCACGGTTGGTTTGGAGGAGAAATAGCAGCCAAAGGTTGTATTATTGTAACAATGTTTGCGGGTAATCTTTTGGCATGAATGGAAATTAATCAGCTGTTGGGTTATTCTGGAAGTATGCCTTATTTTTCACTATCCACAAACGAAGTAATTTTAATTTAATTAATTAATTCATTAAAATATATAGTTGTGCTGAGTCGCAAATCAACCGCATTTATTTCAACAGTAATTTTAACCGGATTTCACTCGTTGAATGTGTCCTTTACTCACAGTATTTCATCAAACATTTGCTGTTCCCTTCTTATTTTAATGTAGTTAAAGTCGGTAATAATTCTCACAGGATTTGTTAATTATTATTTGTGTGTGCCCGTGTGCATGCATGTATACGGCTCATGCGCGCGTGTCTGAATTGTAGCATTTTGTCCGAATTGTATTTTAACAATACCACGTTTACTCTAGCCATAAAGTGTAACTGAAAGGATAATTAGCCACTCCCCTTTCAGTTATATCCTGCTCCTTCACAAACCTAAAGGCGGTGGCTTCATTTTGAGGTAAGGCCCGTCTGTAATCTTTAGCGTGTAATTGCACTATATAAAAGGTTTTCCATGTCTCAGGAGATATATACTGAGGTCCACAAGTAGGAAATTTTAACTAAAAAAAAAATGCGACAAAATGGCTTCAATTTTACCTTTAATACAAAAGGCAGAATATCTAGAAATACTTCATGATTATCTTGAATAAATTGTTTGTATAAAGCATGGATCATTTGTTGACCAAATGATTCATGAAATCCGAGTCCGTAAACGAGGTAAGTTAATGTTATTTACCTGTCGGTCTTTCAGGGACACAATCTGACACTCGAGGCAATAAGGCACCACTGTACGCTCCAAAAGCCAAGGGTAATTCGCTAATTAAACACGACAGAAAAGGAGAGGGCTTTATACTGGTTCGCAGTAATTTGGCCAGTTTATATTTTATATAAAACAATATTTATACACACGGTGCTTACCTTAGGGGCCTAGTCGGGAAGGCAAACATCTGATACGCGGGAAGAAGAGTCGAACGACCCTTGTTTGCCCTTTCAACTTACGCAATTAATGGCCGCCTGACAGAACAAAATGTTGACTTTATTTTTTTATTTGACGAGGGGTAACTTTACACAGTGACGTTTGTAAGGGCCGTATGAAAAAAAGGCTCTCTCAGAAAAACCTTCGGAATTATGTTTTATGTCTTAAAACACAATGAACGTTTTTAAAGTTTTGCGAGTCAGTAGTTTTCCGAATTTGCGACGCCGCGCATTGATTTCGACGTAACTCATTCAATGGATGTGTTTTAATAAAGCCTTATTAACAACTTAAGAAGCGCTAGTGCTAGTCAATTACTCTGTTCGGAAATACTCACGATAAAAAACATTACCCCCTTAGTTTTTTTTGCAAATACTCACGATAAAAAACATTACCCCCTTAGTTTTTTTTTTTAAACAGAATGGACTAGCATTATTAGATGTCATCTTGTTGAGCTTTACAGACAAATTAACTAATACCACGTATGAACAACATGAAAAGGTCAAGCTAAAAATGATTATATCAAAAACAAACAAAATCTAGCTTCAAAGTATAACGAAGTGACTACAGAAAGTTATTGTTTATCTAAGAAAGATACAGATATAAAACTACTCTCCATTGGGCTTAGATGAGAAGGTTTACTAGTTTTTTATGAATCTGTTGTAAGGATAAATATTTATAATTATATCTACTGTGTAAAACTATACGTCGAAAATGTCCTTAAATAATGTGATATACTTTCGAGCTAAATGTACTAACTTTATGTCTAATAGAATGTACCGAGCACATACTTCTTTCCTCTTGTGAATCAAATCTTCAGTTTTCGTAAATGTGATGTCATAACGCCTACTTGTCCTCTACTTATGTTTGTACCTCAATCCTTCTCACTTCTTTTGGGTTCAAGTCTCCACCTTACGCACATGTGATATCATAGCGCCTACATATCCTCTACTTATGTTTCTACCTCAATCCTTCTCCCCTCCTGTTGATTAAAGTCGCCAATATCCGCACACGTGATGCCATAATCTCCATATATCCTCTAATTATGTTTCTACCTCAATCCTTCTCTCCCCCCCTTGTAGATTCAAATCTTCACTTTCCGCAAAGGTGATGCCATAACCCTCATATATCATCTAATTATGTTTCTACGACAACTTTTCTCCCCTTTCGTGGAATAATGTTTCCACTTTCCGCACACGTGATGCCATAACGGCTACATATCCTCTAATTATGTTTCTACCTTATCCTTCTCCCCTCTTGTGGATTTAAGTCTCCGCTTGCCGAACACGTGATGCCATAATCCCCATATATAAACTAATTATGTTTCTACCTCATTCCTTTTCCCCTCTTGTGGATTCCAGTCTCCTATTTCAGCACACGTGATGCCATAACCCCCATTTTACCTCTAACTAAATCTACTTTTAACTAACATTACTAACTAAATCTAACTTTTTCTACTTTTAATCTTTCTCCCCTCTTGTGGATTCAAGACTCCACTATCCGTACACGTGATGCAATAGTCCTCATATATCCTCTAATTATGTTTCTACTTCATTCCTTCTCCCCTCTTGTGGATTCAAGTCTCCACTATCCGTACACGTGATGCAATAATGCCTACATATCCTCTAATTATGTTTCTATCTCAACCCTTCACCCCTCCTGTTGATTAAAGTCTCCAATATCCGCACACGTGATGCTATTAACGCTTTCATATCCTTGAATTATGTTTCTACTTCATTCTTTCTCCCCTCTTGTGGATTCAAGTCTCCACTTTCCGCACACGTGATGCCATAATCTCCATATATCCTCTAATTATGTTTCTACCTCAATCCTTCTCCCCTCTTGCGGATGTATGGCTTCCCTCTCCGCCCACGTGATACCATAACACCTACACATCCTCTACTCTCTAACTATGTTTCTATCTGAACCCTTCACCCCACTTGTGGATTTAAATCTCCACTATCCTTAAATGTGATGTCATAACGCCTACATATCTCGTATCTTTCTATGAATTCTATATATCTCAATGCTTCTCTCCCCTTGTGAATTTTAGTCTCCAATCCATTGTAAAAGAATAGAGAAGATAAGATATCTCATACATTAGGATGAGTTTCGATACTGATAACCGTATTGAATAATCAATATTTTCTATAAAGAAAAAATTTCTTGCCATTTCAAGCCGCTCCTCCTATGCTTTATTTTTATTGTCACTTATCATTGTTCCTAGATATTAGAATTTCTCTCCGTTTTCAAATCTCGGCATTGTTTATTTTTAGTTCCGGTGCGCGATCACTTTTGGTTTAGACCCTGACATAAATTTTACCTAAAACATATTCATCACCTAAAAAGTGAATAATAAACGGAAAACGCAAAATTAAACTTAAGCAATTACATGGCTTACTCGTGCAACACCCCCGCCTCGTCCCTGAGGGGTACTAGACGCCACTGTACTGCGTTACATACATTTTGTAATGCATGTGATAAAATTGCCCATAAACTGACTGCTTACACCCAAGAGTAAAATGTTGCGCACACTTGTACATACTTAATTTATTAAACTGACGAGATGGACATTGCTTATGCTTCGTAGATGTAACGGCCTGAATTTAAGGTTAGGTTAGGTTAAGTTAGAATTCAGTATATGCTATTATTTAACCCACTAATCATTTGCTCGCATATAACATTCAGACTTTTAACAGCAAGGTTTTTTCCATGTTGTGGTTACAAAACTTAACAGGCAAATACTTATCAAAGACAAAAACACATAATTCAGTTTTTTACGTTTTCACAAACCATATTTGAAATAGATCGTACACAAGAAAGTGATTTTAAAATGTCTCCTTAATACATGGTAAAGTCTATTCCTGGCTACAGTCGGCCTATTCCTGGCTTGACGAAGTCCAGATTGTGTTCGTCAGTTTAGTTAAGCTTCTCTATTGGCTAACTTTAACAATGTCCTTATCCATACAAACAATACTGAGGGAAGACACAGAGTTTGGGCGTGCGGAAATACTTGAAAACAATTGCATGAAGTTCGCAAATTTTATTTATGTTCTAAACAAAATGAAAGTACTACATTTGGTATTACTTGGCAAAAAATCCACTACTTACTGATAGTTTTTTTAGCAGGCGGGCTTCGCACTAGATCAGTGCATTACTCAATGCTGTGAGTCACGGACAAGGCTCAGTCTTCAAAAATATCAGTAAGTAGTGGTTTTTTCCTATGTGATGCTAAAAGCAATAATTTAAAAAACCTCAAGACGTGTAATACAAAATTGCTAGATAAAAGTAATTTCAAATGTCACAAACTATAAATAATATTCAAAGCTTACATTAATTATTGCCACGAAACATAAACTCTTACCGCACTCATTCATGAAGTAATTATTATTGAATTATCGCGCAATATTATAGATATTACATTACCAAATGTATATGGATATTAGAGCTGCAAACTAACTGGTTTGGTAATGAAAACGTTAAGTATGCTAACACAAACCTAATGGTTCCTGAAGAAAGCACTGGGACTACATTGTGGGCGTAGTAATGGGAGGCATTTTACTTTGTGTATTGGGAAATCACTAAACTTGGCAACCTGATTTCGTGTATTGTAGTACGTGACTATCGCTAAATTCCTGTTTTACGTAACTATGTTGAAAATACCTACAAAATAATACGATAGATTTGGTTACACAAAAAAATTAAATAATATTTATAACCTAAGTTGTTGCTGAGTTCAAAACTACCGTTAGTAAAATTATACATTTTCAATTCCTTCTATTTGTCAACACTCTTTATATATATATATATATATATATATATATATATATATATATATATATATATATATATATATATATTTTAAAACAACACAGGTTATTCAAATACAAGAATATTTATTATTTTATATCCATTTATATTGGATATAAAATAATAAATATTCTTGTATTTGAATAACCTGTGTTGTTTTAAATTATTAAACAAGAAAACGTATTTTATATTTATATATATATATATATATATATATATATATATATTAAAGGTTCAATCGTTAATAAATTACTTTTTATTCGCCCACTCAAATATGAATACATTTTTTAAAACTTGCAGTGGTTGATCCTTGATGTTAATACAGTTTTTTGAAATATGAATTCAATTATTAAATTTAATAATGAATTAATTTTCATTTTATATGGGAGAAATACTTTTCACAAAGTGTCAAGGTATGAAATATAGTTACTTTGTCCGTTATTACATATATAGTTACTACAAAGGTTGTGTTACGTTATTCATATTAATTGTAATTATTTAACGAAAAGTAGCCAAAACAAAATTTTCTTTTTTTTATCTAAGTAGAAATTGACTTAAACATTTTTGTCAATATTACTTATTTATAACTAGACATATCTTATGCGGTCAGTTTGTAAGAAGTTTGTAAAATACACAAATTTAATTGTAGTATAACTTTTTTAGTATCTTTTTTTAAATTCCTTTTATTTGTTCACACTCTTTAGATATATAAATATATGACTCTTTATATATATATATATATATATATATATATATCTTCTACAAGTTTTCAATCATTAGTAAAATAGGTTTTTATTCATCCAAACAAGTTTAAATAGATTTAAAAAAATCTATAATGAATGAAAATTAATGTTGTTACTGTTTTTTCAAATATTTATTTCATAAATAAATTATAAAAATTTGCAGCTCCAAGTCGGATTCGAACTGTGTATCTTCATATTCAAAGTCAAGTGTTCTTAGCAATGAGCCAACTTTTCCATAGCTCGTATATGAATTTCTCAAAGATGTATACAAATTTTTATTTTGCCCCCATCTGGTTGTCGTCGAAACCTCCATTGTACAAACCTATATTGTTGTCATGGTTACCACACAATATCGTAAATGGTCAAGAATTGAAACTGACTGAAAATAATAAAACAAACAAACAATTTGGATTAACGGTATCGAACCTTGCTTCACAAACGGTCAATGCGAAAAGAAAGCGAAAAGAAACTACAAACAATGCAAGCGACTAGAAAAACGAAAACGTGTAAGTGGTGACAAACAAAAATAATAGTCGAACACCAACAGCATACATAGAAAGGAAAATGGAAAATCGCAAGGAAATTCGCTTTCTATTTTACAACTTTCTATTAGTTGTAATTATAAAATAAAAACAGACTACAATAAAATTTATCTTTGTTGATTTAAGTAGGAATTTACATAACAATTTTTTTAATATTATTTGTTATATAGAAACCTTTAGTTTACACAGTTTTGTGTGTCTAAGTACGTTGATATTATGTTTGTAGTTTTTCAAATAATCAGAATCGATTGTGATTTGCGACATTCAAAATTTTTATCACATTGTTTAGAACCTACTTGAAGAATAAATAATACTCAAAAACCTCTAACCATAAATATTTTTATTTTAGCCTTGTGTATATTTCGGTAGCCAAGTAACCATTCTCAAAGGCGTTACAACTTAGACAGAAACAGCCAGTCTTGGTTGTGTTGCCTCTGAGGATGCTCACTAATCAACCGAAATGTACATTAGGTTAAAATAAAAATGATCTTGGTTAAAGGTTTTTGACTATATATATATTATTTAACCGCAATTTATTCGATATAAATATAGAACGTATTTTAAGGTAACATATGTGAAAAGGAAAATGTCGAAGTATATGCTGTATTTGTCACTCATTACCAAGTAACATTTTAAAGTGTTAAAATAAAATATCTCTCATAGTGTATTGACCACTTCTGTTTTAATTTTTATTTGTATGTTTCTTTCAAACTTGTCTCTTAGATTCAAGTTACTGTTTTACCAACTCTTAACAAAAAATGGTTCCCGTAACCTCAGAGAAGTTTAAAGTAAACTTCATACGGTCACTTTTTCGCGTTGCCGTTGTGGCAACACTGACTCCCTTACTATAGTAGCCAATTTGACGGCTCATCTCATTGCAAAACAAAGCCCATAAATTCTTTTGATTTATACATCTGTCGGGGTAATTTGTCTGCATTGGAGAGCGGAATGGGGGCAACATTAATTTGACAAGGGACATTGTTGGGGCCTTCACTCTTTGTCGTGCGCATAAATCGATACCGAGATCCTACTTAACCTCCGTTCCCGGTAGGATTTGTAATTCAAATTCACCAGGAAGGCCGTTTTTTGTCGTCCACATTGGAACAAACGTGCTTCTTGTTTGTGTTTTGTGAGGATTCCGTTGCTGGCTTTACTCATCCGCAGTATTATCTTATTATTCTCATCTCGAAGTTATATGACATCTTTAACCATTCTAGAATAGCTCTGGATAGCTCCTTGAAGATTTCTACCTCTGAATTTATGCTCCAACACCGCCCAAGTTTTATAATTAGAATCTCAAAACGGAAAACTGGTAAGCTACAGAAACAATTGTTAAACCCTAAACAAGCTGGAAACCACTGAAAAAACAAAGAAAAGAAATTTAAAACAAAATTAAGGTATAACACAATAATCAAGACTATTACAAATTTATTTATACTCCAAGTACACATATTTGTTCAAGTATAGAGGAGTATTTATATTTAAACAAATTAGAACTATCAAAGTTTGTTTTTATTATTGGCATTTTCAAGGTCACCCTTTACTCTACTGTTAACTAGTTCAATTATACAGTTATCAAATCTATTGCAATGTGCCATGTCATTCATGCCATTATGTACAATGTGCCATGTCATTCATGCCATTATTTACTTTGTGGTTATATACTTTGACTGAATCTGCAACTGCTCATTAATTTATTGGTTTTTAACTGTGTCTTTATATATTTCCAGTATTTAACATATATTCATATTTTAAGACCTTATTCATTTCTTTAATTATTTTATTGTTTTTTCTGGAAAATTGTGTGTATTATTTATACAAAGAGTTTTATAAAGTTTTTGTATATATTTAAGTTTTAATTATTCCGTTGTTATACAAGCATCAAGATGTTCTTTATACATTTCCTATAATTTGTTTTTGTTTTACACCTACGTGAAACCTATTTTGTACTATATAAACAAATTTTGTACTTTAGCAATTGAATTTATAAAGTATTACTGTTATTATTATATTCTAATGAGCAATAAACTGTAAATAAATACAATAAAAACCAATAACAGAAAAAAATTAAATTACTTCATCAAGTATAAATCATTTTAAAGTGTTTTTCTATAGTGAATTAATTATTTTGTTGGATCTAAACACAATGTTTAATTAATTCATATTTCACAGGCACTCAAGAGAATGATTACTTCTAGAGAATAAACAAAAACATATTCACAAACTTCTAAGGCTAGTATTCTTTCCTAATGTGGAATGTTAATCCATTTATATATAATTTCTTAAGCTGAATTTTTAGAGAACAATTATGGGAGCTTGGAAGATAGTACAGAGCTGGGAGATGGCTTAAATTAAAGGTATTGACAGGAAGGAGAGGGGAGAAATATAGGGGTTTTCTCAATTTACAACATTTATAGGGTGTTGAGGAACTTACTGTTACTAAAAATCTCCATAAAAAATACATTCCAATGAAAAACAGCTGAGTAAGATTTTCAAATATTTAAGCTGAGAACCAGCTGTACAAATATTATATTAATGCTTGTTACAAATATTTTAACAGTGTTAAAGGTTAACTAGACATATGAAATTTGGATCAGGTTTAATTAATGGAGTACGTCTTATCGTACTAGATCTGTTTGATAATTGTATTAAATTATAAATAGTCACTGGTTATGGGATAGGAAACATAGTTTTACCAATAATTAAATTAATATTAACAGATCCTAACATGACATTTCAAACGAAAAGGAACCGATTTCCTTTAAGACTTACATTTTCAATAACTATGCTATAAGTAAGGCGTCAATCGTTTAACCTGTTGTTACACATGTTCAACTTTATGTTGCAGTAAGTCAAGTAAATCTCATAATGGACTAAAGATACAAATTAAAAATACGATGGGTCAAAAAATTCTAATTGAAAACACATTCACAAAAAATATAGTTTATGAGGAAAGTTTGTTATGAAAAATTTTAATTATATTAAATTAATTTGTATTAAAAAATAAAATTACTATGTAAAAGTTTAAAATTTGTTTCAATATGAATAGGGGCATATGCCACTACAAGCCCCTAGTTTATATATAATTTCAGCAACATTTATTTTGTAGAAGCTTAATAGGTTAAAAACAATTTCACTGTCTATTAGGCATTAACGTTTCTAAGAGCGTATAGCGTCTGACAAGTTTCATATGTAACTCATGAACTGCCACAACTATCCAGACTATAAAGCGAGGCTTCATATATGTCTAAAAAAATAATAATAATATTATATATATCGAAAGTAAGATGACGTCTAAAGAGCTAAATGGAAAGGCGAAAAGCCAAATAGGTTATCATCACTTGATGGGTTCGTTACACGAATGTCTATTCTTACAGAGAAATAAGATGAATCAGAGTTTGTCTAGACAGAGTCGGTTTCCATAAAGATATTTACATTCTACAGAGCTTTTAAGAAGTTGTAGGCCAGATATTAATTTGCCAAACATATCAGAGGGTTATGCGAGTTGTCCTGCTTGCAAAATTTCTGAAAAAAACAAATAATCAGAACAAAAAAAACAATCAGAAGTTTTTCTTTTTAAATAGAAGAGTTTGAATTGAATAAAACGGGCAGCAAAGCGGAAAAAATGTTGAGTCGTTCACTGTTGCCTTGTGACATCTACAAGACGTCAGTCAGAATAGAAAGTTTGTTTTATAACCCCGTAGTTTTTGTGACTCTGTCTTCTTTATGAGGTAAAGAAAATGGATCAGAGCTGTTGTATGTGACTGGTGAAAATAAACGGAGTATATTTTTAGAAAGACGTTTATTTCGTTTGAAAAATGTATTGTCGGATGAAAATAGCTGTTTGAAATAAATTCAGGGATGTCCTGCTGTCCGGCATTTTGTTTTCCTTCGGAACACTAAAATAAACACGGTGACTTGAAAACAACTAAAAACAATATTTTTCTCATCTAGAAACATTATTGGACTTCCATACAGAATAATTCAGATTTTTATGGTAGGTTAGCAGAGATGAGCAAAGGAGAATTTACTATAGAATTGATGACCCCTTTTCCGTTAAAACAATGGAAAGTGCGTGAATACATTTTAAAAGGAACTAGAATTTTAAAGGAAAAAATAATATAGGTAACATTAGGAAAGGAACATAAAAAACACTGAAGGCATATATATGGGGATCTACCATTAGGCCTATCTTTGCTTGATTGCGTATTTTGATTTCTATTATTGAAATTATAAAAAGGTATCTAAATGTTAAAAGCCCTTGCAAGGAAAATAATAAGGAAGTGTAGATAAATTAGGTAGAGTCAAAGAAAAGATATGATACACTGGTACTGGGAACAGTTCGAAATTATGAGACTGCGTGGGGGGTACTTATTTGAACTAGAGCTGCTCTCAACCTGGTTGAAAAGAAGTGTCTACTCACTGCCAATGATAACGAACTACGTTTCGTGAGACCAAGAAGGATTTTCTAAATTAATAGAAACTTAACCATAAGCTTAAAATAAAAAAAAACTATATATATATATATATAATGCAGGACACGAATAGAAGAGGTTGTGAAAAACACACGTATGGAAATTTTCCAGGAATTATTCTATTTTTTCTACGCTCTCTTCCAGCTTCGAGTAGGAAGTAGAAGGTGAAGAGGATGCCACTATCACCACAGACTAGTTAACACGGTGTATTAATAGCCTTACCTATCCCTTAGAATAAGAATACTACAGTCTCAAGAGGTCATAGATAATACGCTTGCATGAGATATTGCGAGGCTTTTCCTACCTCATTTCCTTTCTTGCCAGGTTTTCCATCCCATTCTTCAGGCAACACTATAGTTTCCTTTCAATATCTTCCGATGATCCATGGAAATGGCTCAGAAGCAGGGCACATATCCAAGCAATCCTGAATCCTTTATTCGTGGTAGTAATACTAAACGAATGTGCATTTTGACGGAGCCAGTTCGTGAGAAGATGGTAGCCATGAAAACCAGAATATTCTTGAGTGGACAAACCCGAGTTGAAAAAAAATTAATGTAAAGACAACAGATCATTATCTGCTTGAGTTAAAGCAAAGTGATAATAAGGTATTGTATAGATGATACGATATAATGGTAGATAGACGATACGATATAATGGTAGTGAGACAATACAATATAATGGTAGATAGACATACGATATAGTGGTAGATAGACAATACGATGTAATGGTAGATAGGCAATACGATATAATGGTAGATAGACGATACGATATAGTGGTAGATAGACAATACGATATAATGGTAGATAGACGGTACGATATAATGGTAGTTAGACAATACCATATAATGATAGCTAGACGATACGATATAATGGTAGATAGACGATAAGATATAATGGTAGTTAGCCAATACGATATAATGGTAGATAGACGATATGATATAGTGGTAGATAGACAATACGATATAATGGTAGATAGACGATACGATATAATGGTAGTTTGACAATACGATATAATGGTAGATAGACGTTACGATATAATGGTAGTTAGACAATACCATATAATGATAGATAGACGATACGATATAATGGTAGATAGACGATAAGATATAATGGTAGTTAGCCAATACGATATAATGGTAGATAGACGATATGATATAGTGGTAGATAGACAATACGATATAATGGTAGATAGACGATACGATATAATGGTAGTTTGAAAATACGATATAATGGTAGATAGACGTTACGATATAATGGTAGTTAGACAATACGATATAATGGTAGATAGACGGATACGATATAGTGGTAGATAGACGATACGATATAGTGGTAGATAGACAAAACGATATAGTCTAATGGTAGATAGGCAATACGATATATAATGGTAGATAGACGATACGATATAATGGTAGTCAGATGATATGATATAATGGTTGACAGATGATAGGATGTAATGGTAGATAGACGATACGATATAGTGGTAGATAGACAATACGATATAATGGTAGATAGACGATACTATATAATGGTAGTCAGACGATATGATTTAATGGTAGATAGGCGATATGATATAATGGTAGATAGACGATGAGAAAAGCTAAAAATATTTTTATAACAGAGATTTCTAAATATTCTTCAGTTAAAAGTGAATTTTATCAAATCTTAAATTTACTTCCCATATTTTTTGAAATAAAGTTCCCGGTATAAATAGACCGAACCTAGAACCTTAGAAAACCCTTATCCTCCTTATGCTGACACAAAATCCTTACGCTGTTTGCAAACTTGATTTTAACGTTTACAGAGACCCCCTCCATTTAAGAGAGAAAAATCCTGGTGACGAGAGAATGATAGACGCAAATCGACAGTTGAAGCTCATCAACTGTATCAACATTCCGTCTGGACCATTTCCCTCATTTATAAAATAAAATTGTTAGATTATGTTTTGCATAGTTTCATTTGGACTTGCTCTGAGTACTTACCTAGCACCAGCTGGAGCTTTACCTACATTAATTTTCTTTGTAAATTAATTGTTTTTTAGTATTTGCATTAAATCCAATTGTTTCAAATTCTTTAAGGTCGATATAAATTATAAATTGCTTTGAAATAAAATTTGTTGCTAAATTCATTTATTTAATTAATGTAATTTGTGTATACCTTTAAAATTATAAAAAGAATCTAACTGTTACAAGCGCTTGGAAGGGAAAGAATAAGGAAGTGTAGATGAGTTAGAGTCATGGAAAAGATATAATGACCCTCTGGTATTGAGAACAGGGGGAAATTAGGAGACTGCGTGGTAGGGGGTAGTTATTCCAACTATAGCTGCTCTCAACCTAGTTGAAAAGAGGAGTCTACCCATTGCCAAGGATAACGAACCGAGTTTCGTGTAACCAAAAAAGATTTTCTGATTCAATAACCACTGAAACATGAGCTTAAAAAAAAGAAAATGTACAGGGCAGGATTAGAAGAGGCAGAGAAAAACACACTTATGGAATTTTCCCAGGAATTATTCTATAATATTCTATGCTCCCTTCCAGCTTCGAGTAGGCATCAGAAGATAAAGGGCTTGGCAATCTCGGGATAGACTCGCTAACAAGGTGTAAGTTAATACGGCAAGAGCTTTGCTACATTGATTTTATTTGTAAATTAATTGTTTTTACAGCTCCCATCCAACAATACAGCTTAGCGCTCTATCAGAATCCTACATTGCCATCTAACAGTACAGCCTAGAGCTCAATCAGATTCCTACATTGCCACCTAACAGTACATCCTAGAGCTCCATCAGAGTCCTACATTACCATCGAACAGTACAGCCTACAGCTGAATCAGATTCCTACATTGCCATCTAACAGTGCAGCATAGAGCTCCATCAAAATCCTATATTGCCACCTAACATTAAAGTGTAAAGCTCTATCAGAATCCTACATTGTCATCTAACAGTACAGCCTGGAACTATGTTGGAATCCTACATTGCCATCTAACAGTACAGTCTAGAGCTCTATCAGAATTCTAAATTGCCATGTAACAGTACAGCCTAGAGCTGTATTAGATCTCTTCATTGTCATCTAACAGTACAGTCTAGAGCTCTATCAGAATCCTACATTGCCATCTAACAGTACAGCCTATAACTCTATAACAGAATCCTACATTGTCATCTAACAGAACAGCCTAGAGCTCTATTAGAATCCTAAATTGCCATCTAACAGTACAGTCTAGAGCTCTATCAGAATCCTAAATTGCCATGTAACAGTACAGCCTAGAGCTGTATTAGATCTCTTCATTGTCATCTAACAGTACAGTCTAGAGCTCTATCAGAATCCTACATTGCCATCTAACAGTACAGCCTATAACTCTATAACAGAATCCTACATTGTCATCTAACAGAACAGCCTAGAGCTCTATTAGAATCCTAAATTGCCATCTAACAGTACAGTCTAGAGCTCTATTAGAATCCTACATTGTCATCTAACTGTACAGCCGAAAGTTCTGTCAGAATCCTATATTGCCATCTAACAGTACAGTCTAGATCTCTCTCAGAATCCTACATTGCCATCTGGCAATAAATTTTATTCTTTCTTTTACGACAATTGTTGTTACTTTATATTTTATTTCTTCCTATCAAAGATAAAACGAACACAACAAGAGTGACAAGTTAGCAATTTGTTCAATGGTTTACTATTGGTAGGACTTTTTAAAATTAATTTCTGCTTCACGAGATGCACGTATTCTAAGTTTAAATCTGGAACGAAAGATATAATTTATGTTGGAACAAATATGTCCCGAACTATTCTGTAGTTAATGGATGTAGTATTTAGTTTCAAATGGCCTAGCCGATGAAGTACAGATAAAGGAATTTAATGAAACTGACAATTATGTGTTTGAGAGTAGATAATGCATGCAATGGTATATTATTGCATAGAGAAGTACATTTACTTGTCTACGTCTATAGTAATGTATATTAGAGTATACTGATGTATCTGAGGTTACATTAATGCACCTTGCCGTGGAAAAGAAGGCACCTTTAGCTACATAGTGATACATGTAGATTGTTATTGTGGCGCATGTAACAAAATCTGAGTAACACTATACTTGAGTATCTTTAAAGTTTTGCAAAAATGTCACGTACTACACCATGTCTTGACACTGGGTGCACATACAAGTTTTCCTCTTTGCACATGTAGCTATGTTAGCACTGTTACGGGGTGTTTCCTGCTTACAAGAGACAGGGGTATTGTATTAGCAGGTGGGTGTGTTCTCACGGCAGTCTCAGACATATTAATCTCTCCAGTGTTTCTCGTAGTTGTTAACTAGTTACAGGAGAGCTGAACCTAAATGTTTAGACTTGAAAACGAGATTTAAATTTTATTATAAATCTAATATATTTTGAAAACATTATTAAAGTTTTAGTTTACTATTTAATTATGACTTTCAGGCTCTTGGAAATAAAGTAAACTGAATCAAAGGCTAAGGGAAAGAGTTTTGGTTGTGTTAACCCCTCAGTGTTTTGGGTGTTAACCCCTCCTACAGGGTTTAAAGTTTCTTTATCCTTTCTTCGCCTAAAAATATTTTATATGTATATTAATATATGTATAATTGGTCATTTTTGTAATTTTATTAATCATAACTTTACATTAGGAAATTCAAATATTACGACTTCAAGATAGTTTTCATATAAAACTAGAAGACAGTAAAATGTTCATAAGATTTAAATGCGCATAGCTTCGTTTACCGATCACTGTATGTCAGAAATAAAAGATTCTAAGAGCGTCTAAATGGCCATAGTCAATTGTTTGCAAGTTGTTTTAAAATAGTTCGTTGCCATTTATAAAACTGTCTTAGTTAATTAAGATTTTTAGGAGCTAATTTTGTCTTTAGTGAAGCCTATTATTATTATTAGAGATAATAGGTTCCAGGACGCTTTAAAGAGTCAGATAACACAGGGTTTTCCCCATTTAGAACTTTAAAGTTTTCTCCGTAAGCGATAATAACATGGATTTTACAAGGAGACGAAACAATGCGAAATTTCTATCGTTTCTCTCTACGGTAGGCGGAGAACTAACGAGTTTCTGAAAAGAGTTTACTTTTATTAATTCAAAAACAAAACCCTGTTCTCTGATTGTTGGGGAAATTAAAATAAAAAGAGCATTCTTTTGAACCCAATTGGCTTTTTCAGAAGGCGTATTTTTCATAAAACTCCAATTTAAAAGACTGTGGCCTTACTGTGGTTGATAAATATTTTAGTAATTTTATTTCCAGTAGTATTAGATGTAGCCAGGCGTTACGGCCGCAACGTTACGTAACTATAATAGAATTAAAATTAGAAAAGGGTTTTAAAAGCTCATCACTGCTTCGTCAAACAAGAGACAGGATGTTTACATGACTACTACAATCCACAGAGGTGCCATGTTTATCTGCGCAATCGCAGTTGTTTCTCTTTAACCTCCCGGGTGAGAAGTTAAAGGTTCGACAATCAGCAACAGAACACATTGGCAACAACTCTAAGTACCTGCCACTGCTTCTATATTTATAAATTCAACTGTTTCAAGTCTAATTTGTTTCACCACTTAAAATTATTACTGTGATTCTTTTGGGATTTGGGAATATAGCCATGAGGGTTCTATACCTCATCGCGGGGTAACCTTGTGGGGACGGCTCTACAGCAATCACTTCGCTACGATTGGGCGACTTATCGCTTCGTGCGCGGATAACCTTCTCGCGGCTTATTCGGAGTGCTATATCCGCAAACGTTTTAGCGATTTCTCACTCCGGAAGTTCACTGTTTGTAGTGGAATTTGCCCCAAAACAGTTTTCGCTTCTCGTCCTGAATATAAAAGCCGTTTGTAAGCCTTCCGTGACATGTTGGGAAGGAAAGGAATAGTGTGTAAGGCGTTTGTAAAGGTTAGGCAATCTGGAATACGTCTCACGTCGTTGAATCCGGATCAGAGCTGAAAGTTTTAAGCCGGAAGAGCGGTTAGTAGTTGTTCGGAAAGAGAATCGGAAACAACTTATATTCTCTCCCGTTATTTTCAATGAATAAATACAGGTATTTTAAAACTTACTAGACTTACAGTCATGGAATGAAACAGTCCTTCTATATTCCTTTACAAGGCACTGGGTAGGCAATATGCTGACTAATTACTCTATCTCTTAAGCGACCAATCTACCTGTAATACTCAACCTTTCTGAGGCGATTACTACTTTACTGCCTTCTTCCCTGAAAACAGAATTATATTTATAAACAAAACAAATTACGGCATACCTATTCCATGTACTAGAGGATTTCTTAAAATCCTTCCTTAGCTTACCAAAGCTTAGTCTTCCAGCTACACTTCCGTATCGCTCTTTATTCAAGGTGTAACGGGTAGACACGTCTTTGTGACACCGATAGAGAGTACCCCACAATACACCACGAACCTCAATATCCTGCCAAAGAGTTTTATGTACCTACCTAGATTGATGGACATTTCCTCCGTTGTAGGCGATAAAGTAGGCGGTTCGCCTTTAAACTACAACAAATTCAAATTTGTGAAATATGTTAGTAATATAGTACATTTATATTCTTTAATGTTGGAACGTTTTAAGGGTTAACTTTGTATTTCTAATCGTATACAATAATTACAATCAAGACTAATTAACATGAATTTAGCAACAAATTTTATTCAAAATTTATGTCGAACATCTAGCATTTCAAATGATTGAATTTATTACAAATATTAAACAAGATATATTTTTTAAAAAATCAATAAATACTTAGTTAAAAGAATATTATTTTTAATTAAATAATTACAATTAATATAAATATGTATGTACATCAGATAGAATTACAATATTAAGTGACAAAATAGAAAGCGAAATTAATTAATAAAGTTAATTAACTTAAAGTTAATAAATTAATTAATGATGTAATATTTTTTAAAAAAATATATTATTATCAAGTGTCATCCACTACAAGTTTAAAAAATGTATTTGAACTTGAATGAATGAATAAAAGGTATTTTAATAACGATTAAAAATTTGATCTTTATATATATATATATATATATATATATATAGCACGAGTATAACCAATATAATATATTAGTGGGAACATATATATATATACATATACATATATATATATATATATATATATATATATATATATATATATATATATATATATATATGTATATATATATATATATATATATATATATATATATATATATATATTATAACCTACGTTATTTAAAATGAAACGTTTTACCTTTAGGTTATATATTTAGTCACACATTCAGGTTTCTAAATAATTAACACCAATAGCAAATTTAACATCACTTGCATTTATTCCTGACATTTAATTTTTTAGACATTATACCAAATTACCTTAATACTACGCAGTGACAAAGATTCATTGCTTAACTAATATTACAATTACTAAAAAAAGGTGGACTTTTGAAGCTTTAGGTTTATTACAATAAATTTAATAATTACATTGTTATTTGCTTTTTCTCCCGAGTTATAATAATGGATCTTTTATAAATTATAAAGTGGTGAAAAATCTAGATTAATATTTTATACCAATGAATTTAAAATTGTTCTGAATTTACTAAGTTTATAAAGCTCTTTATAAGCTCTGGATAATTTTATTGTAAGAAGAAAGTACTTATTGATTGTTGAGTTCCTGGAATCTTGACCGTAGATAGCTGCTTCGCTGCACTTTTGACACATCTAACTTACTTTCCTCATTCTTTACTAAAGCACTTGAGTACCACTTTTAAATTATACACATAAAAAAATTACAATTTCCTTCATTCTATTAAACAAAATTTACCTCTTTTTAAATTGCTTCCACTTGGACCCCCCAATAAGTCTGCCCTCTTCTGAAGTTCCTCTAAGACTCCTCTTCGGATCACTTAATTTTCAAACCTGGCATAATCTCACCCCCCCTACGTATTTTAGTTAATCTGGTGATTCCCACACCTTTTACAAATAGCTTTCTCTAACGGTACAGTGTTATTATATCCCAGGTATATTTGGTCACTCGGAAAGTGACATCTTAAAATAATTAGACCCTTCCATTATTAACAGTTCCCACAGCCCCTTTATGACTACACTTGAAATAGTGGCAAAGTTCTTTGTCCGTATTTTAGTAACTATTCTTGTCGCTCCTTGCTTAATATTTCTACAGACTATGATTCTTTTTGGATACCACTAAATTTATTCTCTAGCCTCATACTGGGAACTTTATTTCAACAAATACGGGAAGTAAATATAGGATTTCATGAAGTTCACTGAAACTGAAGAATTTCTAAAAATCTGAGTTCTAAAACTATTTCTCACTTTTCTTATCGTCTATCTACCATTATATCGTACCGTCTGTCTAATACGTTATTACCAGTAGGCTTAAAACTAATTAATCTATTGTCCAATAATTAATAAACCAATAATCTATTGCTGTAACATTTATTGTTTTAACTCGGGTTTGTAAACTCAAAATTATTCTAGTTGTCGTGGCTACCATCTTCTCACGAGCTGGCTCAGCCAAAATATACATTCGTTTAGCATCCCGAATAAATGATTCAGGATTGATTGGAGATGTGCTCAGTTTCTGAGTTAGTTCCATTTGAAGGAAACTACAGTACCGCCTGAAGAATGGGATGAAAAAACCTGGCAAGAAAGGAAATGACGTACGAAAGGCTCAAAATATATCATACAAGCATATTATCAAGGATCTTTTAAGGCTGGAGTGTTCTTATTCTAAAAGGTAGGCATGGGTGTTACAAACACTTTACAAACAAGGTGGTAGCAAGTCTATGGAGAGAGTGGAATGTGCTTCGTCTTCTGTCGCCATAATTTCCCCGTTTCTCTATTAGAAACCATTTCTTAGTGTAAGCTTTGGTTAAGTGGCAAGTGATTCAGAAAATCCTTTTTTTTCAAACAAGCTGAGAGCAACTATAGTTCAAAGAAGTAAACCCCCTCATCCAGTCTCATAATTTCCCCTTGTTTCCAGTACCAGATGGTCATTATATCTTTTCGTTGACTCTACCTAATTCATCTACGCTTTTTTATTCTTTCCTTGCAAGGGCTAGTAATAGATTCTTTTTTATATTTTCGATAATAGAGCACAAAGTACGCCATCAAACAAACACAGACCTAATAGTATGATCCGTCCTTATATATTTCCAGTTTTTTCTGTTTCTTCCTGAACTTCACCTTTACACGTAATAATTCCCTGTCCTTCGTAGGCAATAATATATATACTGGATAGTGGCCTTAAAAAACTATGGAATAAAACCAGTTCCATTTAAGCTACAAGTACGCGTATTCCGTCGTTTTAACAAAGAAAACGTTAATTACTCTATTGTTCAACAATTCTTACACATCTGTGCTAACATAACTGTGAATACACAACTTTGACTTCGGTGATAAAATCAAAATGGCATCACAAAAGTCTGTTGTACTTCCGACAAAGCCACTACATTATCCATTTACACTTTACGAGTAAATTATTAAATTTAATTTTAATTTCTGTGAAAGAGAGAGAAGCTAGTTCTAACCTTTATTTTTGAACGCACCATCTTCCCTTGTAGTGGACCCTTGGTGAGGACTTACCTGCCAGCCATGGTCCTGTTGGCGGCTTACTCAGCGTACGTTGACTCCGCTTCTTTGTTTCAGTTGCCAATTTATCCTGTTACTTATTTCAGCTAACTTAAAATTTTCGAACTTCTGACAATTAGACCTTTCCGAAGTGAGTATATAACTGTTTCTAATTTAAGTCCACCTTTGTTGGTTTTAGTGAGTTCCATAGTGGCAAGTGAAGCTGGTATCACACACAAGTATAGCACTAGATCGGCCTAGTTCACTTGACCGCACGATCTTCACACTATGAATAGTACAGTGACAGTAACACGGATAGGCATATTGACAGAGGGTGGGGAATCCCTGGTTGAATGAACTTAGGCTGTTGTAGGGAATTGTCCGGGAAAGTGTGTTGATGATGTTCACTCGTCGCTCTTTTCATACATTCGAGGCAGTCAGGCCCTTGGTTTGGCGAGGGTGGCCAGGTAGTTTCCCGATCTGTGGACTGAGTGCCAGTCAGAAAAATGGCTCTCTCTCGCCCACTCTCGGAAAAAGGGGCGTGATGTAATAGACCTATATTTTAAGAGGTTCTTAGAAAACCAATTCATCCAGCTAACTCGATCCTTTGGTACTACCTTCTCTCGTCTACTATGCAATGTCACAGTGTCTCAAACAGTAGTGAAACCTTTTTATTCCATCTCGAAGAACTGTATGCAAAATTTAAATATTAATTATAACCTATGCCAGGAAGTAATCTTGAGACGACCCAAGACTATCATTACTGTCGATTAAAAGACCCACCTGATAGGATAAAATATCAAATCTATTGGTTTTAACCTAACCGTGGCTGAGTAAATCTTTGCTACATTTTCGGCAAAATGAAAGTGATACTGGATCCAGGTGAGAGGTGGTTTTGGTACTCGTCTGCGTTTGGAACAAAAAGAGTTGTTATTTGTGTTGTCGTTACTTTCTACATTTCCTAATGCTGAATTTCCATAATGTTAGATTTTGCAATGTTTTCTTTCGGGCACTTAAGCATATCTCCTTTAAAAAGGTACCTACAGATTCATAGTTCCCATTAGAGGACTATGTTTTCAACAGCTTCTAAATGCTTACATTGTGATTTGATTATGGTGGCTGAGTGAATCCTTGCTACATTTTTCGCAAAATGAAAGTGACACTGGATCCAGGTGAGAGGTGGTTTTGGTACTCCTCTGTGTTTAGAACAAGAAGAGTTGTTATTTGTGTTGTCATTACTTTTTACATTTCCAGATGCTGGATTTTCACGATCTTTGTAAACGTTATGGAGATGTATCGAAAAGCTGTTATGTGCTGCTATGTTCAACATGTTGAAGGAAAGAAACATAAGGACAAGCAATTTGTTCTTCTCAGAATATTGGAATTGTGAGAGTTTTTTTTTTTTTTTTTTTTTTTTTTTTTTTTTTTTTCCCAGGCGAAAAACCTATTGAGGTTATCATCGCCTAACAAAAGTTGAGATTTTAAAATAATACTTCATAAATAAAACTAATCAAAATAAAACAGAATAAAATAAAATAAATGTTTAAAACTAATTGTAATAATCTAAAACTAAAGAACCTAAAATTATACAAAATTTAAATATTATTAAATATATTAAGGTGGCGTAAGAAAGCGAGGACACGGTCGATAGCCGTGACATCGTCCCTTAAAACCACCTTTAAACTACCTCGAAGATCGTAACGTATATATAAATTTGTCAACTCATTACAATCAAGCAGGATATGCTTGATTGTAATATTATTTCTACAAAACGGACATAGTGGTGGATCCTCATGTCGCATCAACCATCCATGCGTTAACAAAGAGTGGCCGATGCGAAGTCGAGTAACCACCACTTCCTCCCTACGATTCGAACGAACAGATGTCCTCCATGGTCGGACGGTATTTTTGATGTCCCTCAGCTTGTTTCTATTTACATTTTGCCATTCTTCATTCCAAACAGAGAATAGTGTAGTTTTAACTTTGCATACAAAATCTGATGCCATCACACGTTGTGTCGATGGCAACATACCTGTAGCTAATTTTGCACCTTCATCTGCTTTAGTGTTTCCGAATATTCCACAGTGACCAGGCACCCAGAGAAATGACACCTCGACACCTCGTAATTGGAGCCTGTGTATAGAGCACAAGATGTCTCCTACCAAAGGGTTCTTAGTGTACATTTCCTGAATAGCCTGGAGAGCACTTTTGGAATCACAACACACAAGATATTTAGATTTTGCAGACGGAATTGATCTTAAAGCTTGGAAAATTGCATAAAGTTCTGCAGTAAAAACACTACAGGCTGAGGGCAATCCGTAAGTGAAAGTTTGTCCTTCCATATAAAATGCACAACCTATCCCATTGTCCAGTTTTGAACCGTCTGTGAATATAGTCACAGTGTGTTGGTGAGTTTGTTGAATCTGCAAAAACTCCTGACGATAAATAACGTCAGGAGTATTGTGTTTTAGGTACATGGACAATGAGAAGTCGCATTTTGGCTTTTGTATTGTCCATGGAGGGATGTAGCATGATGTTCGTTCGAATATAGGTGGATGTTCTAAATTTAGATTATTAAAAATGCGCAACGTTCTTATTCCGAAGGGAGCAGTTGAACGTTGACGCATATTGTAACGATCCTCGAGGTGGTTATCAAAAACTGCTTTGAATGCCGGATGTTTAGGTTTACTTCGAAGACCAGTGTAATAAGAAATTTGTAGCATTTGACGTCGCATAGAGAGAGATGGTTCTCCAGCTTCAACTAGAAGGCTGGAGATTGGGCTTGATCTAAAAGCACCAGTAGAAAGTCTAAGACCAGCGTGATGTATTGAATCCAGGAGTTTCAGAACCGTAGGTCGAGCAGATGAATAGGCTATACAGCCGTAATCTATGCGCGATCTTACAACGGCGCGATAGAAACGGAGCATACAGGTTGGAATTGTGAGAGAACTGATTAAATGCGTCAACTACCCTTTTCGTCTGATTACTAAGGGTTTGCCACTTTGAGCTAGGGATTCATCTACATGCATCATAGAAAGGAGTCAGCATAGTTCTCATTTTTCTTTGACATATAAGTCAATGAGGTTAAATCGCTAGCAGGGACAAACATAATCCAGGTCTGCGGTCCTGGAATCTCGGAGAACAAGGTCAGACGGGAGTTCAGGTTTGCTTTTTTTACAGTACCATCCATCATAAGTAGGTTACTCTCCGAAAGAGATTTTTTGCAAGTGAGTGCTTGTGAGGCAGTTCTCTACAGTTAGGTCGCGATCTATTTTTCCAATGTATATTATTGCTAGCCCCACGCCTAGAAAGCGTACATAAAAATTTTGTGCTTAACTAGTCCGCGTTCCTGGGACAAAGTGGCATCTGGAAACAAAATATGGCACTCACCAACGCTTGTTCCATTTAAGGTCACATACCCACTACCATCACATATCTCGGATCTTAGTCATTACTTTTAGTAGATATGAATTAATCTCCATCTAATACTTTGACAATGTAAGAAGGAAAATATTAACTACTCCGTGAAATTTTTTAAAAGTGCAGTTGTTAAAGATCTGTTTAAGAGGATTAGGCTGATTAGACCAGCCCCAAATCCTCTAAAGCCAATATTACTAATAAAAATAAAAGTTGGAGCATCTTACCCAAATGATGGTCCTAGTGTGTGAAAAAAATTCCTTTTTGAAAAAAAGTGATAGCGAGTATATAATAGTAGGGATTATGCACTATTAATTTTAAAAAAATTTGTTTTGATACAAAATTACACAGTTACTGAAATATTGTAGGTTCTAGAGTATACTGATAAAAAGGAAATGAATATCCAAATTCTGATGAGTAATTTATAAAACCACATTTCAAAAAACATTTTTTTTTACTTTCTCCTCAACAAGTCTAATCAAAATCAGACACAACAAAAAATCGTCGACCCTTTTTCGAACAAAGTAGGAGTAGGGGAGAGAGAAAGAAAACTTTCGGGCTTTATTGAGCGATTATCGGTGTACAGTTAGGCTACAAAAACTTAATAAACAAGTAACCTTGTTACCAATAACAAGTAAAATAACTACTCTATGTTTAAGAGATAATCTGAAAAACCTTCATCAGCAATTTTGTTTTTTAATTATGAGTAGTTATTGTATAAAACTTGTATATAATGAGAGGAAATTTTAATATTAACAGAAACATTTCCTTTAAAGTTATATACTACATTTTGTAACAGTTCTTTGCTACTCAGCAGTCTACCATGGACAATGGAATGGCAGCAAAAAACAGAATACCGATTAGTAAGACATCTTCTTGTAGTTGTGCACTATTGTTTATTTGGTATTAAATATTAATTATAAATTTAGTTTTTAAAATTCCGTTCAAGAACATATATTTTGTACTTTACGTTCAATATATGTAATACTTAAACATCATTATTTTTGCTATAGAATGGTATTGGTATAAATGAAAAACTTTTCATTTACATAATTGTTGAATAATGAGCAGTCGAAGGGTACTCTCATCTCACAATCCACCATCGCAGTGCAACAGACAACCGAAATCCTGCTCACAAAACAATCAATTATAATCCTTCCTGTGGTGCAATTAGGCCTACTGCATATTTACAAGCTTTACACATTGCTGGGTATATAATAATATTTTAGCTCATTATTTAAAAACAGGCAACAAGGTTAAAGTAACATAAATAACACATACACAATTATTGTTTGTGTTACTAAGCGTGTTTATTGGATAAAGTAACATAAATAACACATACACAGATATTGTTTGTGTTACTAAGCGTGTTTATTGGATAAAGTAACATAAATAACACATACACAATTATTGTTTGTGTTACTAAGCGTGTTTATTGGATAAAGTAACATAAATAACACATACACAAATATTGTTTGTGTTACTAAGCGTGTTTATTGGATAAAGTAACATAAATAACACATACACAATTATTGTTTGTGTTACTAAGCGTGTTTATTGGATAAAGTAACATAAATAACACATACACAATTATTGTTTGTGTTACTAAGCGTGTTTATTGGATAAAGTAACATAAATAACACATACACAAATATTGTTTGTGTTACTAAGCGTGTTTATTGGATAAAGTAACATAAATAACACATACACAAATATTGTTTGTGTTACTAAGCGTGTTTATTGGATAAAGTAACATAAATAACACATACACAAATATTGTTTGTGTTACTAAGCGTGTTTATTGGATAAAGTAACATAAATAACACATACACAAATATTGTTTGTGTTACTAAGCGTGTTTATTGGATAAAGTAACATATATAACACATACACAAATATTGTTACTAAGCGTGTTTATTGGATAAAATAACATAAATAACACATACACAAATATTGTTTGTGTTACTAAACGTGATTATTGGATAAAGTAAATATTATTGTTAGATCCATTGCACAGCACGATACAATATATTATTCTATTACATTATCTGTTGTAACTATTTACGACACAATTTCCTGAATAAGCTACCATTTAAAATATAAGGTAAACTTGAAATTACAGAATAAAAAAGGATTTTTCTTTAATGTCTACTCATATTTATGTATAAGTATATTATATATAGAGAGAGTCTCAAACTATGAATGAACACGTAATTACTAATTCTCGAAAGTCGACTCTCAAACATTCTAAGTACGATTCTTATTTAAGGACATTAAAGTGTAAATGATATAAATATATATATATATATATATATATATATATATATATATATATATATATGTGTGTGTGTGTGTGTGTGTGTGTGTGTGTGTGTGTGTGTGTGTATGTGTGTGTGTTTGTGTGTATGTGTGTGTGTGTGTTGTGTGTGTGTTGTGTGTGTTGTGTGTGTGTGTGTATGTGTGTGTGTGTGTGTGTGTGTGTGTGTGTGTGTGTGTGTGTGTGTGTGTGTGTGTGTGTGTGTGTGTGTATGTGTGTGTGTGTGTGTGTGTGTGTGTGTGTGTGTGTGTGTGTGTGTGTGTGTGTGTGTGTGTGTGTGTGTGTGTGTGTGTGTGTGTGTGTGTGTGTGTGTGTGTGTGTGTGTGTGTGTGTGTGTGTGTGTGTGTGTGTGTGTGTGTGTGTGTGTGTGTGTGTGTGTGTGTGTGTGTGTGTGTGTGTGTGTGTGGTGTGTGTGTGTGTGTGTATTACATAAGATAACGCTACACATTTTTAACTTTTAACATATAATATAACTAAAATAATGTGGACGAAAGTTCCATATATTTAAATATAACTACTACAGTTCGGGTTTAGGGTTAATTTGTATAGGCAATTTTGGGAAAAAAACAATACTGACTATTAAAAAAAATACTGTATTTTCCTCCGAAGGTTATTATTAGGAATATATTTAAATATTTCCAAGAAAGTTACTAAAATTCTCTTAATAAATATTTACTGGACAATTTCATTAGAATTAGTTGCACTAATTTTTTAAAAATTATTCTCTCTCAAAAATAGTGGAGAAAGTACGGTTCACATATCGTGCAGTGTGAGAATGGAAGGGACAAAAAGAAGACTCGCAAATTAAATAAAAAATGAAGCCGTTGTGCAACCGTTTCATTACTCTACTTAATTAAAATATAAATAAATCAAACATTAGTTTCGAATGAAACTGTTTGAATTAAACATTAGCGCATTTTCAGACCTAATATACTGTCAACCACAATATATGGGAAAAACTTGTACTATAATAAACTGAAATATCATCTAACCTTTTATTATATAATAAATTGTTAAAATCTACGTTTACTATGACAATTTCAATGAAAATTTTTTATACTTTTGTCACATCTACTGTATATATATATATATATGTGTGTGTGTGTGTGTGTGTGTGTTGTGTGTATGTGTGTGTATGTGTGTGTGTGTGTGTGTGTGTGTGTGTGTGTGTGTGTGTGTGTGTGTGTGTGTGTGTGTGTGTGTGTGTGTGTGTGTGTGTGTGTGAGTTTGTGTATGAGTGAGTGTGTGTGTGTGTGCGCGCACGCGCGCGTGTGTGTGTGTGCGTGCGTTTTTAAATAATATATTACACTAATTTAAATTTAGGTTCCAAAAATATTGTTACGTTAGTAAGACAGTCGTATGTAAAATCCATAGCAATTGCATTACACAGGATCGTTAACTACCATTCACGGGTGGTTTGTTTTCTATTATGTACCTGAATAAGAAGAGTTGAACGAATGGAGCTGTGTAGTGGAATCAGGGCGATTCTGAGAAGAATATAAAGGGAAATGCAGCCTGCTTCCAAACTCTAGTTACCAATAGTCCTGCACGAAACTATTGTATTGGCAGCTGCTTTTGTGCTTATACACAATGACTGCACATGTAGCATTGTTAACCCTTTAAGGTGGATGTGTTGATCTGTGGAGTTTGTGTATTTCTAGCTGTACTGATTAAATCGTGCTTCGTTAGGGCCTAGAATGAATGGTCAAGGTAAATTATTTTAAAGCTGACTGAAATAAATTTGAAAAATTTTTGCTATCTGTTCACATTATTTTTTTATTCAATCACTCGATTTCGATTACAACTACTGCTTATTTTATGTTGGTCTTACTGATAAATATTGTTGGTGGGAAACATGATATAAGCTATTCTAGCTACAATGTACTGCAGTGTTTTTCAACATGTGGGTCGTGACCCCCGGGGTGGTCGCGACGCCTCTGTAGAGGAGCCGCCAGGAAGTCGAGAGAACTAGGTATTTCAGTAACAAAAAATCAATAAATTTTAACTAGATAGATACATTAAGAAAAAACTGACAAAATGATACCCATCAATTTTACTTTATAAAGTTTATGTTTATCTTTATTTATACTTTTATACAAACAAATTTAAAAACATAATTCTTCAACTACTCGTATATTTTAATGTGAAGGTTGCGCTTGATTTTGTTCAATCAATTTCTCCCACATTTAAGCGACTTCTTGCTTTACGTTTTATGTGGGCCATTGATGAAAATTTCAACTCGCACAAGTACGAGGTAGAAAATGGAATCTTACACTTCAAAGCCTCGATTGTTAATTCAGGGTAATATGTTTTTCTTTTTAACCAAAAGGTATCCAAACTTTGAGACTTGAATTCCAAGTTTAACATCCCATTGGCAGATAATTCCAGCAGATTCTCTTTGAGCTTAGTTGCTAAATTTGCCTCATTTATAGTTGCATTTAAAAACTGATTTAAGATCCATCTGTGTTATCCGATATCTTTTGCACTGAGAAGTACTGACACAACCTTTTCTTCAAATTATCTAACACCATTTTCATACCAGATATATATGAATTGATGTTTATCTCGCTTCCGACTTCTGCAATGAAAGACTGTGTTGACGAAAATGAATCAAAGTTTTTTTTCATTTATAGATGATAACCACAATTCAATTTTTTTCATAAAGCCATGAAGTTTGTTTTTTGTTGTGATGACACTTTCATCACGCCCTTGAAGACTGTTATTTAAGTTATTTAAATGCAGAAATAAGTCAAAAAGAAGAGCCACTTTCAAAAGGAATTCCGGGTCAGAAATGAATTCAGAGTAATCTGATTTGGCTTGCTGTAAATATACTAATAGTTCAGCGCGAAGTTCCATAACTCTGGTCAGTACTTTGCCTTTTGATAACCACCTAACCTCTGTATGGTAAAGTAAATTTTGGTGGACTGCCCTCATATCTTCACAAATGGTTCGAAACAATCGAGTCTGCAACGCTTTTCCTTTAATTGAATTTACAATTTTAATAATAATATTTAGTACTTGACTGTATTCTTGTGGCAAGGTTTTGGCTGCAAGAGCTTGGTGATGGAGAAAGCAATGCATCCAACAAGCGCTTGGCATATGTTCTTGTGGCAAGGTTTTGGCTGCAAGAGCTTGGCGATGGAGAAAGCAATGCATCCAACAAGCGCTTGGCATATGTTCTTGTGGCAAGGTTTTGGCTGCAAGAGCTTGGCGATTGAGAAAGCAATGCATCCAACAAGCGCTTGGCATATGTTCTTGTGGCAAGGTTTTGGCTGCAAGAGCTTGGCGATGGAGAAAGCAATGCATCCAACAAGCGCTTGGCATATGTTCTTGTGGCAAGGTTTTGACTGCAAGAGCTTGGCGATGGAGAAAGCAATGCATCCAACAAGCGCTTGGCATATGTTCTTGTGGCAAGGTTTTGGCTGCAAGAGCTTGGTGATGGAGAAAGCAATGCATCCAACAAGCGCTTGGAATATGTTCTTTCAGTCTAGCAATGAATCCACTCTACACACCAGTCATGGATTTTGATCCGTCACAACAAATAGCAATCCATTTTTGTGCCCAATCGATATTCATTTCTTGCGTAACTTCAAGGAACATGTCAAGCAAGCACTGACCTGTAGTATTCCCGGGAAGTGCCTTGCAAAATAGTATTTCTTCCAGTATTTTTTCATTGGATTCAAAACGCGAAAAGCTACAAACTGCATACAACCAGCAATATCCGTTGATTCATCAAATTGCAATGACACAAAAGAACTTTTATTTCTTTTTTCTATGACTTGGTCACGAATGTCAGTCGCCATAATGCTTATCTTGCGTTGAATGGTATTGTCAGCTTGAGAGGTATGCTTTTGAGCTTTTCGACCTCTTGCTTGCCAAACATAACCTCTGCTATATCTAAAACGGCTGGTAAAATCAAATGTTCGGCGATAGTGTGAGGTTTTCCTGCTTTAGCCGCACGAAAAGCTACTCGATAACTAGCGAGCAACGCTTTCTCATTTAGGTTGGACATTTGTACTGTAGCAGTTTTTTGATGTTCAAGAGCTTTTAATTTTCGGTCAAAAAATTCCAAGGGTGTATTTTTTTTAGGATGTTTTGTGTTTAGGTGGCGTAACAACTTCGATGGTTTCATGCTTTCTCTTGACAAAGTTTCAAAGCAAATTAAGCACTGCGGTTTTTTCTCAACCACAGTAAACCCAAATTTCAATTAATTGATATCATACATACGTTTTTTCGTTTGTCGTCAACTACTTTTTCGTAGTAGTTCTAAGTGTTACCAACAAATAATAACAAGTAAGTAACAAGTGTTACCAACAATAATTTGCTTGTATGATATATTGTGAGCTTTTCGTACGTCATTTCCTTTCATGCCAGGTTTTTCCATCCCATTCTTCAGGCGGAACAGTAGTTTCGTTTCACTATTTTCCGATGAAACATGGAAATAACTCAGAAACTGAGCACATCTCCAATCAATCCTGAATCATTTATTCGCGATAGGGATGCTAAACGAATTTGTATTTTGGCTGAGCCAGCTCGTGAGAAGATGGTAGCCACGACAACTAGAGTAATTTTGAGTTTACAAATCCGAGTTAAAACAATAAATGTTACGGCAATAGATTATTGGTTTATTAATTATTGAACAATAGATGAATTAGTTTTAAGCCTACTGGTAATAAGGTATTAGACAGACGGTACGATATAATGGTAGATAGACGATAAGAAAAGCGAAAAATAGTTTTAGAACTCGGATTTCTAGAAATTCTTCAGTTTCAGTGAACTCCATCAAATCCTACATTTACTTCCCGTATTTGTTGAAATAAATTTCCCAGCATAAAACGAACCGAGTCTTAAAAAGCTGACAACCGCAGTATGCTGACGCAAAATCCTTACGCTGTAGATGCGAATGTGTTTTTTAACGTTTACATAACAACCCTCCATTTAAGGGAGAAAAATCCTGGCGACGATAGAATGACAGACGTAAATCGACAGTTAAAGAGCATCAACTCTATCTACATTCCGTAGGGCCCATTTGCCTCATTTATAAAATACAAATTTTCAAGTCAACCATGTTTGCAGGGTTTCATTATGATGAGCCCTAAATACCTTCTAAGCTTATCATAGCACCCACAGGAGCTTTTCATACATTGATTTTCTTCCAAATTTAAATTGTTTCTTAGTGTATATAATTTGTTTATATATATATATATATATATACATATATATATATTGCCTACTATAGGCTGTACGTATTATATATATATATATATATATATATATATATATATATATATATATATATGTATATAGTAACATTTATAGAATGGGCTATATAATGTTCTTTAAGAATTGGAAAAATAAATTAGAAATAACTCACACAAAATTTAAAAAGAAATTCATTAAAAGATTGATTAGATTAAATAGAAACTAATTTTGGGTAAAAGCCTAGAAAGGTTATAAAACGGTTGTAACATTTAAACAAGATATTTGAACTGTAAATGCATAAAGACCTTTGTTGTATCAAAATGAATTAAAACAAGATAATCTAATAATAGTTATGTGTAAACAAATTTATAAACTGTAGTAACATAGGGCATAAACAATTGCTGGAGAGATGTAAGGTAAAAAAAACGCGATTGTAAACAAAAAATTGAAAGGTTATGTTTGGAAAAGTCTAGTCAAAACACACACATTTCGGAATTATTACAAAAGTAAAACACAAAGACACTTCACACACTAATAATAGTAATTAAATAAACACTGGGAGGTTTGTTAAGGATCGGAAAATTGAAACAGTATGTTAACAAAATTAAAACTGGTGAAAACAATCGCGTTATTGCATCAGCTGTAGAAAGCAAGAAGTAGGTCAGTTGCAGTCGACTCTAGTGAGAAGAAATCAAACTGAATTATAGCAACATGTGTTTTAGAAGAAGGAGAAGCCGCCATATTTTAAACATTGTTAAAAATCTAAAGACGCGTTAGTTTAGTCAGAGAGATAGCGTGGGTGACGCTACGAGATGGGACCTGCCATGATCAGTCAAAATTCGTTTTAAAAAAAGCCGTCAAAATTATACAGATTTGTGAAGAAACTTGGAAATTTTAAATAAGGAGAAGTGAATTTAAAGATAAAGTGCAGTGGTAATATAATTTGAAGGAACTAAAACGAATTTAAGTGTGTAGAAAGTGAAATTTGAAGAATCTTACGTAAGCGACCTGCAGAATTTCGGTATTTGATAAGTTAAGTATATATAGCGCTATAAAAAATAAACTTTAGTGGACTCTTAGGATAATAGGGAAGTTTAATTTTGTACATTAGAATATCTAGTGATTAATAGTAATAAGATCATAATCCAGTTCAAATAGTTTCGCCTTTTTGCTCATTCCAAATTAAAGTTTTTCCATCAGGAAAATATTTATTAAAACAAATTTCAAAATTTAATATTGTTTTTCAAAATTTATTTAATTAACAAAAGAAGTAAAAATATAGCCCATGCGTATAAACCCCGAGATAGTAAGAGATCTTAAAATTAGCCCAGAGTATATGAAAATTTGTAACTAAAAATCAAAGAAAGTGAGTTTAGTATATTGTGTTAAAATTTGTTAAGTTTATTCTTGTTCTGTGTATTGTTTTAATGTTGAAAGAAAAAATTGTTATAATAAAGAATTTAAATATTTCTGAGTTTTTTTGTTTTAAATAGAAATTTGATATCATCATTCAAACATTCATTAAATAGTAAAACCCAGTTGTATTGCGTAACAGAATAATCTTTATAATTGGCGCGACAACGTGGGAGCTCGATAAAATAATAGATAAAATTTATTTAGAGAGATTTAAACAAAATTAATTTAGAACTTTTTATATGAAAAACATTTGAACTGGAAATAGATTTAGAAAAAATTGTGTATAATTAAACACTGAGTTGAATAGGGTCAAGGTTAGGTTTAGTAGTTTATAATATATATAAGTTATATAAACATTTTATGTGAACATTTCATAATTAAATGCGTGCTAGGAAGATTCCTGCTTATGCAGCTTTAGTATTATATAGGTGTGAGAACAGAGCCCCGGCAGTGTGTAAGTCGCCTCTGTATCGCACAGACGTTTTCCACTCCGATTGAGTGCATATCAATTGTATTGTTTTATTAAGTAAAATTTATGTAACAGTTTTCTAAATTAATTGTTTATTAAATTCAAAGGTTTGTAAAAATAAAAATCATTTTTAAAAACCTTTCTTGCCTAATATAAAACGTAACTGGCGCAGTCGGTAGGACACCTCAAGGAAGTTAGTGAATATAACGTCCGTCGGTTTTAACCGTTAATTGAGGAAACCTTAAGTAGAGTGAATATCTACAACCACTTAATAGAGCGCATATCTATTAAGAACACGAGCGAATATCGTGTAAGTGAAAAGTGAAAATTGTTCAAATGAGCAAAGTATTTTGGATCAACTTGTAAGTAGATCTTAAGATATAGAATTAAGAAAAAGTAGAGTAAATACTTTTTAATTTTATATAATTGATTTTTAATTTTATTATTTTAAAGAAAATAATATTTTAAAATGGCAACGCCAACATTAAAGAAGGAATATCTAGATATGATTCCTGAGTATAGTAGAGAGCCTACTATGCTCCACAGATTTATTTCTATATGTGACAAAGTAGTAAATAAGTTTTATGTAAGCGAAAATCCAGAGGATTTTCAAAATGAATATTTATTTTCTTCTATACTAGCTAAACTAAAAGGCCAAGCATTGGAAATGGTTGTAAACTCAAATTCATATAATTGGTATGAGGTTAAAAAAGTATTATTAACCAGCTATTCAGACAAAAGAGATTGTTTTACCTTAAATTTAGAAATGGCTGAGTTAAAACAAGAGAATAACGAATCACCTTTTAAATTTTATGAAAGAATTCAAAAACTATTAAATTTACAGATTTCATTTTTTGTTAATAAAGAGCCACAAAGACAATTGGCCAAAGATGTTTTAATAGAATATGTACAGAAACTAGGTTTAAGAGTTCTCCTTAGAGGTTTACATGAACCTGTAGAATCGCTAATGCGAACCAAAAATCCAGATTCTCTTAGCGAAGCACTTAATATGCTTACTAACGATTTTCAATTTAAAAATAACAACTTATTTCAAAATGTTAAACAGAACATTCCACCTAGGGCCCCACAATACCCGCCTATTCGCAAACCCCTTCCTAACAAACAAACCTTCCAAAATTATAGGCCCAACTACCAAAATAATCCTAACCAATTTACTAAACCTAACTCATACGTACAGCAAAATCAACAACCGAGACAGTCTAACAACTACACACCATTAAAAGTTCATCAAAAATTTGAACCAGAACCAATGAGCATTTCCACACGTCAAACAGGGAACACAATTAGACAAAATAGACTTTATCAGATGACAGGGAAACCAATAGAGGAGGAAAATTACGATCAAACTATGAATCGATTGACTGAACAAATGACTAACTCTTATCTGACCGAACAAACAGATTATGAACCGCAAGAGGACCCTGACAGCTACATAGACTTTGATGATTCCCCGCTAGAGGAAAACGCATGCGGATTCACTCAAGAGGACAATCATACCCAAAATCATTTTTTAGGACTAACCACATTAAAAAGACATTTTCCATAATGCATATAGAAGACGACACAAACGAACTACCGTACATCCACGATCCCAAGACCAATTTAAAGATGCTGATTGACACTGGAAGTACGAGATCATTTATTAAAAAATCAATAGCTTTCCAATTTTTCAAAAACACTCTAAAACAAGAGCCATTTGAAGTGAGTACAGCTCATGGAGTATCAAAAGAAAAATACAGTTGTACGCTACCACTTTTAGGAAAAGAAACAACCAAATTCTATTTATTTGATTTCCATAAAGATTTTGACTTACTCCTTGGATTAGATAACATAAAAGAATTAAAAATTAATTTAAATTTTGTGAATGATAAATTAATATTTCGCAATAAGCAAATGCCGATCAAATATTTTAACACAGAAGAACAAAATAATAATAATAACAATAATAATAATAATATAAGCGAATGTCAGGAACAGAAAGCAAAAAAGGGAACAAGTTATGTTATACAAGCCCGCGCTAGCCAAACGATTAAATTTAGAATACAAAATATTCAAGATGGAGAAGGACTCTTACCATACAAAAACGTAAATGGATTAGAAATTCCGCAGTGTATAGTCTCAGTACACAAGGGAGAAGCCTACTGCCCTATAATAAACAACACAGAAGTAAATGTAGAATTAACAGTAAATGAACCATTAGAATTAAAATCTTTAGAAGAATACAATATCCTTAGACCTGATGCAATGCAAATGAACGCTAATTTCAATTTATTAGATTATAAACAAAAAAATTCGAGAAGAAAAAATTTAGATTTATCAAAATTTAGAATGGAACATATGAACTCGGAAGAAAAATCCGCTATAACAAGTTTAATAAAAGATTATGCAGATTTATTCCATATTGAGGGAAACGATTTAACTTTTACCAACCAAATAAAACATGTTATTAGGACTACTGATGAAATTCCCGTATACTCCAGAAATTATAGATATCCAGAGATTTACAAGAACGAAATTAATAAACAAACTGAGGACATGCTTGAACAAGGAATTATTAGACCTTCAAATTCTCCATGGAACTCTCCTGTCTGGATTGTACCCAAAAAACAAGACGCTTCTGGCAAAAGAAAATTTCGATTAGTAATAGATTTTAGAGGATTAAACAAGAAAACAATTGACGATAAATTTCCCTTGCCAAACATTACCGACATATTAGATAAATTAGGACGATCTCAGTATTTTACAACTTTAGATTTAGCCTCAGGATTTCACCAAGTAGAAATGGATAAAAATAGCATAGAAAAAACAGCGTTTTCAACAGAAACGGGACACTACGAATTTTTAAGAATGCCCTTTGGACTAAAGAATAGCCCCCCTACATTTCAAAGAATTATGAATAATATTCTGAGAGGCATCCAAAATGAAACATGTTTAGTTTATTTAGACGACATTATAATTTACTCCACTAGCCTCCAAGAACATATACAAAGGCTTAAAGAAGTATTCGACAGATTACGCAAAGCCAACTTTAAAGTACAGCTGGATAAAACAGAATTTTTAAGAAAAGAAGTAGCGTATCTAGGGCATGTTGTTACACCGGAAGGCGTAAAACCTAACCCAGCAAAGATTTTGGCAATCAAAAACTATCCAATACCCAAAACCACCAAACAAATTAAAGGATTTTTAGGACTAATAGGCTATTATCGAAAATTTATTAAAAACTTCGCCAAGATAACAAAACCCCTTACTAACTGTTTAAAGAAAAATGCAAAAATAAACATAGAAAATCCAGACTTCATAGAATGTTTTGAAACATGTAAAAATATACTGACTAATGAGCCCCTTCTACAATACCCAGATTTTGAAAAGGAGTTTACTCTAACAACAGACGCTAGTAATTTTGCACTGGGAGCAATTTTAAGCCAGGACAAAAATGGAAAGGACCTTCCTATAGCGTATGCCAGCAGAACTTTAAACGACAGCGAAACTAATTACTCCGCGATTGAAAAGGAATTACTAGCAATCGTATGGGCCACTAAACACTTCAGGCCTTATTTATTTGGAAGAAAATTTAAAATTTATACAGACCATAAACCTTTACAATGGTTATTTTCAGTTAAAGAACCAAATTCCAAGCTTTTAAGATGGAGATTAAAATTAGAAGAATATGATTATGACATAAGATACAAAAAAGGCAAATTAAACCAAAATGCCGATGCTTTGTCTAGAATACTATTGAACGTTACTGATAAAAGGTCAACAAACACCCAACACACTGTAGAACCAGACCTTGAATTATCTCCAGCGAACTTACTGAGTCGTTACTTCCCGGAATTGAATGAAGATAATGAGTCTATGGTCGTACAACTCGACGCAACAGATAATGCCAACTTAGAGTACGATCAAGAAAGTGACAGTCAAACCGTGCATTCCAACTTCGAAGGGAACGCCCAAATTGAAATACCAATTTCCGACGAGCCTGTAAACTTTGGGAAAAATCAAGTATTTTTATCATTAGTAAAATATGAGCCGAAGAAAGTAAAAATTATAAAACTATTTGGAACTTCAATACTTTGGACTTTAATAGTCGAAATATCAGAAAATAATTTTAAAGAGGACATAGTTAATTTTGTAAAATCATATTTGGTACCAAAAATAAAATATAATCTATATTTTGAAGACGATTTTTATGAGAGATTTGCATCATGCATAGCCAAAAATTTCAAACAAACTGAACTAAATATAGTTAAGTGTAATAAAAAACTCTTAGACCTAACTTCGGAAGAAGATACCCTAGAAACAATAAGTAATTATCATGTTAGCAAAACCAATCACCGAGGGATACAGGAAACATACGAACAAATTAAGCGAAGATATTATTGGCCTAATTTAAAATCACTAATCCAAAATTTCATAAATCAGTGTGACATATGTCAAAGAACCAAATATGACAGAATTCCCTTACAACTAGAGATGAACTTGACACCTACAGCTGCAAGGCCTTTCCAGATAATTCACATCGACACTATCTCTTTAGAGAAGAATGCGTTTATCAGCATTGTCGACAGTTTCACAAAGTATGCTCAAGCTTATCGCTTGGGAAGCTCTCAAGCTACAGAGATTGCAGACAAGTTATTAGATTACTTTGCGCAGTTCTGCTTACCAACAGTTATTATCTCAGACAATGGAACGGAGTTTAATAACAGAATTGTGAAGGAGATATTAGACCTGCATAAAATCAAAATCCATTTTATCAGTACACAAAACCCCCAATCAAACGGATTATGTGAAAGATTTCATTCCACCTTAATAGAACACATAAGGCTGTTAAATAATCAAATCGAATTTAAAAAAGACAGTATAATTAAGAAAGTCAAATATGCTATAATAGCCTATAACAATAGCATACATTCAGTCACAAAATTAACACCGTGCGAAGTCTTATTTGGACACATAAATTCAAACTCTTTATTAGATATAAATTTAGAAAAACAAATTGTAAATGACTACGTTTTAAACCATAAAGAAAAAACAAAAATACTTTACGAAAACATTAGGGATAGCAATCAAAGAATTAAAGAAAAAGTTTTAGAAAAAAGGAATGTAAACAAAGAACCACTTCCAGAAATACCATCTGAAGTTTATATAAAGTCAGTTCAGAAGCAAAGCAAAACGAAAAACAGATATAGCAAGGAAGAGATAGCTTCAATAAACAAGGAAAGAAAAACTGGTAATATAAAGCCTAGACATCATAACACAAAAGACAAGATACATTTGTCGAAAATTAAAAGGCCTAAGAAGATAAAAAATGTAATTAATGCTCAAAATAATTTTCCAGGTCCCTCCTGTTCGTCATTGGCACAGCCACCGACTCAGCAGAGATCAGAGAAGTCAACAACAACCTCGGAATAATCCAAATAGACCTTGGGCCGGCCAAATTAGAATCTTCCTACCATACCTTTGTCCACTATTTTAATGTAAGAAACTTAGTAGCTCATCTAAATAACATTGATGCTTATTATTATGACGTATTGCAAAATTTTGAAACTAGTTGCTACAATTGTAACGGTAGCTTATTAAACAATGAATATGTAACCGATAACAGTAATAGAATAAGAGATATTGTTAATTATTTTAAATATGTTAATCACAGTAAAAATGTAATAGAAGAAAAATTAGAAATTATACTCTTAAGAGAGAATGGTAACAAAAGAACAAAAAGAGGTCTTATAGATGGACTAGGGTCCGTTATCAAATCTTTAACAGGCAATGTAGATGCATATGATGGTAAAAAATATGACAAAATAATTAAAGATATTGAAAATGAGCAAATTAAAATTAATTATCAAATTGAATCTCAATACTCCTTTAGTAATAATATTATGAAGGAATTAAATAAAACTTTTATTGTAATTGATGAAAATTTTGTAGAATTAAAAAATAAGTTAAGTATTGTGAATCGTAATGTAAATGACTTTGTTGAACTAGAAAAATTTAGAAGTATTCTAAACCAATTGAACATTTTATATGACATGATGTTACAGGTAATCACAGATTTAGAAAATTCTCTTACATTTTGTAAACTAGGTGTTGTACACCCTAGTGTTATTTCAACCCAAGAATTATATGAAGAATTAAACAAAATTTATAAATATTATAATGAGAGGTTACCTTTAGAACCTAAAATGGAAAATATGTGGGAATTAGAGAACCTAATTAAAGTTAATTGTAAACTAAATTCTGAAAGGATTGTTTATTTTATAAATTTACCCATTGTAGAAAAAACTCAATTTAAATTGTATAAATTACACTATATACCCACAAAATATGAAACAGATTATGTAACAATTATACCAAAAGTAAGGTACATATTAGTGTCTAACTCTGTAATATTAGGTTTAGACAATGAATGTAACTGTAAAACCGATTCCATATACTTTTGCTCATTCGACATTCTAACACACCATAAATTAGACTGTGAAGTGTCCATTATCAGGAACAACGATGCCAGCAACTGCGAATATACTGCATTGGAAGTTACAGACAACTTAATTAACTGGATCCCAGAAATCAACCTTTACCTAGCGACCTTCCCCAACAAGCAGACTCTGGAAATTACCAATCGCAAGGCAACTACCACCGTCACCCTTCAAGGCATATATTTGATAAAAACTAATAATGATTCAATCTTTTTCAACAACATGAAACTGAGCCATACATCAACAACTTCGGGAGGCCATCCTATTTTCATGGACACGTCCAAACTACAATTTTCAATGAGTAAAATGCCAGAATTCTCAGTAAACGTTAAACGCCTAGAGTTGGACAAAATAAACACAGAAACCATCTCAAGAATTGACCCAACTATGGAAATAACCCACCACATCAGTATCTGGACTATTGCCCTTTACGGAGGCGTATTCAGCAGCCTTATATACTTCGCCCTCATCAGGAAGAAGAAGAAGACTTCAACCAACGCCGAAACTTCGCCAACCCCCGAAGTTCTCTTTAGGGATGGAGGAGTTATATAAACATTTTATGTGAACATTTCATAATTAAATGCGTGCTAGGAAGATTCCTGCTTACGCAGCTTTAGTATTATATAGGTGTGAGAACAGAGCCCCGGCAGTGTGTAAGTCGCCTCTGTATCGCACAGACGTTTTCCACTCCGATTGAGTGCATATCAATTGTATTGTTTTATTAAGTAAAATTTATGTAACAGTTTTCTAAATTAATTGTTTATTAAATTCAAAGGTTTGTAAAAATAAAAATCATTTTTAAAAACCTTTCTTGCTTAATATAAAACGTAACTTATATATATATATATATATATATATATATATATATATATAAATTGTTTAATTTTGTAAAATAATTATACTAATAGCTAAAAAAAAAAAGAAAAAATATGTCTGATGAAAGGGAATCGTACAATTTGCGGGGAGAAAAAGCTAAAAAAACAGAAAAAGGGGAACAATTAGAAAAGGGTAGGCGGAAAAGGGCGATAGAAACAGAAGGGGCTGCTCAGGGGAGATATGTTAGTTATCAGGAGGGGATCGAAAACAGGGAGGAAAATATTATAGGCGAGCTGGTAGTTGTAGGGGACCAGGAAAGAGGGATAAGTTTGGAAGTGCAAGAAATAGAATTGGAAGGCACAGATATGCCAATAGGAAACATTGAGGTAGAAGAAGCTAGGGGACTACCAATTATGCAAACCCAACAAAAAAAACGGGGAAATAATGAGAATGAAGATTTAAGGGAGATGATGAGAACTCTCATGGAAATGAGTGAAAAAGGGAGAGAGGATCTAAATAGACAATTAAATATAAATAATGAAAAAATAAATAGACAATTAGATAAGATAGACGAAATAATTGAGAATATAAACGAAGTAAAAGGAGAGATAAAGGAGGATATAAGGGAAATAAACAAAAAATTAGAGGAGGATAGAGATGAAATGAGAGAGATGAAGGAAGATCTAAAATTAATAAAAGATGAAATTAGGGAGGACAATAGGAAAATGATAGAGGATATGAGGCGACAGTTGAGGACAGAGAATAATACTGTAATAGAGGATGTGAGAAGAGACATAGAGGAGAAAGATAGAGAATTAGAGGAGGAGATTAAGGAAAATTTTGAGGAAACAAATGAAATAATAGCTGATGTGGTAGAAATTAATAAAAAAGAGATAGAGAAGGTAGAAAATATAACAAAGAAAAACATAGAAGAGTTAGGAGAGTTAAAATTAAAGGTGATAGGAGAAAGAAAGATAACAGATGAGAGTTTTAGGAAAGTCGAAGATGTAAGGGAGAAAATATTAGGAGAGCAGGGAAGGTTGGGAGATAGAAATAAACTAGGAAAATTAGAAATATGGCAAATAAAAAATTTAACAATTCAAACCGCAAAAAAATAAGAAGATTGAAAAGCTTAATAAAATGAAAATGGTAATAGGAGAAATAGGAGGAGTTAAATATCCGTCTCAAGGCTTAGTGGTACAAGGCTTATTGAGAAAATTTATCAGAGGTACGGATATGTTAATGAATGTGAGGCACAACTCGAGTTTGGAAAATGGGAGATGGAATTTAAATATGAGAATAACAGAGAAAATAGAACTTATGAAGCAGATGAGAGATACAATGGAGATGTAAACGGTGTTACGGCAAGGACAGGCGTGGGGACAAGAAAAGAGCATGGTGCCCACAGTCAGTCGGAAAACTAAGACAATAGGAAACCCAGGAATAAAAATTAAATAGAGGAAACAAGTTTACAGGCATTAATAGACACAGGCAGTAATGTGACACATATCCAGGAGAACTGGAAAAGGAAAATAATAATAAAATAGAAAGGTTATGTTTGGAAAAGTCTAGTCAAAACACACACATTTCGGAATTATTACAAAAGTAAAACACAAAGACACTTCACACACTAATAATAGTAATTAAATAAACACTGGGAGGTTTGTTAAGGATCGGAAAATTGAAACAGTATGTTAACAAAATTAAAACTGGTGAAAACAATCGCGTTATTGCATCAGCTGTAGAAAGCAAGAAGTAGGTCAGTTGCAGTCGACTCTAGTGAGAAGAAATCAAACTGAATTATAGCAACATGTGTTTTAGAAGAAGGAGAAGCCGCCATATTTTAAACATTGTTAAAAATCTAAAGACGCGTTAGTTTAGTCAGAGAGATAGCGTGGGTGACGCTACGAGATGGGACCTGCCATGATCAGTCAAAATTCGTTTTAAAAAAAGCCGTCAAAATTATACAGATTTGTGAAGAAACTTGGAAATTTTAAATAAGGAGAAGTGAATTTAAAGATAAAGTACAGTGGTAATATAATTTGAAGGAATTGAAACGAATTTAAGTGTGTAAACAGTGAAATTTGAAGAATCTTACGTAAGCGACCTGCAGAATTTCGGTATTTGATAAGTTAAGTATATATAGCGCTATAAAAAATAAACTTTAGTGGACTCTTAGGATAATAGGGAAGTTTAATTTTGTACATTAGAATATCTTGTGATTAATAGTAATAAGATCATAATCCAGTTCAAATAGTTTCGCCTTTTTGCTCATTCCAAATTAAAGTTTTCCATCAGGAAAATATTTATTAAAACAAATTTCAAAATTTAATATTGTTTTTCAAAATTTATTTAATTAACAAAAGAAGTAAAAATATAGCCCATGCGTATAAACCCCGAGATAGTAAGAGATCTTAAAATTAGCCTAGGGTATATGAAAATTTGTAACTAAAAATCAAAGAAAGTGAGTTTAGTATATTGTGTTAAAATTTGTTAAGTTGTAAATTTTTGTTTTGTGTTTATTGTTTAAATATTGGAATAAAAATTGTTATAATAAAGAATGAGTAATTGTTTTTGTTTTAAATAGAAATTTGATATCATCAATAAAATAAATATTTAATAGAAAAAAAAAATAATTGTAAAGCGTTTTATAAATACTTTACAATATATATATATATATATATATATATATATATATATATATATATATATATATATATAGTGCCTACTATAGGCAGTACGTATTATATATATACATACATATACATATACACCTACTAATATACTACATTAGTTAGATATTTATATATCTGTTAAAAGTTTCAATCGTCAACATAAAAACGTTTTTTTCATGAGATTTTTACTCATGCCAGGATTTTTCAACTAATACTGCAAGCTATACCTAATTGGATTCGAAGACAAGTGAATGCAGACTTTGAAGCCTCAACAATATCGGTTGAGAAAGAAGTCTTCCCATCAGTAGAAGTACATCTTCCCATCAGCTACATAAGGCCCAACTATGATACACGCTACAAGGACATTGTTAAAAAGGTGTAGGGCCTATGTTTATTTCACGTTTTGCCACATAAACAAATTATATATTTATTAAATATTCCACTCAATTACCATAACAATTAAATGATTCTATTTTCACTTCTTAAGATATATTTATTAGCTAGATTAATTAGTAGAATTTGTCATGATGACAAGCTAAAAGTTGCAGCTAAAGAGAAATAAAAGCATGTATTTGGTTTGAGAAATGTGACATCTGTGTGTGTTTCGTGTGTGTGTGTGTGTGTGTGTGTGTGTGTGTGTGTGTGTGTGTGTGTGTGTGTGTGTATGTGTGTGTGTGTGTGTGTGTGTGTGTGTGTGTGTGTGTGTGTGTGTGTGTGTGTGTGTGTGTGTGTGTGTGTGTGTGTGTGGGTGTGTGTGTGTGTGTGTGTGTGTGTGTGTGTGTGTCTTATGTTTGTGTGTACAAGAAATTGTGTCAATTGAGACATATAAGTGCATAAGGGAAATATAAAAAACAAAACATAACACTGTGAATTAAATTATCATACACGTTTTTTTAAAATTAACTTATGACGTTTGAAAATACTTCTGATCCCCAAAAGTTTTTTTAATACAAATGAAAAAAATACGAAACCATAGGAACAAAATCTATACAATGGTGTTGAATAACTTCTGTTTAGAAATAGAATATCTTTATTTTAACTAAAGATTTATACCATTGCGGAACAAATGATTGGCGTTTCGAGCTACCCAGCTGGCACGAATAATTTTGGTCGCAGTAACTGAATTGTGTTGAATACCAACTTTAATAATTTTATTTTTTAAGTATTTAATTTTTTTAATTATTATTAGTAATATGAAGCATTTAAAGTCATCATTGTTCCACTCGGATGAAGAGTTGGACAGCTAAGTTGTAACTGAACGATAAAATCTAGACCAACATCCCCACCTAAATGGCCAGCTGATAAGTTGGTTTTAATAAAAGCATTAGGAAGGCAAAATAAATCCTACCGTCATTCGTCCCGTCAACTCGTGAACTCTTGTAATTATATTTCTTCAAGGTGACAGTTGTGATAACAAAGAATAGCCAAAATTATAGCCAGCATTTACATGGATTTCTTGCTTAGCAGCACGGACACATATCACCTAAACAAGGATCAAACAGACTAAACATTCAGCGACTATCTATTACCTTTAAGTCTCAACATTATATCATCTGCAACAAACTATTCATGATACACACGTATTATATGCGGTTAATGACCCACAGAAATTAGCAATGGGTTAACCCTTTCTGGGTTAACCCTGGTAATAGCGTATTATCATTGCGGTGCCACGCCGTGATTTGTGAACGCATATATACGAATATACAGAGATTATTGGTGACGTAAGCAGGTTTAAATTATACAAATATTCTTTGAGCTTAGCTTGTGAGGTTATGTTAAAACAAATAAAAACATACACAAAACTTACAAATTAATCATTTATTAACTCATGCGCGTTTCAATGACAAAGTCATCACATCAGTGAGTGTCACTACTACAAACTCTAACTTATAACTCAAGTTGTAATAATAACACTCACTGATGATTAATACTTTGTCATTGAAAAGCGTATGAGTTAATAAAATATTAATTTGTGAGTTTTGTGTATGTTTTTATTTGTTTTAGGTTAAAATTGTAAAGCAGATTTCCTTACTAACAATAGGCCCATTTAGAGGCAAATCTTCGATTCAATAACCCTATATAGAGAATGTTTGTGAAGAGATAAAGACTGCAATTTCTACCTTGAAAGATTAAAGTTTAAATTCAGGGCACGTATGAAACTTGTTTACAGAATAAAACCGAGGCGCCTGCAATGCACAAGCTCTTCTTGCCGTATTTATAAGTGTAATATGAACGAATAAGTGAAAAAATAAAGTAGACATTTTGCTACTACCGACATGGGAAATCAGTAATTAAATAAATTGTCTTACTACTCACACAATTGATGTTAAACTTATTTAGCACAGTCTTACTCTATGGTTAAATAGATTTTAGATATCGCGATTCGGATGGATTCCGTTCTTGAACGGGTAAATTATGCTTTGTACTGATGGATGTTTAGGTGATGTTTTAAAAAAAGTAATAATTTTTAAGTAACAAAATATCAGTTACAATAAACTGTAAAAAATAGATTTTTTTTTAAAAGTTACTATTTTTTCCAAGCAATAAACTAACAATTCTGTATTTGGCCGGAAGTCACTCACTGATAAAATAAAAAATGTTTGGGTTCCCTACACTGAGCAACAATTTAGGGAACAGACAAGCATTTCCTGACCACGTAAGCCTTGATAGGGTGCACTAGGAGATTCATGTTCCCCACCTTAATGGTAGCTATAATTTACTTCTGACCTAAATCCTTAACAGTCGTGCAAAGATGTATATCCATTACTGAAATAAAAAATACTTATCTATGCACAGATACAATTTAGGATATCTGTTGAAGCTTTTCATTTTTACTCTAAAACAATACATCCCGTGAAAACTCGTTTTAAAAACACATATGTAAGTGTCAAAATCACTACAGTTTTGAAATTCCCTGGCTCAATTTTTTCACATTCATCGCAAGAAGCTATTGTAGCCTACGAATTGTTAAAGGAACGGAAGCAGCAACGGTTAAGACCCATTCGCTTGCCCGCTCGCTTATATCCGCTGAAACGTCACTTTATAAATGTAATGTGTGTGTGTGTGTGTGTGTGTGTGTGTGTGTGTGTGTGTGTGTGTGTGTGTGTGTGTGTGTGTGTGTGTGTGTGTGTGTGTGTGTGTGTGTGTGTGGTGTGTGTGTGTGTGTGTGTGTGTGTATGTGTGTGTGTGTGTGTGTGTGTGTGTGTGTGTGTGTGTGTGTGTGTGTGTGTGTGTGTGTGTGTGTGTGTGTGTGTGTGTGTGTGTGTGTGTGTGTGTGTGTGTGTGTGTGTGTGTGTGTGTGTGTGTGTGTGTGTGTGTGTGTGTGTGTGTGTGTGTGTGTGTGTGTGTGAGGGTATTTATCGGAGTGGGAGTTTCGATTGCAAATCAAGCCCATTGAGGAATTGGAAATTTTTATGAGGAATCCCCGCAACGCCACGCATGGTTTTAATAGCTAAAACTAGTTTATCTACACGCCTTATCATAAAAAAACATGTTTAATTTTTGAAGACGACCCCACAACGTTATTATTTTGCAAATGAATATTTTTCACACAACTTCCCAGTTTTAACACTACATAGATGTAGCCTCACCAAATGGTGTGTACAATTTGTACTTTTTCTTGTGACCAAGCTTTTTATGGGGAACTGGATTTTACGCACAGTTCTTGTTCATGGTACTTATAGGGCTTTTAACGAATGCCACACTTTTTGTAGGGAGTGTTTTGTGAGGGATCCAGGCTTACAGCCATTACTAATATCGTTACACTAAGTAGTTGTAAAATATACACCAATCTTTTATTACCAAAGCGTGTATTTGATTTAGACTTTATTAAATCACAAAAATTCGACACTCCAACTCTTCAGTCCAACCACTTCACAACAATTCCCCCTCCATTCTTAACACTACACTACTGCCCACTCTACAATCTAATCACTTCCCACTATATAGCCGTACACCGAATGCTAAACTACACAAAACTTCTCCCCCTATACTCTTAACACTACAACACTTCTCACTAAACAATCTTATCACTTCAAACTATACAGCATTATCAACAATTCCAGCTCTCAATTCTCAATATTACAACATTCCCACTCTATAATAAAACGATCCCACTATACAGCATTACCAGGAATGCAAATCTACACACCAATTCAAACAATTCAACACTTCCCACGTTACAATCTAATCGTGTCCCACTATACAGTAATACTCAAAATGCTAAACTACACAATTCCCGTTCTCGACTTTCAAAACTACAACACTTCCTACTCTACAATACATCATTACCCGGAATCCTAATATACACACCAATTTCAGTTCTCCATTCTCAACACTACAACACTTCCCACGCTACTAACTATTCATGACCCACTGTACAGTAATACCCGGAATGCTAAACTACAAACCAATTCAAACCCCCCACTTTGAACACTACAACACTTTTCGCTCTACAATCTAATCCCTTTCCACTCTACAGCATTACCCGGAATGCTAATCTACACGACAAATCCAGCTCTCCATTCTCAACATCACAACATTTCAAACTCTACAATCTAATCACTTCTGACTATTCAGCATTACCCGGAATGCTAATCTACACGACAAATCCAGCTCTCCATTCTCAACATCACAACAATTCAAACTCTACAATCTAATCACTTCTCACTATTCAGCATTACCCGGATGCTAATCTACACGACAAATCCAGCTCTCCATTCTCAACATCACAACATTTCAAACTCTACAATCTAATCACTTCTCACTATTCAGCATTACCCGGATGCTAATCTACACGACACATCCAGCTCTCCGTTCTCAACATCAAAACATTTCAAACTCTACAATCTAATCACTTCTCACTATTCAGCACTACCCGGAATGCTAATCTACACTTCAATTCCAGCTCTTCATTCTCAACTCCACAACATTTCAAACTCTACAATCTAATCAATTTTCACTATACAGCATTACCCGGATGCTAATCTATACGACAAACCTGCTCTCCGTTCTCAACATCAAAACATTTCAAACTCTACAATCTAATCAATTTTCACTATTCAGCATTACCCGGATGCTAATCCACACGACACATCCAGCTCTCCGTTCTCAACATCAAAACATTTCAAACTCTACAATCTAATCACTTCTCACTATTCAGCATTACCCGGATGCTAATCTACACGACACATCCAGCTCTCCGTTCTCAACATCAAAACATTTCAAACTCTACAATCTAATCACTTCTCACTATTCAGCACTACCCGGAATGCTAATCTACACTTCAATTCCAGCTCTTCATTCTCAACTCCACAACATTTCAAACTCTACAATCTAATCAATTTTCACTATTCAGCATTACCCGGAATGCTAATCTATACGACAAATCCTGCTCTCTTCGTTCTCAACTTCACAACATTTCAAACTCTACAATCTAATCACTTCTCACTATTCAGCATTACCCGGAATGCTAATCTACACGACAAATCCAGCTCTCCATTCTCAACATCACAACATTTCAAACTCTACAATCTAATCACTTCTCACTATTCAGCATTACCCGGATGCTAATATACACGACAAATCCAGCTCTCCATTCTCAACATAACAACATTTCAAACTCTACAATCTAATCACTTCTCACTATTCAGCATCACCCGGAATGCTAATCTACACGACAAATCCAGCTCTCCATTCTCAACATCAAAACATTTCAAACTCTACAATCTAATCACTTCTCACTATTCAGCACTACCCTGAATGCTAATCTACACTTCAATTCCAGCTCTTCATTCTCAACTCCACAACATTTCAAACTCTACAATCTAATCACTTCTCACTATTCAGCATCACCCGGAATGCTAATCTACACGACAAATCCAGCTCTCCATTCTCAACATCACAACATTTCAAACTCTACAATCTAATCACTTCTCACTATTCAGCATTACCCGGATGCTAATATACACGACAAATCCAGCTCTCCATTCTCAACATAACAACATTTCAAACTCTACAATCTAATCACTTCTCACTATTCAGCATCACCCGGAATGCTAATCTATACGACAAATCCTGCTCTCTTCATTCTCAACTTCACAACATTTCAAACTCTACAATCTAATCACTTCTCACTATTCAGCATTACCCGGAATGCTAATCTACACGACAAATCCAGCTCTCCATTCTCAACATCACAACATTTCAAACTCTACAATCTAATCACTTTTCACTATTCAGCATTACCCGGAATGCGAATATACACGACAAATCCAGCTCTCCATTCTCAACCTCACAACACTTCAAACTCTACAATCTAATCACTTTTCACTATTCAGCATTACCCGGAATGCTAAGCTACACAATTCCCGTTCTGGACTCTCATCACTACAACACTTTCCACTCTACAATCTAATCACGTCTCACTATAGAGTAATACCCGGGATGCTAAACTACACAATTACTTCTTTCCCCTTTCAGGGCTACATCCCTTCCTTCGAAGGAAATGCGTTTAATGTATATTACATATGATTTGTAATATTGTATCAACGGCCGAAACGTCGACATAAGATTGCATCAATGGCCGAAATGTTGACATAAGATTGGATCACTTTCCGAAACGTTGACATGAGTTTGCATCAATGGCCGAAACGTTGACATATGATTGGATCGATAAAAATTGATACAATAATATAACTGTCTTGTCATACTTATTGAACGCAAATCTTATTTAACTACCAAGTCGATTACCAAGTTAATCTTGAATCTCTCTCTTCGGATCTGGGTTCAAACGCTTTTGGGAACGTTTTATGTTTAAGGGTGGAAATAACGATCGGTAGTTATGGCGAAACCAAAAGGTTGTACAAACAGAAATTTTTTAAAGTTATATAGCGAGATAAACATTCACCCATAGTAAGGAAAATACAAATGGTAAAATTAGCACTTAAATTACTTCAATAAAACTACGAATTTGAACTCTTTTAAATTCCATAATTTTAAAATAAAAGCAAGCTATTTTTGTTATTTGCTAGGCTGAGACAAAGCTCGATTTGCTTTTTTTGACTATTGACGATAAGTTGTCATTAAATATGAATAATTTAGCGTGTCGACTTGAAAAGTTCAACTCTAAACGCGACGTTTCTAACCTATATAGAATAATCCCCTGTCATTAAAGAGAAAATCCCGGCAGTGAACGAATGACAGAGGTATATTAGTTAACGGATTATCTGTGTGTAAAGCTCGATAACTCGTTCAGATGATTTTACCTTACGCCTTATTTTAAAAATAAAATCAGTTGCATTGGGTCGTTGGGTTGAGACGTGCTCTGAACACTAGCGAGATACCAGGTGGCTTCTTTCTTTACCGATTTCATTTTCCATTTTAAAATTGTTCTACACTTTCCATTTGATCTATGGCTGCTTTTCTAGATAATCCGGTTTTGGTATTTGGTTTTGGTTATAAAAATATTTAGATCTTCGACTATCGTATAGTCGAATGGTCCAATGGTCCTTACTAACCGTGCACTTGGCCTTGAGAGATCGCAGTAGGCGAGACGGGAGATAAATTTGATCAGTATAAATACTTTTCTACAAACATGATAAGGACTGTCAAAACACTGACTTGCATGAAAGGATCGATATTAGGTTAACTAAATAAAAGTAGCTTCTGTATCAAATAAGGAACAATCTTGAAATATGTGTAGACATATATGCAGAAGCTGTTGAGGTATCGCACATTCTGTATATGTAACATGTTATTAGAAGGAGTAGTATACGAATGGTTTAATTCACGGTTATGTGCCCCGCACTATACTATATTTTGAAAGTATTTAAAGAATTTATTACGTTTGGAATTTAAATATGAGGATATTGTCTGTTTGCATTATTCTCCTCCTCCCTCAGTCAATATCTCTCTCTTTCCATCTTTTTCTGTCCCCATCTCTGTATGTATCCTTTTTGTACTTCTCTCTCTCTATCTTCGAACCTCTCACTCTCTCTCTCTTTATCTCCCTAATATCTCACCTAATAAAAAAAGTACAAAAAGGCCTCAAAATGACAATCTGGGAACAACTACAAATTTATAAACATAAAAATAATCTCATTAACGAACAAATACAAATAAAATCTTAAAACGATAAATTATTCAACCTAATAGACAAAAATAACCCCAAAACAAACTTAAAAGACTTGCACAGTGCAGTGAATCGGAAAATAGAACATAACGGTACACCACACCTGGCGACAACGGGAATTCCACGCAGCTCACAATCTACTACAACCCCCGGCCAGTGATGCCCGATGATGGAGATACGACCAATCTTTGAACGTTAACTCGCATAAATACCAAGTAAGATTCTTGTTTAAGTACATATAGGATAGTGATATATATACATATACATATATATATATATATATATATATATATATATATATATATATATATATAAATAATTATATATATATATATATATATATATATATATATATATAATAAATTAAAAATATTTCAAAAACAAGAATACTTTTATTGAATATATTTATTAAAATAAATATATTTATATTTATTTTTAAGAATAAATATATTCATTAAAAGTATTCTTGTTTTTGAAATATTTTTAATTTATTAACTATATTACAAGAAAACATATCACTATATTTAATATATATATATATTATAACTTAATTGGCATAAAGTGTAATTTTAGTTAGTCTCCAAAATACTAATAATCTTTAGAAATATTAAGAAAGGAGTGACCAAGAATAGTTTCCTAAAGTAAGTCATTTAAGTTTTAAGTACTCCGTGTGACCAAAAATATCTAGGGAAAGTACCAATGTACTCTGTGGGAAACTGTTGTAAAAGCCACGAGAACCACTGAAGTAACAGAAATACGTAAGGGGTGATAATATGATGTTGTTTAAAAACTAAAATCATCAGGCAAAGGGATTAAGTTTGGAGTACTTCGGGTGGGGACAAAGTTGTAAGCAATGTTTAAAAAAAAGTAATTTATTGAGACGAGTTAATGGAATTATTACTTATTTATGTGTAAAAATTAAAAAGTGTGACGTGAATGAATTAATCAGATAATAAAGAAAATAGAGAAGTAAGTTATTTATGTGTATGAGTGCAGTGAAGCAATTAACTGGTCAACAGTTACAGAATCCAGGAACGAAACAATAAGTACAATCTTTCATACTTTGGATTTACCGACAGAAATTTATAAATTAATAAATTTAAAGCCTATTTAATTTCAATGTATTTATAAAGAAAATCTAGTTTTCACCACTTTCTAATTTTTAGAAGATCCAGTAATAACGACCCGAGAGAAAGCGCAATTTAATACTGTAATTATTAGACTTTATCGTATAAAAAACCTAAAACTTCAAGAGTCCTCCTTTTTAGTAATTGTAGTATTAGTTTAGCAATCAATCTTTGTCACTGCATCATAATATTGTAATTTGATATAGTTTTTAATAATTGCATGTATGATGAATGAAAGTAAGTAATGTTAAATTTATATGGTTGTTAATTATTTAGAAACCTGAAGGTGTGGCTACAGAAAGGTAAGGTAATTATAATATAAACTAAAGGTAAAAACATTTTAAATAAGTTGGGTTATTATATATATGTATGTGTATATATATATATATATATATATATATATATATATATATATATATATATATATATAGTTTAATATAGAAATAAATTTATTACTGTATAAATTATCAAATAAACTGTATTGCATCTCACAATAAATCGTAATTACTTGTTTTGTTAGCAAGATGTCAATGGCCTGCTGCACTTGCGGTCATGGATTGTGAAATGTCAGTTTTCTTCTGGCAAATTATTGTTATTCTGCAACAATATTGTAAATAAACTGATTTTCATTAATATTAATACAAATATATAGCAAAGATAAGTGTTTTAAAGTACTATTCTTAATAACCTTACAGTAAAAATTATGTTCTATAACGGATATTTGGAAACTATTGTTTTAAAATGTTTAATATCAAATAAACCATATGACCTTAGTAATCGTCATTTTGTAGCTTTTTGCGTTCCTTCGTCTATAGTAGAGTGATGAGTGACAGACTTTGGTTACAGAAGAAATATATTAAATAAATAATAAAATTAACTTTAAATAATTACAACTCCTAAAAAATATTTACTCACAATTACAAAATTACTTATAAATGTTTTTCATAGTGGTAATATAGTACATATCACTAGTTGAGTCATGTTATTTATTATTGGACCTAAATTACTTGCTTATTAAGTTTTTGTAGCCCACGTGTACACTAATAGTCAACAATTTATTTTTTCCTCTCCTACTCATATAGGTTTTAGTCTTTCTCCCTCTATTTTTCTGTTTTTATGTTCTGTTATCTTCCGTGAGATAGTGAATCGTATTTTCAGCCTCCGCAGATCAATAAAAAGTCCACAAACATATTTTGTTTTCGCGCTTTGTTCACAATATGCTCACCATTATGTGTTATATCTGATATTAGTTAAACATGCTGAGGGTATAGTAAAATAGAATTTATACTTTATAAATAAAGTTTTTATTAACTACTCATAAAGTTTGGGTATTATTATTTTGTTTTTATCAGTATACCTTAGAGTACAAATATTTCTGTAACTGTGACCATTTATTTCCAATAATATAGTTATTTTGTATTTATGGTGGATTGTTACTCTCTACAATTACGTAGCTATTATATTATTTGTTTTCCGTTTGTAATTAATTGTAAAATTGCTTTAAAAAAGAATTGCACACATCTCCGCCCTCGTGTAGTAGGTAGAATTAGCTCTTCATAGCGTGTACACAAATCTCTACACCCCTCTCATATATTACAATCATTACTAGGGTAAGAGGATCAAACTATATTTTTATTAATGAGTTTGGCGTTAGAAGATTTAATAGGTATCTAATCGTCTCATTAATTTAACAACTTTGCTTTTAACATCTTTCTTAGAGTATCTGTGATTCCCCTATATACGTTGTCAAAGTCTTAGAGAGAGATAAACTCATATCTACTAGAAATAATAAGTACGATCCTAAATATAATATAAACACGCACACATACATCTATATATACTGGCAGTCCCCCCTAGAACTTCTGTTACTCCCACCACCACGTAAAACCTACTATGAGAATGCACGATTGAATGCACAATTAAGGTATGTGACCTAAAATGGGGCAAGGGTTGGTATCATAGTTTTTTCCACGAGTCATACCTCAGGAACGTGAACTTTCATCACGTAATTTTGTTTACGCCATCTAGTCATTGGTGTAGCAATAATATCCGTTCAAAAGAAAGAATCGCAACCAAGGTTTGTAGAACTGTTTAACAACCATCCACTTGCAAAAATATCTTTTAGAAATTACCGACTTGTGATGGATGCTTCTGTACAAAGAGCAAACCTGAATTCCCAACTGACATTGTTCCTCAAAAGTTCCAGTTTCACACACTGGGATCATCTTGCTTCCTGTTTCATAGCGTTCTAACCTTTTAGTCCTATATGTCAAAAGATAATGAGAACTATGATAATTCCCTCTGCGATGTACGTGTATATTCTTTAGCTCAAAGTGGCTCACCGCCAGTAATCACTTGTTATAATCAGACGAAAGGGTAGTGGATGCGTTTCATCAGTGCTGTTATAAATCCCATATTGTAGGAAGAATATTTTAGGTTCTAAATTATAAACAAAGTAACACATAACAGCTTTGCCCATAACGTTTACAATAATCGTAGAAATTCAGCAACAGCAAGTTTTTCAATGTTACAACACAAATGACAGATTTTCTTTATCTAAACGTAGACAAATATCAAAACTATTTTTCTCCAGGTTCAAATTCTCCTTCATTTTGCGGAAGTTGTGGCAAGGATATAAACAACTTAAGCAATTAAGTCACTAAGTAATCTTTAGAAGCTGTTGAATATAACCCCTCAAGCGGGAACTACGGGCCTGTAGGTAACTGTTTAAAGGAAATGTGCTCAAGTGTCGGAAAGAAAATATTGCAAATTCTATAACTATAAAAAGATAAGAAACGCTATAATGTCTACATTGTATAATAAAGCGAAAGGAGACTGAATCTTTTTGTTTCAAGTGTGATAATTTCGATCTTATGCTAAAAGACTAATCTAGTGTTCCTAGTGTTTACGTTGTGATATTGCCGAAAAATCCAAACACAAATGACCCAAAATAATTATTTATTTTGTAGTGTGTAAAATTCTTTTTACAAAGATGTTTTTAAAATAGACGTTAATAGTTTTATTGAACGTCCACTTACATCTATATATCCACGAGGACGCTGATTTTGATCTTGGAAAGGCATAAAATGTTTGGTTTTAATATGTTTACTTCAATAATTTCTGTATATTTGTATATATAAATTGATATTCATCCAAATTGGATTATGATGACTCTAAATACCTTACATTTTTACTATTTATAATAATTATAAACGTTGTTAATCAACACAATTAAATTGCAGTGACGACTGAGTTCAAAATACGTTTAAGCTACCTGGGCCACTCGTAATGCTAATAATTTAAGCCGATTTGGATAAATCTTTATTTAAAGTAACTTCTATTTATAAATAAAAACAAATAAACACCATTGTTGGTCAGATTTTGTTCCTATGAGTTCGTAGTTTTTCCAGTAGCTGCAAACGAAATGGAAAAATGCTGTAGCTATTTGAAACGTTGTAAGTTAAATATAAGAAATCTATGAAAATAAAATTCACACACCAATGAACTGTTTCTTCTAAGTTCCTTAGGCTTTTTTACGTCTAAATTGACATAATTTCTAGAACACATATGTATATGAAAACTATGTATCATTTATATGATATGCATATGAATCAATGTACTTATTACATATTAAACATACAAAATTATGACAAGTCTAATTAGAAAAATGTAGAATACAGATATATTGTTTAAACATGTTACTTTCATGTGCCACATGTCTTACAAACAAATATCTGATTTTATTTCTCTTGAACTCTAGCTTTAAAATGGTCATCATGTCACATTCTACCAATTATTCTATCTAATAAATATATCCTAGACACGTGAAAATAAAACTATTTAATTATTATGGTGATTGAGTAGAATGTTTATTAACCCTAGATTACTTATACTTCGTCAAAATCACGATGTTAGGTTTCACAAATTTTTTACCTTAGGCTAGATACATCGCTACTGTTTATAACAAGTAAGTGACTTCGGCAACTTCAAAACTGGAAATTAATAAGAAAATAAGATGATCTAATAAAATAGTCAAAAGAAACTGTAAAAAACCCAAATTAAAAAAAAAAACATCTTTTTTTAATAATTTTCAATGACTTCTTTTGTGAAAACGTCATTGAAAATATTTCAATTAAAGCCATATTCATGTAAATTTATTAGAAATTGATCAAAATATTACTTTCCTATCCTCAAAGTGGTTTCCTTCCGTTTCTTCTTCTTTTATTCATCAGACACGTTTCACAGCCATTTAAAGACAAAATTGCACTAATTTGCAGAAGTAGCAATGCTATAATTACAATGTGCTAACAAAAACCTTTTTTAATGTTACAGTCCTGTTTGGATGGGCAAGAGGTGCAGGGGGGATGAGGGGAAGGATCCGGAGGTGGTTCCTTCGGAGAAGGGGGATCCTCCGGACGAGGATCCCAGGGAGGTCCACCCGGGAATGGAGACAGGTATGTTTTTCAAAACCTCATTTCTTTTAAAATTAGATAATTTTCCAAAACCTGTTATATTTAGTGTGACGTAATTTTAACCTTAATAGCAATTATGTATATTCAAAGGAACTTTAGTGCAGTTGTAATCAAACGTTACTAATGGCTTTTTTATGATAAATATTTTATGACAAATTTGGTCTTACACTTATTATAACAGGTTTAGGAAAATTAACTATTATTAAAAGAAATGAGGTTTTGAAAAACATACCTGTCTCCACTCCCGGTGGGACCTCCATGGGATCCTCGTCCGGAGGATCCCCTTTCTCCGAAGGATCCACCTCCGGATCCTTCCCCTCGTCCCCCCTGCACCTCCAGCCCATCCAAACAAAACTGTAACATTAAAAAAAGTTTTTGTTAGCACATTGTAATTATTTCATTGCTACTTCTGCAAATTAGTGCAATTTTGTCATTAAATGGATGTGAAACGTGTCTGATGAATAAAAGAAGAAGAAACGGATGAGAACCACTTTGAGGATAGGAAAGTAATATTTTGGTCAATTTCTAATAAATTTACATCAAACTGGCTTAAATTGAAATATTTTCAATGACGTTTTCACAAAATAAGTCATTGAAAATTATTAAAAAAAGATGGAATTTTTTTTTTTAATTTGGGTTTTTTACAGTTTTTTTAGACTATTTTATTAGATCATCTTATTTTCTTATTAATTTCCAGTTTTGAAGTTGCCGAAGTCACTTACTTGTTATAAACAGTAGCGATGTATCTAGCCTAAAGTACAAAATTTGTGAAAAGGAGCGTCGTGATTTTGACGAGGTATAAGTAATCTAGGGTTAATAAATATTCTACTCAATTACCATAATAATTAAATAGTTTTATTTTCACGTGTCTAGGATATATTTATTAGATAGAATAATTGGTAGAATGTGACATGATGACCATTTTAAAGCTAGAGTTCAAGAGAAATATAATCAGATATTTGTTTGTAAGACATGTGGCACATGAAAGTAACATGTTTAAACAATATATCTCTATTCTACATTTTTCTAATTAGACTTGTCATAATTTTGTATGTTTATTATGTAATAACTACATTGATTCATATACATGTGTGTTCTAGAAATTATATCAATTTAGACGTAAACATGCCTAAGAAACTTAGAAGAAACAGTCCATAGGTTTGTGAATTATATTATCATAGATTTCTATAAATTAACTTACAGCGTTTCAAATAGCTACAGAATCTCGCCATTTCCTTTGCAGCTACTGGAAAATTACGAAACCATAGAAACAAAATCTGTACAACAATGGTGTTTATTTCTTTTTATTTATAAATAGAAGTTACTTTAAATAAATATTTATCCAATTCGGAATAAATTATTAGAGTTGCGAGTGGCCCAGGTAGCTTAAACGTATTTTGAACTCAGTCGTCACTGCAATTTAATTGTGTTGATTACCAACTTTTATAATTATTATAAATAGTAAAAATATAAGGTATTTAGAGTCATCATAATCCAATTTGGATGAAAGTGACACACAAAAGTTGTAGCTGAACGAAAGAATGAGAGGAATATCTTGACGTAAACGGCGATCTGACCAGTTGGTTGTAAGAATTCATTAGGTCGGCAAAATACAATATCCGCAATTTTTCCTGTCGCTTCTAGGACTGTTATAAATATCTTTCTTTAAGGTGACAATTTCGAAAGCCAAATATAGTCTCATATTCTTTAAAGTGTGCACTTGCTTATCTGATGAACAGAAACGAAATATATTAACAAGAACCAAGCTGACGAAACATTCAATACTGACAATCGATGACGCATAAGATTCTACATTATATCTTTACTTGCAAATAATACATGATACAAAAGGTAAGAAATTACAATAGATTAACCCTTGTTACAAGTGAAAAATCGCGTATACTCTTTGCTAATGCCACGCTATAGTGACTTATTTGTGAATTATCAATTTATATATACAAATATACAGAAATTATTGAAGTAAACATATTAAAACCAAACATTTTATGCCTGTCCAAGATCAAATTCAGCGTCCTCGTGGATATATAGATGTAAGTGGACGTTCAATAAAACTATTAACGTCTATTTTAAAAACATCTTTGTAAAAAGAATTTTACACATTAAAAAATAAATAATTATTTTGGGTCATTTGTGTTTGGATTTTTCGGCAATATCACAACGTAAACACTAGGAACACTAGATTAGTCTTTTAGCATAAGATCGAAATTATCACACTTGAAACAAAAAGATTCAGTCTCCTTTCGCTTTATTATACAATGTAGACATTATAGCGTTTCTTATCTTTTTATAGTTATAGAATTTGCAATATTTTCTTTCCGACACTTGAGCACATTTCCTTTAAACAGGTACCTACAGGCCCATAGTTCTCGCTAGAGGGGTAGTATTCAACAGCTTCTAAAGATAACTTAGTGACTTAATTGCTTAAGTTGTTTATATATTTGCTACAACTTCCGCAAAATGAAGGAGAATTTGAACCTGGAGAAAAATGGTTTTGATAATTGTCTACGTTTAGATAAAGAAAATCTATCATTTGTGTTGTAACATTGAAAAACTTGCTGTTGCTGAATTTCTACGATTATTGTAAACGTTATGGGCAAAGCTGTTATGTATTACTTTGTTTATAATTTAGAACCTAAAACGTTCTTCCTACAATATGGGATTTATAACAGCACTGATGAAACGCATCCACTACCCTTTCGTCTGATTATAACAACTGATTTCTGGCGGTGAGCCACTTTGAGCTAAAGAATATACACGTACATCGCAGAGGGAATTACCATAGTTCTCATTATCTTTTGACATATAGGACTAAAAGGTTAGAACGCTATGAAACAGGAAGCAAGATGATCCCAGTGTGTGAAACTGGAACTTTTGAGGAACAATGTCAGTTGGGAATTCAGGTTTGCTCTTTGTACAGAAGCATCCATCACAAGTCGGTAATTTCTAAAAGATATTTTTGCAAGTGGATGGTTGTTAAACAGTTCTACAAACCTTGATTGCGATTCTTTCTTTTGAACGGATATTATTGCTACACCAATGACTAGATGGCGTAAACAAAATTACGTGATGAAAGTTCACGTTCCTGAGGTATGACTCGTGGAAAAAACTATGATACCAACCCTTGCCCCATTTTAGGTCACATACCTTAATTGTGCATTCAATCGTGCATTCTCATAGTAGGTTTTACGTGGTGGTGGGAGTAACAGAAGTTCTAGGGGGGACTGCCAGTATACATAGATGTATGTGTGCGTGTTTATATTATATTTAGGATCGTACTTATTATTTCTAGTAGATATGAATTTATCTCTCTCTAAGACTTTGACAATGTATATAGGGGAATCACAGATACTCTAAGAAAGATGTTAAAAGCAAAGTTGTTAAATTAATGAGACGATTAGATACCTGTTAAATCTTCTAACGCCAAACTCATTAATAAAAATATAGTTTGATCATCTTACCCTAGTAATTATTGTAGTGTATGAGAGGGGTGAAGAGATTTGTGTACACGCTATGAAGAGCTAATTCTACCTGCTACACGAGGGCGGAGATGTGTGTAATTCCTTTTTAAAGAAATTTTATAATTACGAACCGAAAATAAATAATACAATAGCTACGTAATTGTAGAGATTAATAATGCACCATAAATACAAAATAACGATATTTTTGGAAATAATTGGTCATAGTTACAGAAATATTTTATATTCTAAGGTATACTGATAAAAACAATAAAATATTTTTATAATAGTAAATAAATATATCCAAACTTTATGAGTAATTAATAAAAACTTTATTAATAAAGTATAATATTTTTTTACTATATCCTCAGCATGTTTAACCAACATAAGATATAACAAATAATGGTCTGCATATTGTGAACAAAGCGCGAAAACAAAATATGTTTGTGGACTTTTTATTGATCTGCGGAGACTGAAAATAAGAATCTCTATCTTACGGAAGATAATAAAAACAGAAAAGTAGAGGGAGAAAGACTAAAACCTATATGAGTAGGAAAGGAAAAAATATATTGTTGTAATTTATTGAGTGATTATTAGTGTACACATGGGCTACAAAAACACACACACACACAGACGAACACACACATACACACACACACACACACACACACACACACACACACACACACACACACACACACACACACACACACACACACACATACCCACACACACACACACACACACACACACAACACACACACACACACACATACACACACACACAAGTTTATATTTTGCAATCATACTTTAGAAATACAGTACTAATTATTCACTGTTTTTTATTGTACTCGGAAATAGTAATTAGTGGTTTTATACATATATACGTATGCAATATTATTATTAATGTCCAATAAAATAAGACAAAAGTAGGGTCGAGCGATAAACGGAACCTAATAGAATCCTTCTTTTATATTTTTATGGTATTGCCTTAGAATATTAGCTGCTTAAAAGTTATTTTTAACTTTATACTTATATATGTTTCGTTAGAGCAAGACACGGACAACTCTGTCAATCAAATATTTCTATTTATAATTAAATACTTTTATTCATTTAGTTTGGCTCTTACTGAAGAAATATTTAAGTTACATAGACTCAGATGCTAGTCCCCACGTCTATGGTTAGCTTGCTTCGTTTGCAAAGGCTTTTATAAAAAACCTTTTTCTTTGTATTTTAATTTACAACTAATTATTTACAGTTTCCATATCACTTCTATTATTTACCTAAAGTGACATACCACATTTGCAAAAATAAACCAAAAACAATAAAAGTTAAAATTAAATTTCGTTTAAAGTGCACCTGGCGAGATAGGTTATGTTGACCACTTGTCTCAGTGTATTCCCTACACATAATATTCATTCGCCAATTCGACTACTTTGCCTTAAATCAGATATTATTTTTCCTTTCCGAATCAACAAGTACTGAATTAAATAGAAATTGTACATTGTATGAAGATTGCGTTATATTATAGAAGTTCCAAAGACATAAGCAGTTGAAAAATCATAGCTGCGCGAAATAAACCATCTGTTATGTCAGCATGAAGTTATAGATCAGCTCTTTTAAAAGTCCATAAAATATAAAACTGAAGTTATAATTAAAGGCAAAAACAAATAAAGTACGCAAAATATCGAGTCACAGCTAGTAAAATAAGCAATATGACGCTGTCATATAGCATGGAATAACGTGTACGATTCTTATGTACAATCTGTACGAGACGACAATCTTTCGATTAACCATCAAGACTGACAAATTGTGTCCGTAAATGCTTGTATAAGCGCTGAGACAACTCAACTATAAGAATAAACACATAAAAGCTGAAAATTCACGGTTTTCTTTCATAAATGCCTGTAGTAAGAATAAAAAAAAAAATACAAGTAAGTATTTAAAAACGTAGTTTTTAATAAAAAAAATCAGATCCAAAATAACGGAAAAAGAAGATTTTAGAATGGTACTGTCGTATTCCCTAATGCCTGACTGTGAACGTGGATATGTGTTGTTTACTTTGAAAGGAAACCCAGGAGAATACAGACGCTCTCATTATACCAATAACCTTTTCTGACACCCCTGGAGAGAGGAAACATTTTACATCGTCACACACGCGTTTATTCTAAACATTTCTCTAGACTTTATGAGTAATTATTCTACTGTCTGTTCTGACTTGAGATATTTCGTTTCTACTTCAAGTGAACATTCTCAATCACCTGCATGTCTCAAAGTGTCATCTACATCTTGTCAAATGCGTAGTGCGTTGTTACTATTTGTTTGGGCAGCGCTCAAGTTGATTGAGGTACTTTAAACGGGTGAACGCGATAGGCTAGGTTAGGTTATGTTGCATTAGGTTAGGTCAGTGCTTCTTGGGTGCCACAGAGTATAAAAAAATTTACATGATATTAAAGTGATAAAACATGGCGCTTCAACTCACGACTCTCCACCAAAGTTCGTAAATATTCAAACTTTAAAGAATTCGGTTTATAATAATTGTTATTTAAAATGTAAGACTAAGACAAATATTAATGTTTTCTAATACGTTACCGGCTAATATTTTTATCTAATGTACTGTCTTTTTATTGATTTAGGCTGTAGTTTGTAATTCGGTTTATTTAGTAGAGCCATTTATGAAAGAAAACCGTGAATTTTCAGCTTTTATGTGTTTATTCTTATTATACTTAATTATACTTATTTGTACTTAATTGAACTTAATTATAGCATCTCTTATATATATATATATATATATATATATATATATATATATATATATATATATAGTGTTTTCTTTGTTTTAATGGGATGAGATAAGTCAACAGTTATCTATTATAAAGTGTGTGAAAGGAAGGTGTATATATAGAATAAATACAGAAAGATAGATGATTCTGGTATGAGACACAATAAGGGTGAATGGCGAACGTGGAGAGGTAATTTTATATCAGTTGTATAGAAAATTATCTATTTATTAATAAAAATTCAATGACCCAAGTTTTATTTACAATTTTTTATTGATTTTGGGCTTGATATTTCCGAAAAATAAGAACACACAGATAAAATTTAAATAGGGTCTAATAAAAAAAACTAATTGGTGTAAGTTATACAATTTTACATCTAGAAAAGCAACAACCAGGTGTTAACGTCTTCCCCTAAATGCGGAAAACATTACCTAAAAGTAATTGAATTAAAAAAAAACAGCTGTTCCGTAAAATCATCTGTTATGTCTGATTTCAAAATACGGCTCAACTTTAATAAAGTCTTACTGAAGTCATTGCGCTAGGCGAGAGCTTTCTGAAATATCAGAGGATTATTGTATGTAGGTTAATAGGGGCACGTTTTCATGTGACGTGAGGATTTGCACTTCAATGCAATCCTTCTCGACAGGTTGCTAAGGCGCGTTTTTACCGGGAACTGTATTTTACCAACAATTCCGGAAAATAAATAAGGATTTGATTAAAGTCACTTTGAATCAGACTCGTGTGAATAAATAGGTTTGCTCCAGATTGGTTTTCTCCCTTTAAATAAGGGAGACTTGTTTTTTAAATAAATAGGAGGCTCGCCATTACTACTGGATGAGCAGGAAAAGGAGGCAAAAATGACGATGCAATAACAGAAGTACTGACAAACATTGCACAAAAATATAACGGTTGTTATGGAAACCGTCAGTCATAAAAGTTCTCAATGTGTACAAAGAAGTGAATCATTGAATTCAGATTGCAAGTTGCGCACCCTACAATTATCATGGTTTGGAGAGTGATGTAAGTACATGGTCCTGGGAGGTTGTATATTGTTGGACATACTAAGAGGTAAGGTCAATATAAGAAGCTATTTTTTAAACAGGTTTCCAACACAAGTGAGTTGGTTGAGAGGAAGCGTTTTGTCAAATATAGCTGACATATCTGTCATGAAAAGGAGGCCAAATAACCATGCAATAACAGAAGCACTGACAAACATTTCACATAAATATAACGGTTGTCATAGAAACCGACAGTCATAAAAGTTCTGAATTTGTACAAAGACGGTCCAGTGAAGCATTCAATTCAGATTGCATGTTAAGCACCCTACAATTATCATGGTTTGGAGTGTGTCAGTACATGGTCCTGGGAGGCTGTATATTGTGAAAAATACTAAGAGGCAGGGTCAATATAAGAAACGTTTTTTAAAAAAAAAAAACGGTTTCTAATACAGGTCGTGAAAATTATACAAGACGGAGCACTCTATCAGTAAGACAGGAGTATCGAAGAGTATTTAAGTAAAGAAGGAATCAGAATTTTCTGGTTTAGTAACAGTAACTATCAGAATTCTATTGAAAACACATGAGCAATAGTTGGAAAAACACTTCAGAATTTACATCAACGCATCAATTACTTACAGCTGTTATTCAAGCGTGGCGATAAGACGAAGAAATAAAAACGCCATGTGAAAAACTCGTGAAAAGTGGGCATATGCCTGAAGTACTTAAAATGGTCAACAAGATATTCCACACCAAAATAAAATTCTCATGAACTATCTATTCCTTTGATTGTGTGCACAGTTAATTAGGAATTCTCATTTAAGTTAAACAGATTTCAGTCTTAATTTGTTAAGCCCTGTAGCCTGAGCCAGAGACGGTGACGAGGCGTAAAGATATGCTGTCCGAATTATTTGTCATTAATTTTAATGAATTACTGTTTTGTAAATCCGTAAATAATTTTAGCTCAACATTTTCTAGCATAAAGGTAATGAAAACCACAAAACAAAGGTAGAAAGATTACACTATAAAGAAATATAATTTTAAAAATCTTTTTCCATATCACGCTTTTAGTATCTTTTATTGAATACGAAATGTGTCCATCTCCTTATACCAATATAATCTCCCCTCTGACAACATTCTCCATGCTACGCCTAACCCGGCTCAAACGATCAAAACCTGAACAAAAGTAGAAAGTGGCTTTGCACTGTACCAGGACTTTGCCCTCACCCGCAGGTTCCTGTCCTGCATCCTAATGATTTCCTCCCCTGTTCCACAGAAAGATAGCTCCTCACTTCTTTATTCATCCCTTTGCACAGAACAGCTTTTGTTTTGCTTACATCCGGTTTCCGGAACTGGTTACATCCTTTTAGAAAACAAACGTCGCAATGGTTTTACAATATGGGGAAACTTACTTTAAAAATAAAATATTTTGATATAGAAAAAAACAAAAAAAAATGTGTATGCGTTTTTGCATGCATGCTATATTGAGTAGGCTATTATCATAGTAAATTAATTTTGACGAATTGGTTTTTGTTCAGAAAAATATAGTTGTCACTAGATGTAATCCTAAGTGGACGAGCAATACCGTATATTGCGTTTACAATGGGAAAATATTTTTATCAATATTTTATTCTAATTTGACGTCTGTTGTTAATATAGATCGTCTTGTCGGTGATAAGACACTATTTTTTATATAAAATAAGATTAAAATAAATAGAATCTTATGTAGCTTCAAGATTCAACAAATATTGCAACGCTTTCGGTAGTAACTTCGATTGAAGACAGCTTTGAGACATTTGAAGGAGCCTGAACGCTGCCGTAATTCTTGAGAAGTTCATTTACCTGTGTGATAACTTAAACTTTATATAAAAACTTAACGAATATAAATCAATCAACAAACAAGTTTGATGTATCAATAAACTACATCCACAAGAAGGCGTTCAGGCTTGACCACGATGTGGGCCGAATTTAATTACATACCTTTGTTTTCTACTAAGACGCTGATAAATTGGGATTGTACTAAATTATATACCATAGAAAAATTATAAACGAACGAAAAATAAAAATTTTCCGCCACATCTGTAACTTTTAGGAAAGAGAAAAGGTTTTCAGTTTGCTTCAATAAAACAAATGTTCCGAAAATGAGCTTATTATCTGGGAAACTTCTGAAAGACAAACAAAGGCCGTTATAATGGTATCAGCTATTTTCATGTCAACTTAAAGGTTATTTGGATGTTATGTTTAAATCTTTTGCAATGAAATCTTGTGTGTTTTATATATATATATATATATATATATATATATATATATATATATATCGCAATATGTATTCTTGTGTATTAATAAAGAACTAAGTCAAAATACAAATACAAGAATTATAATTGAATTTACAATTCAAAGCTTTTCGTTGGCTAACAGTACCAACAACATAATCAGGAATGTTAGTTAGCTGTTGGTACTGTTAGCCAACGAAAAGCTTCGAATTGTAAATTCAATTATAATTCTTGTATTTGTATTTTGACTTAGTTCTTTATTAATACACAAGTATACATATTGCGATATATATATAATTATATATATATATATAAAACACAAGATTTAATGGCAAAAGATTTAAACATAACATCCAAATAACCTTTAGGTGGACATGAAAACAGCTGCTACCATTATAACGGCCTTAGTTTGTCTTTCAGAAGTTTCCCAGATAATACGCTCATTTTCGGAACACTTGTTTTAATGAAGCAAACTGAAAACCATTTCTCTTTCCTAAACGTTACAGATGCGGCGGAAAATGTTTATTTTTCGTTCGTTTATAATTTTTCTAGGTATATAATTTAGTGCAATCACAATTTATCAGCGTCTTAGTAGAAAACAAAGGTATGTAATTAAATGCGGTCCACATCGTGGTCAAGCCTGAACTCCTCGGAACCTTCTTGGGATGTACCCAACATCTGGCTAATATTCCTGATGATCTTGGTACTGCTATTTAACGAAAAGATTTGAATTGTAAATTCAATTATAATTCTTGTATTTGTATTTTGACTTAGTTCTTTATATTTATATATATATATATATATTCTGAAATACTATAAATTTAATTAAATTATGTGATAACTATAATATCATGCAACAGTTGTTTTTATTACACGCAGGTTTTTTTATTTTCCGTAATGTACATTATTGTTACAAAACGTTATATTGCAATACTATTTATCAGTTAATAAAATATTACTTTATATTTAAATAATTCTTATTATAGTGAAATCAATATAATGTGTTACGACAATGAATTATAAATTTATATTCCAATTTTTGACGTGGACACGTTATTACATGCGTCTGATATCAATTTAAATTATATTTATTGAATATTTTCTTTAATCTGTAAATGTTTAGCACTTTGAGGAACAGGGAGTTATTTCCTAAGATCGAACACACTTGTTAATTAGTATTTCACTTTATTTCTATGGTTATATTTAGAACAATTAGGTACAGATGGATACTAAGAACTATTTCTATTTCCACCTATATACATTTACTCCAGCTGTTCTAACAACCTTACTAAAAATATTATTGGCTTAAAAACTGACAGCTCATAGAACCCACGATTAAACCCTAAGTAACACCACGTGCCTAACCTTTCCTTCAAGACAAATATGTATTTCAAACTAAACATTTATATTTTTTCACTTTATAATCTTGTGGTGTACAGTAATACCACACCAGTAAAGTTGTCATGGTAACTGCCACAGTAACAAAGATGTTTACATTGGTTCCACACTTATTAATACAATAGAACTTCGATAACTCGGAGTAACTGCGACCGTACATATTATACATACAGGTAAACTCGACTGAAATTCATTTCTTGCTAAACAAATCTGTCAATTTTTGCTGTTCAAATTGTATGAACCGTATTCGTGCTGTGCGACCCCGTAGTCTTTCCAACATAAGAAGCACAAAACATTAATTCGTTTATCTGTAGGTCTTGGACGTTTTTAGTGTTGTGTTAGGCTTTTTATGCAAGTACTGTACTTATTTGATTTTTGTTATTTCTTTTTTTTATTGGACTTTAAGTCATTCCGGGTTATCCGGAGATCCGTGTTAACGAGGTCCGACTTATCGAGGTTCTAGTGTAAATTAATTGATATCACTGTACTCAATTGAGCAGAATGGAAAATTAAAGTTCCCCACAGTAGTTTAAGAAATCATAATCTTGGTTTGGTCCACACGCCCCCTGCATAAACCCAATAATTGTATTTCTCATTCAAGTCTTCACTTTGGCCGAGTTGTTTCACAGCTGCAAAACTTTTGTTTTTCTTATAAAAAAACCTTGAGGAATGAAGTAAAACATAAGAGAACACTATATCGAGCAGATACAAAAAACCTTACACTTAACAAAAAATATCACTGAAATAGTTTTTTATGGATGAAACTCTGTTTAAAAAAGGTCAAATTAAAAATAATTTCTTTAATAAAAGGGAACTCTCTAACAATACAGTTCACCACAAGATGTCATTTTATGATCATTAGTACAACATTCTAAGAGCGATCTCTTACTATCGAGGCGTTCGGTAAATTGATTTTCCAGTTAGTGCCAATAAAAGTATAATATTCCAGAGATATAAACAGTAAAACAGCAAGGTACACCATTCGCCTGCTTACATTTGTGCGGAGTTTAAAAACATCCACACGTACCCGCCCTGTTCAGATTGCGCAAGGCCGGCAGTTTGTAGCGTACATCAGAACACTGGGGGGCGGTAAACCTTCCCTCTGTTTTACGAGGAAATTTAACCTAATTTAACATACCGCACGTTTTTGTACAAAATGTCATTCTCAAATTACTACTTTCACAATATTAAAATTAAATAAAGATTTCATAAGTACACATACAATATGACATTCTTGACATGTTTTCTCTGCTTAAAACGAGCGACTGACTTATTGCGAAGGAATGACTTCATATGTTTAAGACATTATAACACGATTCTTCTGAATAAGATATAAATATATGCTCAAAACTACAATATTATTATTTGTAAATATGATTTCATATAAACTTATTCTCATTGCTAATAGAATTAAACCTGTAAAATCAAGGGTGCCGTGGGTAGATCGTGTCATATTTGGAGAGATTTTTCAACGGACTAGTAAAAATTGTGAATTACGAAAACTCCAGTACCTAGTTCATAGTATGGTTAATGACAGGAGATACAAACTATTGCACAAAAAGGGAGAAGTATTTTATGAGAAACTTTGTGAGGAGATAGAAAACTTTAGAAGTTGGTTGAATACCACCCAGTTTTAGAAGGATCATTAGGGTAACCAAATGGTCAGTTTATGTAAGGTCTCGTCGACTATGAGGAAGTAGTCCAACCAGAAAGATATCGAAGTAGTTAGTTATGTAGACCAGCGAAACCCAATTTAGGGGAAAGCGTCTATAAACAGAGATGGTAGGGACAGATAGAATCGCCCGGAGGTAACAAGAAAGACCAGACGTCTCTACCATTGCAACAAATTACTCAAGTTTTATGTTGTTGCCATTGTCAAAGATTTTGTGTACTTTTAGTTATCCTGTCGATAAAGCTGCGAAATTTATATGAGTCAATGATTTTAAATTCTTGTTTTTTTTTACAATACGTAATATATATATATATTCCAATTATTTTAACATATTTTCCGTTAAAAGTAGTTTTAAATATCTGTGGAAGTTCCAGGAACTTCTACCATGTGATAAAGTTTACTGTGGGCTTTTAGAAAATTATTATAATTTTTGAAACTGCGTCATTTTGAGTTCTTTATATTTAAAGCAAAAATGCATTAATGCATCATTTTGTTTGGGGATCAGGTAGCTATTGCATAGGTTTAAATACACACTCGTTTACTATATAATCTTTTGTTAGACTAGTTAGGTTAAATACGGACATCTAAAAACCATTTACATTATACCTTGTTACGTTTACGCCAACAGCTCAAACCCTTATTGTAGAAATGTATGGTGTTCGAATTCTTTGTATTTATAAAATGTTACCATCGCATCAAGTGTTTTAATCGCTTTAACTTATAGTTGTGCTCAGACGCTCTCCAGATACAGCATGACTCGAGTGGATAGCGCAGCTTCTCTGAAATAAAGTATTTCTTAATATGTAGTAACACTGATTCGTTGTAACCCCACCCCCCGACATTGTTGGAAGTGAAATTGTAATCGACCGTTTAGCTTTCTACTCCTTACCTTAAAAGAAACGTGTTAATGTATCATTTTATTTTTTATAACAAACTTTTGTTCAAAATGTTTTAAAAATACCCCCATCCTTTCCAGCTTTAATGACGCATGTGGTGCGATTATTTTCTGAAACATTTACATTCTATGAATAACAAGATATGCATATTAAGGGTTGTAACTTTTCAGGGTTAAAGAAAACCAAGAGGGGTGACTGTCTTGAAGCTAGATTTTATTTCCAAACCTCCAACATTGATGGGGTTGGTCGAGGGTTTTTATTCGACGGGGGAGGGTAAATTGAAAACACGAAAGACAGCCACTTCAGTGCCAGCACTGGATGTATATGGTAATGCGTTCGGATGAAATCAATATAAAGATCTTAAGACTTGCATTGCCTATTTACAAGGCTGTAACTGCTCGGAGAAGTTTGTTGAGGAACCGTAACGGCATTAGAATCAATGGATCAATGTCGTATAGTTAGGACTAAGTAACCGTGGACGTGGTCTTGCGATTTCTCGTGTACTACCAGTTCTTAAAAAATGTTACATTTTCGAAATGTACTATAAACCAATGCCTTCTGCTTCCTATATCAACACTTATTTCAAGAGTGTTTGTTATTTCATATCGACGATTATTTATCATAGAATTTATCTAATATCCACCGTCTCATGCAAGTCAGTGTTTTGACAGCCCTTATCATGTTTGTAGGTACGTATTTATAGTAACCCATTACCTCTCGTCTCTCCTACTGCGATCTCTCAAGGCCAAGTGCATGGTTACGTGGTCCGCACTATACTTTAGGCGGAAGTATTGGGACAAGTCAGGCACTCCCGTTGCCGTGGAAATTTAAATGAGTTTTTCTCTTTTTGTCTTTAATTTTTGTTTAGCATTATATTCTTTCTTCGTCTATAATTTGTGTTTGTTATTACCCACTGATTTATTTATCTATCTATCTTTCTTTTCCATAGTTTCTAAGAGTTCAATATCACTATTCGTAGTATTTGCGAACAAAGTTACCCTTTAGTTTTTTCCACCTCGGCGAATAAAATCATCCAATGACATTACCAGGGATCTATTTTATTTGAACATTTATGTCTTGTAATTGTTTGGCCATCTCCTCCAAGCACCGTTTCTTACAAGAGCGACTGCATCAAGGTTCAGGTCTCATACCTTTGAGTAATGATACACATTTGATGTTTCTTCGACGAAATACCATTTGTTTTGTAAAACAATTTGAGAATTCGCCCGAGCGATGGAAAAGTAGGTCCTCAGATTTACACATTCTGTCGCTCAATACACATTAATAGGTAACTCAAGACCCAGGTATGATATCACTACCAGCACAAAACCAACCTGAAGTTGTCTTCCTGACAAGGGTCAAACCAATACACTGGTGCTTGGACGATGATGCCGTGATGTTGGTTATAGGTAACAGATAAAAAAGGTCTTGTAAGACTACTCACCAGCCAGAGACCGGACGAGACAAGAGTTCCAAAAACGTGTCTAATATATCCTAGAACGTCGCAGTATATAGAACAAACTGCCCGTACCGCTAACCAGCATACTGCACGATCAGCCAGAGCCTGAATCTAATTATTGATCACATTAAAAGCACCAAACCCTCCACGGTTGGTTTAGAGGAGACATAGCACCCAAAGGTTGTATTATTGTAACAATGTTTGCGGGTAATCTTTTGGCATGAATGGAAATTAATCAGCTGTTGGGTTATTCTTGAAGTATACCTTATTTTTCACTATCCACAAACGAAGTAATTTTAATTTAATTAATTAATTCATTAAAATATACAGTTGTAGCTGACTCGCAAATCAACCGCATTTATTTCAACAGTAATTTTAACCGGATTTCACTCTTTGAATGTGTCCTTTACTCACAGTATTTCATCAAACATTTGCTGTTCCCTTCTTATTTTAATGTAGTTAAAGTCGGTAATAATTCTCACAGGATTTGTTAATTATTATTTGTGTGTGCCCGTGTGCATGCATGTATACGGTCTCAGGCGCGCGTGTCTGAATTGTAGCATTTTGTCCGAATTGTATTTTAACAATACCACGTTTACTCTAGCCATAAAGTGTAACTGAAAGGATAATTAGCCACTCCCCTTTCAGTTATATCCTGCTCCTTCACAAGCCTAAAGGCGGTGGCTTCATTTTGAGGTAAGGCCCGTCTGTAATCTTTAGCGTGTAACTGCACTATATAAAAGGTTTTCCATGTCTCAGGAGATATATACTGAGGTCCACAAGTAGGAAATTTTAACTAAAAAAAATGCGACAAAATGGCTTCAATTTTACCTTTAATACAAAAGGCAGAATATCTAGAAATACTTCATGATTATCTTGAATAAATTGTTTGTATACAGCATGGATCATTTGTTGACAAAATGATTCATGAAATCCGAGTCCGTAAACGAGGTAAGTTCCTGTTGTTTACCTGTCGGCCTTTCAGAGACACAATCTGACACATGAGGCAGTACGGCACCACTGTACGCTCCAAAAGCCAAGGGTAATTCGCTAATTAAACACGACAGAAAAGGAGAGGGCTTTATACTGGTTCGCAGTAATTTGGCCAGTTTATATTTTATATAAAACAATATTTATACACACGGTGCTTACCTTAGAGGCCTAGTCGGGAAGGCAAACATCTGATACGCGGGAAGAAGAGTCGAACGACCCTTGTTTGCCCTTTCAACTTACGCAATTAATGGCCGCCTGACAGAACAAAATGTTGACTTTATTTTTTTATTTGACGAGGGGTAACTTTACACAGTGACGTTTGTAAGGGCCGTATGAAAAAAGGCTCTCTCAGAAAAACCTTCGGAATTATGTTTTAGGTCTTAAAACACAATGAACGTTTTTAAAATTTTGCGAGTCAGTAGTTTTCCGAATTTGCGACGCCGCGCATTGATTTCGACGTAACTCATTCAATGGATGTGTTTTAATAAAGCCTTATTAACAACTTAAGAAGCGCTAGTGCTAGTCAATTACTCTGTTCGGAACAGACATTTTGCAAATACTCACGATAAAAAACATTACCCCCTTAGTTTTTTTTTTAAACAGAATGGACTGGCAATATTAGATGTCATCTTGTTGAGCTTTACAGTCAAATTAACTAATACCACGTATGAACAACATGAAAAGGTCAAGCTAAAAATGATTATATCAAAAACAAACAAAATCTAGCTTCAAAGTATAACGAAGTAACTACAGAAAGTTATTGTTTATTTAAGAAAGATACAGATATAAAACTACTCTCCATTGGGCTTAGATGAGAATGTTTACTAGTTTTTTATGAATCTGTTGTAAGGATAAATATTTATAATTATAGCTACTGTGTAAAACTATACGTCGAAAATGTCCCTAAATAATGTGATATACTTTCGAGCTAAATGTACTAACTTTATGTCTAATAGAATGTACCGAGCACATACTTCTTTTCTCTTGTGAATCAAGTCTTCAGTTTTCGTAAATGTGATGTCATAACGCCTACATGTCCTTTACTTATGTTTCTACCTCAGTCCTGCTCCCCTCCTGTTGATTAAAGTCGCCAATATCCGCACACGTGATGCCATAATCTCCATATATCCTCTAATTATGTTTCTACCTCAATCCTTCTCTCCCCCCCTTGTAGATTCAAATCTTCACTTTCCGCAAAGGTGATGCCATAACCCTCATATATCCTCTAATTATGTTTCTACCTCAATCCTTCTCTCCCTCCCTTGTAGATTCAAATCTTCACTTTCCGCAAAGGTGATGCCATAACCCTCATATATCCTCTAATTATGTTTCTACCTCAATCCTTCTCTCCCCCCCTTGTAGATTCAAATCTTCACTTTCCGCAAAGGTGATGCCATAACCCTCATATATCCTCTAATTATGTTTCTACCTCAATCCTTCTCTCCCCCCCCCCTTGTAGATTCAAATCTTCACTTTCCGCAAAGGTGATGCCATAACCCTCATATATCATCTAATTATGTTTCTACGACAACTTTTCTCCCCTTTTGTGGAATAATGTTTCCACTTTCCGCACACGTGATGCCATAACGGCTACATATCCTCTAATTATGTTTCTACCTTATCCTTCTCCCCTCTTGTGGATTTAAGTCTCCGCTTGCCAAACACGTGATGCCATAATCCCCATATATAATCTAACTATGTTTCTACCTCATTCCTTTTCCCCTCTTGTGGATTCCAGTCTCCTCTTTCAGCACACGTGATGCCATAACCCCCATTTTACCTCTAACTAAATCTACTTTTAACTAACTTTACTAACTAAATCTAACTTTTTCTACTTTTAATCTTTCTCCCCTCTTGTGGATTCAAGTCTCCACTATCCGGACACGTGATGCAATAGTTCCCATATATCCTCTAATTATGTTTCTACTTCATTCATTCTCCCCTCTTGTGAATTCAAGTCTCCACTATCCGTACACGTGATGCAATAATGCCTACAAATCCTATCTCAACCCTTCACCCCTCCTGTTGATTAAAGTCTCCAATATCCGCACACATGATGCTATAACGCTTTCATATCCTCGAATTATGTTTCTACGTCATTCTTTCTCCCCTCTTGTGGATTCAAGTCTCCACTTTCCGCACACGTGATGCCATAACCCCCATATATCCTCTAATTATGTTTCTACCTCAATCCTTCTCCCCTCTTGCGGATGTATGGCTTCCCTCTCCGCCCACGTGATACCATAACGCCTACACATCCTCTACTCTCTAACTATGTTTCTATCTGAACCCTTCACCCCACTTGTGGATTTAAATCTCCACTATCCTTAAATGTGATGTCATAACGCCTACATATCTCGTATCTTTCTATGAATTCTATATATCTCAATGCTTCTCTCCCCTTGTGAATTTTAGTCTCCAATCCATTGTAAAAGAATAGAGAAGATAAGATATCTCATACATTAGGATGAGTTTCGATACTGATAACCGTATTGAATAATCAATATTTTCTATAAAGAAAAAGTTTCTTGCCATTTCAAGCCGCTCCTCCTATGCTTTATTTTTATTGTCACTTATCATTGTTCCTAGATATTAGAATTTCTCTCCGTTTTCAAATCTCGGCATTGTTTATTTTTAGTTCCGGTGCGCGACCACTTTTGGTTTAGACCCTGACATAAATTTTACCTAAAACATATTCATCACCTAAAAAGTGAATAATAAACGGAAAACGCAAAATTAAACTTAAGCAATTACATGGCTTACTCGTGCAACACCCCCGCCTCGTCCCTGAGGGGTACTAGACGCCACTGTACTGCGTTACATACATTTTGTAATGCATGTGATAAAATTGCCCATAAACTGACTGCTTACACCCAAGAGTAAAATGTTGCGCACACTTGTACATACTTAATTTATTAAACTGACGAGATGGACATTGCTTATGCTTCGTAGATGTAACGGCCTGATTTTAAGGTTAGGTTAGGTTAAGTTAGAATTCAGTATATGCTATTATTTAACCCACTAATCATTTGCTCGCATATAACATTCAGACTTTTAACAGCAAGGTTTTTTCCATGTTGTGGTTACAAAACTTAACAGGCAAATACTTATCAAAGACAAAAACACATAATTCAGTTTTTTACGTTTTCACAAACCATATTTGAAATAGATCGTACACAAGAAAGTGATTTTAAAATGTCTCCTTAATACATGGTAAAATCTATTCCTGGCTACAGTCGGCCTATTCCTGGCTTGACGAAGTCCAGATTGTATTCGTCAGTTTAGTTAAGCTTCTCTATTGGCTAACTTTAACAATGTCCTTATCCATACAGACAATACTGAGGGAAGACACAGAGTTTGGGTGTCCTGCAATACTTGAAAACAATTGCATGAAGTTTGCAAATGTTATTTATGTTCTAAACAAAATGAAAGTACTACATTTGGTATTACTTGGCAAAAAATCCACTACTTACTGATAGTTTTTTAAGCAGGCGGGCTTCGCACTAGATCAGTGCATTACTCAATGCTGTGAGTCACGGACAAGGCTCAGTATTCAAAAATATCAGTAAGTAGTGGTTTTTTCCTATGTGATGCTAAAAGCAATAATTTAAAAAACCTCAAGACATGTAATACAAAAACTGCTAGATAAAAGTAATTTCAAATGTCACAAACTATAAATTATATTCAAAGCTTACATTAATTATCGCCACGAAACATAAACTCTTACCGCACTCATTCATGAAGTAATTATTATTGAATTATCGATATTATAGATATTACATTACCAAATGTATATGGATATTATAGCTGCAAACTAACTGGTTTGGTAATGAAAGCGTTAAGTATGCTAACACAAACCTAATGGTTCCTGAAGAAACCACTGGGACTACATTGTGGGCGTAGTAATGGGAGGCATTTTACTTTGTGTATTGGGAAATCACTAAACTTGGCAACCTGATTTCGTGTATTGTAGTACGTGACTATCGCTAAATTCCTGTTTTACGTAACTATGTTGAAAATACCTGCAAAATAATACCATAGATTTGGTTACACAAAAAAAAAAAATTAATTAATTTTTATAACCTAAGTTGTTGCTGAGTTCAAAACTACCGTTAGTAAAATTATACATTTTCAATTCCTTCTATTTGTCAACATTCTCTTTATATATATATATATATATATATATATATATATATATATATATATATATATATATAAAAGTTTCAATCGTTAATAAATTACTTTTTATTCGCCCACTCAAATATGAATACATTTTTTAAAGCTTGCAGTGGTTGATCCTTGATGTTAATACAGTTTTTTGAAATGTGAATTCAATTATTAAATTTAATAATGAATTAATTTTCATTTTATATGGGAGAAATACTTTTCACAAAGTGTCAAGGTATGAAATATAGCTACTTTGTCCCATTTAGCATAAAATAAGTGATTTAACATAAAAGGGCTGATTTCATGTTATAGGTTAAGTGTTGGTAAAGGTGTTTTAACGCAAAGGTTGTGTTACGTTATTCATATTAATTGTAATTATTTAATGAAAAGTAGCCAAAACAAAATTGTATTTTTTTTATCTAAGTAGAAATTGACTTAAACATTTTTGTCAATATTACTTATTTATAACTAGACATATCTTATGCGGTCAGTTTGTAAGAAGTTTGTAAAATACACAAATTTAATTGTAGTATAACTTTTTTAGTATCTTTTTTTAAATTCCTTTTATTAATTCACACTCTTTAGATATATAAATATATCACTCTTTATATATATATATATATATATATATATATATATATATATATATATATATATATATCACTCTTTATATATATATATATATATATCTTGCACAAGTTTTCAATCATTAGTAAAATAGGTTTTTATTCATCCAAACAAGTTTAAATAGATTTAAAAAAATCTATAATGAATGAAAATTAATGTTGTTACTGTTTTTTCAAATATTTATTTATTAAATTAATTATAAAATTTTGCAGCTCCAAGTGGGATTCGAACTGTGTATCTTCATATTCAAAGTCAAGTGTTCTTAGCAATGAGCCAACTTTTCCATAGCTCGTATATGAATTTCTCAAAGATGTATACAAATTTTTATTTTGCCCCCATCTGGTTGTCTTCGAAACCTCCATTGTACAAACCTATATTGTTGTCATGGTTACCACACAATATCGTAAATGGTCAAGAATTGAAACTGACTGAAAATAATAAAACAAACAAACAATTTGGATTAACGGTATCGAACCTTGCTGCACTAACGGTCAATGCGAAAAAAAAGCGAAAAGAAACTACAAACAATGCAAGCGACTAGAAAAACGAAAACGTGTAAGTAGTGACAAACAAAAATAATAGTCGAACACCAACACCATACATAGAAAGGAAAATGGAAAATCGCAAGGAAATTCGCTTTCTATTTTACAACTTTCTATTAGTTGTAATTATAAAATAAAAACAGACTACAATAAAATTTATCTTTGTTGACTTAAGTAGGAATTTACATAACAATTTTTTTTAATATTATTTGTTATATAGAAACCTTTAGTTTACACAGTTTTGTGTGTCTAAGTACATTGATATTATGTTTGTAGTTTTTCAAATAATCAGAGTCGATTGTGATTTGCGACATTCAAAATTTTTATCACATTGTTTAGAACCTACTTGAAGAATAAATAATACTCAAAAACCTCTAACCATAAATATTTTTATTTTAGCCTTGTCTATATTTCGGTAGCCAAGTAACCATTCTCACAGGCGTTACAACTTAGACAAAAACAGCCAGTCTTGGTTGTGTTGCCTCTGAGGATGCTTACTAATCAACCGAAATGTACATTAGGTTAAAATAAAAATGATCTTGGTTAAATGTTTTTGACTATATATATATATATATATATATATTATTTAACCGCAATTTATTCGATATAAATATAGAACGTATTTTAAGGTAACATATGTGAAAAGGAAAATGTCGAAGTATATGCAGTATTTGTCACTCATTACCAAGTAACATTTTAAAGTGTTAAAATAAAATATCTCTCATAGTGTATTGACCACTTCTGTTTTAATTTTTATTTGTATGTTTCTTTCAAACTTGTCTCTCAGATTCAAGTTACTGTTTTACCAACTCTTAACAAAAAATGGTTCCCGTAACTTCAGAGAAGTTTAAAGTAAACTTCATACGGTCACTTTTTCGCGTTGCCGTTGTGGCAACACTGACTCCCTTACTATAGTAGCCAATTTGACGGCTCATCTCATTGCAAAACAAAGCCCATAAATTCTTTTGATTTATACATCTGTCGGGGTAATTTGTCTGCATTGGAGAGCGGAATGGGGGCAACATTAATTTGACAAGGGACATTGTTGGGGCCTTCACTCTTTGTCGTGCGCATAAATCGATACCGAGGTCCTACTTAACCTCCATTCCCGGTGGGATTTGTAATTCAAATTCACCAGGAAGGCCGTTTTTTGTCGTCCACATTGGAACAAACGTGCTTCTTGTTTGTGTTTTGTGAGAATTCCGTTGCTGGCTTTACTCATCCGCAGTATTATCTTATTATTCTCATCTCGAAGTTATATGACATCTTTAACCATTCTAGAATAGCTCTGGATAGCTCCTTCAAGATTTCTACCTCTGAATTTATGCTCCAACACCGCCCAAGTTTTATAATTAGAATCTCTTTGTATAATGTGCCATGTCATTCATGCCATTATGTACAATGTGCCATGTCATTCATGCCATTATGTACAATGTGCCATGTCATTCATGCCATTATGTACAATGTGCCATGTCATTCATGCCATTATGTACAATGTGCCATGTCATTCATGCCATTATGTACAATGTGCCATGTCATTCATGCCATTATGTATAATGTGCCATGTCATTCATGCCATTATGTACAATGTGCCATGTCATTCATGCCATTATGTACAATGTGCCATGTCATTCATGCCATTATGTACAATGTGCCATGTCATTCATGCCATTATGTACAATGTGCCATGTCATTCATGCCATTATGTACAATGTGCCATGTCATTCATGCCATTATGTACAATGTGCCATGTCATTCATGCCATTATGTACAATGTGCCATGTCATTCATGCCATTATGTACAATGTGCCATGTCATTCATGCCATTATGTACTTTGTGGTAATATACTTTGTGTTTTATAAAGTTTTTGTATATATTTAAGTTTTAATTATTCCGTTGTTATACAAGCATCAAGATGTTCTTTATACATTTCCTTTAATTTGTTTTTGTTTTAGACCTACGTGAAACCTATTTTGTACTATATAAACAAATTTTGTACTTTAGCAATTGAATTTATAAAGTATTACTGTTATTATTATATTCTAATGAGCAATAAACAATAAATAAATACAACAAAAACCAATAACAGAAAAAAATGTTATTACTTCATCAAGTATAAATCATTTTAAAGTGTTTTTCTATAGTGAATTAATTATTTTGTTGGATCTAAACACAATGTTTAATTAATTCATATTTCACAGGCACTCAAGAGAATGATTAGGGCTTAGCTAAGTTTGTTCTCATCCTCAAGTGCACAGTTCTGACAGTGCGACAACAAAATACTTCAAGAATGCGCTCATCAAAAAATAATTAAATATATTCTGTAAGCAAACACTGGACTATTGTATAGTACTAGTTGGTGAAGTAATATCATTACATTATAATATAAAAACGAGTCGCAATGGAAGACAGTATTAGAATGGAATTGTGGAGAATAAACAAAAACATATTCACAAACTTCTAAGGCTAGTATTCTTTCCTAATGTGGACTGTTAATCCATATACAGTATATATATAATTTCTTAAGCTGAATTTTTAGAGAACAATTATGGGACCTTGGAAGATAGTATAGAGCAAGGGAGATGGTTTAAATTAAAGGTATTGACAGGAAGGAGAGGGGGAAAATATAGGGGTTTTCTCAATTTACAACATTTATAGGGTGTTGAGGAACTTACTGTTACTAAAAATCTCCATAAAAAATACATTCCAATGAAAAACAGCTGAGTAAGATTTTCAAATATTTAAGCTGAGAACCAGCTGTACAAATATTATATTAATGCTTGTTACAAATATTTTAACAGTATTAAAGGTTAACTAGACATATGAAATTTGGATCAGGTTTAATTAATGGAGTACGTCTTATCGTACTAGATCTGTTTGATAATTGTATTAAATTATAAATAATCACTGGTTATGGGATAGGAAACATAGTTTTACCAATAATTAAATTAATATTAACAGATCCTAACATGACATTTCAACGAAAAGGAACCGATTTCCTTTAAGACTTACATTTTCAATAACTATGCTATAAGTAAGGCGTCAATCGTTTAACCTGTTTTTACACATGTTCAACTTTATGTTGCAGTAAGTCAAGTAAATCTCATAATGGACTAAAGATACAAATTAAAAATACGATGGGTCAAAAAAATTCGAATTGAAAACACATTCACAAAAAATATAGTTTATGAGGAAATTTTGTTATGAAAAATTTTAATTATATTAAATTAATTTGTATTAAAAAATAAAATTACTATGTAAAAGTTTAAAATTTGTTTCAATATGAATAGGGGCATTTGCCACTACAAGCCCCTAGTTTATATATAATTTCAGCAACATTTATTTTGTAGAAGCTTAATAGGCTAAAAACAATTTCACTGTCTGTTAGGCATTAACGTTTCTAAGAGCGTATAGCGTCTGACAAGTTTCATATCTAACTCATGAACTGCCACAACGATCCAGACAACAAAGCGAGGCTTCGTATATGTCTAAACAAATAATAATATATATATATATCGAAAGTAAGATGACGTCTAAAGAGCTAAATGTGAAAGGCGAAAAGCCAAATAGGTTATCATCACTTGATGGGTTCGTTACACGAATGTCTATTCTTACAGAGAAATAAGATGAATCAGAGTTTGTCTAGACAGAGTCGGTTTCCATAAAGATATTTACATTCTACAGAGCTTTTAAGAAGTTGTAGGCCAGATATTAATTTGCCAACATATCAGAGGGTTACGCGAGTTGTCCTGCTTGCAAAATTTCTGAAAAAAACAAATAATCAGAACAAAAAAAAACAATCAGAAGTTTTTCTTTTTAAATAGAAGAGTTTGAATCGAATAAAACGGGCAGCTAAGCGGAAAAAATGTTGAGTCGTTCACTGTTGCCTTGTGACATCTACAAGACGTCAGTCAGAATAGAAAGTTTGTTTTATAACCCCGTAGTTTTTGTGACTCTGTCTTCTTTAGGAAGTAAAGAAAATGGATCAGAGCTGTTGTATGTGATTGGTGAAAATAAACGGAGTATATTTTTAGAAAGACGTTTATTTCGTTTGAAAAATATATTGTCGGATGAAAATAGCTGTTTGAAATAAACTCAGGGATGTCCTGCTGTCCGGCATTTTGTTTTCCTTCGGAACACTAAAATAAACACGGTGACTTGAAAACAACTAAAAACAATATTTTTCTCATCTAGAAACATTATTGGACTTCCATACAGAATAAGGCAGATTTTATGGTAGGTTAGCAGAGATGAGCAAAGGAGAATTTACTATAGAATTGATGACCCCTTTTCCGTTAAAACAATGGAAAGTGCGTGAATACATTTTAAAAGGAACTAGAATTTTAAAGGAAAAAATAATATAGGTAACATTAGGAAAGGAACATAAAAAACACTGAAGGCATATATATGGGGATCTACCATTAGGCCTATCTTTGCTTGATTGCGTATTTTGATTCCTATTATTGAAATTATAAAAAGGTATCTAAATGTTAAAAGCCCTTGCAAGGAAAATAATAAGGAAGTGTAGATAAATTAGGTAGAGTCAAAGAAAAGATATGATACACTGGCACTGGGAACAGGGGGAAATTATGAGACTGCGTGGGGGGTACTTATTTGAACTAGAGCTGCTCTCAACCTGGTTGAAAAGAAGTGTCTACTCACTGCCAATGATAACGAACTACGTTTCGTGAGACCAAGAAGGATTTTCTAAATTAATAGAAACTTAACCATAAGCTTAAAATTAAAAAAAACTATATATATATATATATAATGCAGGACACGATTAGAAGAGGTTTTTGAAAAACACACGTATGGAAGTTTTCCAGGAATTATTCTATTTTTTCTACGCTCCCTTCCAGCTTCGAGTAGGAAGCAGAAGGTGAAGAGGATGCCACTCTCACCATAGACTAGTTAACACGGTGTATTAATAGCCTTACCTATCCCTTAGAATAAGAATACTACAGTCTCAAGAGGTCATAGATAATACGCTTGTATGAGATATTGCGAGGCTTTTCCTACCTCATTTCCTTTCTTGCCAGGTTTTCCATCCCATTCTTCAGGCAACACTATAGTTTCCTTTCAATATCTTCCGATGATCCATGCAAACGGCTCAGAAGCTGGGCACATATCCAACCAATCCTGAATCCTTTATTTGTGGTAGTAATACTAAACGAATGTGCATTTTGACGGAGCCAGTTCGTGAGAAGATGGTAGCCACGAAAACCAGAATATTCTTGAGTGGACAAACCCGAGTTGAAAAAAAATTAATGTAAAGACAACAGATCATTATTGAGTTAAAGCAAAGTGATAATAAGGTATTGGATAGATGATACGATATAATGGTAGATAGATGATACGATATAATGGTAGATAGACGATACGATATAATGGTAGTTAGACAATACGATATAATGGTAGATAGACATACGATATAGTGGTAGATAGGCAATACGATGTAATGGTAGATAGGCAATACGATATAATGGTAGATAGACGATACGATATAGTGGTAGATAGACAATACGATATAATGGTAGATAGACGGTACGATATAATGGTAGTTAGACAATACCATATAATGGTAGATAGACGATACGATATAATGTTAGATAGACGATAAGATATAATGGTAGTTAGCCAATACGATATAATGGTCGATAGACGATATGATATAGTGGTAGATAGACAATACGATATAATGGTAGATAGACGATACGATATAATGGTAGTTTGACAATACGATATAATGGTAGATAGACGTTACGATATAATGGTAGTTAGACAATACGATATAATGGTAGATAGACGGATACGATATAATGGTAGATAGACGATATGATATAGTGGTAGTTAGACAAAACTATATAGTCTAATGGTAGATAGGCAATACGATATATAATGGTAGATAGACGATACGATATAGTGGTAGATAGACAATACGATATAATGGTAGATAGACGATACGATATAATGGTAGTCAGACGATATGATTTAATGGTAGATAGGCGATATGATATAATGGTAGATAGACGATGAGAAAAGCTAAAAATATTTTTATAACAGAGATTTCTAAAAATTCTTCAGTTAAAAGTGAATTTTATCAAATCTTAAATTTACTTCCCATATTTGTTGAAATAAAGTTCCCGGTATAAATAGACCGAACCTAGAACCTTAGAAAACCCATATCCTCCTTATGCTGACACAAAATCCTTACGCTGCTTGCAAACTTGATTTTAACGTTTACAGAGACCCCCTCCATTTAAGAGAGAAAAATCCTGGTGACGAGAGAATGATAGACGCAAATCGACAGTTGAAGCTCATCAACTGTATCAACATTCCGTCTGGACCATTTCCCTCATTTATAAAATAAAATTGTTAGATTATGTTTTGCATAGTTTCATTAGGACTTGCTCTGAGTACTTACCTAGCACCAGCTGGAGCTTTACCTACATTAATTTTCTTTGTAAATTAATTGTTTTTTAGTATTTGCATTAAATCCAATTGTTTCAAATTCTTTAAGGTCGATATAAATTATAAATAGCTTTGAAATAAAATTTGTTGCTAAATTCATTTATTTAATTAATGTAATTTGTGTATACCTTTAAAATTATAAAAAGGAATCTAACTGTTACAAGCGCTTGGAAGGAAAAGAATAAGGAAGTGTAGATGAGTTAGAGTCAAGGAAAAGATATAATGACCCTCTGGTATTGAGAACAGGGGGAAATTAGGAGACTGCGTGGTAGGGGGTAGTTATTCCAACTATAGCTGCTCTCAACCTAGTTGAAAAGAGGAGTCTACCCATTGCCAAGGATAACGAACCGAGTTTCAGGTAACCAAAAAAGATTTTCTGATTCAATAACCACTGAAACATGAGCTTAAAAAAAAAGAGAATGTACAGGGCACGATTAGAAGAGGCAGAGAAAAACACACGTATGGAATTTTCCCAGGAATTATTCTATTATATTCTATGCTCCCTTCCAGCTTCGAGTAGGCATCAGAAGATAAAGGGCTTGGCAATCTCGGGATAGACTCGCTAACAAGGTGTAAGTTAATACAGCAGGAGCTTTGTTACATTGATTTTATTTGTAAATTTATTGTTTTTACAGATCCCATCCAACAATACAGCTTAGCGCTCTATCAGAATCCTACATTGCCATCTAACAGTACAGTCTAGAGCTCAATCAGATTCCTACATTGCCACCTAACAGTACATCCTAGAGCTCCATCAGAGTCCTACATTACCATCGAACAGTACAGCCTACAGCTCAATCAGATTCCTACATTGCCATCTAACAGTGCAGCATAGAGCTCCATCAAAATCCTATATTGCCACCTAACATTAAAGTGTAAAGCTCTATCAGAATCCTACATTGTCATCTAACAGTACAGCCTGGAACTATGTTGGAATCCTACATTGCCATCTAACAGTACAGTCTAGAGCTCTATCAGAATTCTAAATTGCCATCTAACAGTACAGCCTAGAGCTCTATCAGAATCCTACATTGCCATCTAACAGTACAGCCTATAACTCTATAACAGAATCCTACATTGTCATCTAACAGTACAGCCTAGAGCTCTATTAGAATCCTAAATTGCCATCTAACAGTACAAACTAGAGCTCCATCAGAATCCTACATTACCATCTAACAGTGCAGTCTAGATCTCTATTAGAATCATACATTGTCATCTAACCGTACAGCCGAGAGTTCTGTCAGAATCCTACATTACCATCTAACAGTACAGTCTAGAGCTCTATTAGAATCCTACATTTCCATCTAACAGTACAGTCTAGAGCTCTATTAGAACCCTACATTGTCATCTAACAGTACAGCCGAAAGTTCTGTCAGAATCCTATATTGCCATCTAACAGTACAGTCTAGATCTCTCTCAGAATCCTACATTGCCATCTGGCAATAAATTTTATTCTTTCTTTTACGACAATTGTTGTTACTTTATATTTTATTTTTTCCTATCAAAGATAAAACGAACACAACAAGAGTGACAAGTTAGCAATTTGTTCAATGGTTTACTATTGGTAGGACTTTTTTAAATTAATTTCTCTTTCACGAGATGCACGTATTCTAAGTTTAAATCTGGAACGAAAGATATAATATATGTTGGAACAAATATGTCCCGAACTATTCTGTAGTTAATGGATGTAGTATTTAGTTTCAAATGGCCTAGCCGATGAAGTACAGATAAAGGAATTTAATGAAACTGACAATTATGTGTTTGAGAGTAGATAATGCATGCAATGGTATATTATTGAATAGAGAAGTACATTTACTTGTCTACGTCTATAGTAATGTATATTAGAGTATACTGATGTATCTGAGGTTACATTAATGCACCTTGCCGTGGAAAAGAAGGCACCTTTAGCTACATAGTGATACATGTAGATTGTTAATGTGGCGCATGTAACAAAATCTGAGTAACATTATACTTGAGTATCTTTAAAGTTTTGCAAAAATGTCACGTACTACACCATGTCTTGACACTGTGTGCACATACAAGTTTTCCTCTTTGCACATGTAGCTATGTTAGCACTGTTACGGGGTGTTTCCTGCTTACAAGAGACAGGGGTATTGTATTAGCAGGTGGGTGTGTTCTCACGGCAGTCTCAGACATATTAATCTGTCCAGTGTTTCTCGCAGTTGTTAACTAGTTACAGGAGAGCTGAACCTAAATGTTTAGACTTGAAAACGAGATTTAAATTTTATTATAAATCTAATATATTTTGAAAACATTATTAAAGTTTTAGTTTACTATTTAATTATGACTTTCAGGCTCTTGGAAATAAAGTAAACTGAATCAAAGGCTAAGGGAAAGAGTTTTGGGGGTTAACACCCCTCCTACAGGGTTTAAAGTTTCTTTATCCTTTCTTCGCCTAAAAATATTCTTTATAATTGGTCATTTTTGTAATTTTATTAATCATAACTTTACATTAGGAAATTCAAATATTACGACTTCAAGATAGTTTTCATATAAAACTAGAAGACAGTAAAATGTTCATAAGATTTAAATGCGCATAGCTTCGTTTACCGATCACTGCATGTCAGAAATAAAAGTTTCTAAGAGCGTCTAAATGGCCATAGTCAATTGTTTGCAAGTTTAAAATAGTTCGTTGCCATTTATAAAACTGTCTTAGTAAATTAAGATTTTTAGGAGCTAATTTTGTCTTTAGTGAAGCCTATTATTATTATTAGAGATAATAGGTTCCAGGGCGCTTTAAAGAGTCAGATAACACAGGGGTTTCCCCATTTAGAACTTTAAAGTTTTCTCCGTAAGCGATAATAACATGGATTTTACAAGGAGACGAAACAATGCGAAATTTCTATCGTGTCTCTCTACTGTAGGTGGAGAACTAACGAGTTTCTGAAAAGAGTTTACTTTTATTAATTCCAAAACAAAACCCTGTTCTCTGATTGTTAGGGAAATTAAAATAAAAAGAGCATTCTTTTGAACCCAATTGGCTTTTTCAGAAGGCGTATTTTTCATAAAACTCCAATTTAAAAGACTGTGGCCTTACTGTGGTTGATAAATATTTTAGTAATTTTATTTCCAGTAGTATTAGATGTAGCCAGACGTTACGGCCGCAACGTTACGTAACTATAATAGAATTAAAATTAGAAAAGGGTTTTAAATATATTATAAAGCTCATCACTGCTTCGTCAAACAAGAGACAGGATGTTTACATGACTACTACAATCCACAGAGTTGCCATGTTTATCTGCGCAATCGCAGTTGTTTCTCTTTAACCTCCCGGGTGAGAAGTTAAAGGTTCGACAATCAGCAACAGAACACATTGGCAACAACTCTAAGTACCTGCCACTGCTTCTATATTTATAAATTCAACTGTTTCAAATCTAATTTGTTTCACCACTTAAAATTAATACTGTGATTCTTTTGGGATTTGAGAATATAGCCATGAGGGGTTCTATACTACATCGCCGGGTAACCTTGTGGGGACGGCTCTACAGCAATCACTTCGCGACGATTGGGCGACTTATCGCTTCGTGCGCGGATAACCTTCTCGCGGCTTATTCGGAGTGCTATATCCGCAAACGTTTTAGCGATTTCTCACTCCGGAAGCTCACTGTTTGTAGTGGAATTTGCCCCAAAACAGTTTTCGCTTCTCGTCCTGAATATAAAAGCCGTTTGTAAGCCTTCCGTGACATGTTGGGAAGGAAAGGAATAGTGTGTAAGGCGTTTGTAAAGGTTAGGCAATCTGGAATACGTCTCACGTTGTTGAATCCGGAGCAGAGCTGAAAGTTTTAAGCCGGAAGAGCGGTTAGTAGTTGTTCGGAAAGAGAATCGGAAACAACTTATATTCTCTCCCGTTATTTTCAATGAATAAATACAGGTATTTTAAAACTTACTAGACTTACAGTCATGGAATGAATCAGTCCTTCTATATTCCTTTACAAGGCACTGGGTAGGCAATATTCTGACTAATTGCTCTATCTCTTAAGCGACCAATCTACCTGTAATACTCAACCTTTCTCAGGCGACTACTACTTTACTGCGTTCTTCCCTGAAAACAGAATTATATTTATAAACAAAACAAATTACGGCATACCTATTCCATGTACTAGAGGATTTCTTAAAATCCTTCCTTAGCTTACCAAAGCTTAGTCTTCCAGCTACACTTCCGTATCGCTCTTTATTCAAGGTGTAACTGGTAGACACGTTTTTGTGACACCGATAGAGAGTACCCCACAATACACCACGATCCTCAATATCCTGCAAGAGAGTTTTATGTACCTACCTAGATTGGTGGACATTTCCTCCGTTGTAGGCGATAAAGTAGGCTGATCGCCTTTATACTACAACTTCAAATTTGTGAAATATGTTAGCAATACAATACATTTATATTCTTTAATGTTGGAACGTTTTAAGGGTTAACTTTGTATTTCTAATCGTATACAATAATTACAATTAAGACTAATTAACGTGAATTTAGCAACAAATTTTATTCAAAATTTATGAAGAACATCTAATATTTAAAATGAATTTATTACAAATATTAAACGAGATATATTTTTTAAAAAAACCCTAAAATCAATAAATACTTAGTTAAAAGAATATTATTTTTAATTAAATAATTACAATTAATATAAATATGTATATACATATGACAGCATTACAATATTAAGTGACAAAATAGAAAGCGAAATTAATTATTAAAGTTAATTAACTAAACTAAATTAATTCATGATTTAATACTTTTTTAAAAAATATATTATTATCAAGTGTCATCCACTACAAGTTTAAAAAATGTATTTGAACTAGAATGGATGAATAAAAGGTGTTTTATTAACGATTGAAAATTTGATCTATATATATATATATATATATATATATATATATATATATATATATATATATATATATATATAGTACGAGTATAACCAATATAATATATTAGTGGGAACATATATATACACACATATATATATATTATAACCTAAGTTATTTAAAATAAAACTTTTTACCTTTAGGTTATATATTTAGTCACACATTCAGGTTTCTAAATAATTCACACCAATAGCAAATTTAACATCACTTGCAGCTATTCCTGACATTTAATTTTTTACACATTATACCAAATTACCTTAATACTACGCAGTGACAAAGATTAATTTCTTAACTAATATTACAATTACTAAAAAAAGGTGGACTCTTTGTAACACTCTTAAAAATAAGGTGCTACATATAAATTCATTTATATATTTAATTTTTATTTAATAATTATATCTTCCCAATATAAAAGAAAATTTTTGTTTTATTCGTGCTCATTGTGAAGCTAGCATACATAGTAGCACCCCTAGCGGGTAAAAATGTAAAATATCATACAAGTAGTAACTCAGGGTAATTAACTGACATCACCTCATGTGACGCAAGCATGGTCTGATATTGCCAGATCCAATGCACCAATCGAAAAATTCGAAATAATAACCAAGGGTGGGATTTCCGTTGGCGTGCCCCTTCAGAAGCCCAGTTCTCCAAAAGTCTTTGAACGGGACGGACGTAATGGCACTGTCGGACGTAACTTAGAAATTTATAAGCTTCCAGTATTCCAAATTTTAAGATGTCAAGGCCGGTACCAAATTTTATTAACGCAACTAAAGAAGAAGTCAGAAGCGTTTATTCGTATGTTCCAAATAAATAAAAGTTAATACCACTTTTGTTTAAGTGCGCTTATTTGCAAGAGCGATGTGTTAAGTGATTAGTGATTCCAAAAGCCATGGGCAATGTTTAATATGTGTTAAAGTGTTTTAAAATAAGTAATGTGCACAAGCAGTTACGTTTTAGATAATAATAAAGAAAATGTATTTTAATGTTAACTAAGTTGAAGAATTTTTAATTGATTAACGGTTAACACATGAACGGTAGAAATTGTCCCTTGAATATTCATTTCAGAATTAATTTGGAAAACTTAAGTTACTATCTTGTCGATATATATAAATTTTAAAAGATAATAAGTAATTAAAATGTATGAAATAATTAGCAGTAATTAAAAGTAAATTACTCGACACATTGGTGTCATTTGTTCTCTTGTAATTTGTCACTGATTAATAAATTGTATGACTTTGTATTTTAAAAATTTAAATTCTTATTTCACAAGTAAACTAGAACGTAACAAACTTTCAATTTTCATTTCAAGTAACCTAGTTTTATCTTCCGAAGATATCAGAAGATCGTTTACAGAAAAACATTATTATGCCTGGCTGGAAACGGAGAACTAGATAGAGCCCTGGGTAAGTAAGGTAATTAATTTGTTAATTAGTAATTAACACATATTTTTAATAAAGCCCTGATAAATACTTACCCAAGGAAAAAGGCTCAACTGTTACATATGCGCAACTCTGCTAGTTTGTTTGTTCCTAAAAATCATTTGTTACATATGCGCTACTCTGCTCTTTAATTTTCAACTGTTAGATATGCGCAACTCTGCTTGTTAAAATTACTGCTCGAATTTAAATTACTGCTAATTTAAATTACTGCTGTTTTTTGTTGTTTTCTAAAATGTAAGTCTCATACTCTGCTAATTTTCGAAAAATTTTTTAATTAAAAATTCAAATGATAATTACTGCTAACGAATTCTAAAGATTAATGCCATTCATGTGTTTATTAAGTAAGATGTGCAGCCCTCCTTAAAAATCCTCGTCAGTGTAGTAAAGTTATTTTCAAATAAATAAAATGTCTAGCGATTAAAAAATAAATAAGTTGGTAAAAGACGAGTTAATTTTCGAACTAAAAATTATAAATGTAAAGTTTAGAATGGACAGTACAGTATATGTAATAAGAAACATAGCCAAAGATAAAAATTGTAAAGCCGATGCTGTTAATTTAATGTATTTGATAAATTAGAGTTTTTCAGAGAAATTCAAAAGAAAATGTTTAAAAATCATGATAAATTAAAGAAGGAAATAAAAATTGTTATATCACCTACAGTAAACGTTAAATTATAGTCAAATAAATTGTAATGTATTATTGGACACTGGAGGTTCAATAAATATAATAAAAGAAGAATTGTTTTTAAACACTGTCAAAATTAAAGTTAAAAATTTGTTTATGGCAAGTAAAGTTTTTAATAGCAGAAAGTTTAGATTGTAAAATGTCAGATGACTTGAAGGATTTTTTTTAAAAAAAAGGATAAAACATATTTTAAAGAAGATTTAATTTTAATGATTTGAATAAAGTCTTTTTTTTGTTGTGAACAATTAGCTGTATGTAATTCTTAAATTAAAGTATGGGATTTAATTTAAGAATAAAGTTATAGGTTTCAAAGTATGGGATTTGAAATTCAAAAAAGGTTAAGATGTACTGAAGATGTATAAGATAACAAAGATGTTATAAGACAATGGTACAGGCTTAAAATTTTGCCAAGTGAGTGTAAAAATTGTATAGACAAAAGTGTCGTGAAACAATGCACTCAGGGGCAAATATGGTAATTAGGTGGCTTACAAGAAGTGAGCAGGTTTATACAGCTAGATGAGAGATTAGGATTGTTCACATAATATAAGACAAATTCAAAGAAAATGTAAGTAAAAGATTTTTCTTAAAACTCTTGTGATTTTAATTTTTAAACAAAATGTAAAGTAGCATTAAATAGTATAGAAAGGTTGTATGGTTAATAGATTAAACTCAAATGTAATTTTATAGTAAATTGGCTATAAAATACGAAGGTACATATAAAATATTGTAAATTTTTTAAAACATGAGTCTGTACTGTTCCAACAAAGTAATAATTTCAATAATATAGAAGAGCTCACATAAAACGATTAAAATTGAAATAGAGACATTCTAAAAGGGGTAGATAATTTATTAGACGAATAAAAGAGTATTAAAAGTTATTTTGGAAGAAATTCAAGCTATTGTTTAATTTTTAAAAAGGGAATTGTTTAATGAGGAGAATGGGATGTGCCTTGATATGCAGTTTTACAAAATCATGACGACACATCTACATAATTGCGTGTCGATAGGGCCTAATGATATGCAATTACACTAATACACGAGATAGACGACAAAATCTCAAAATACACAATACTACACGAAGAGACTAAAACACTTGACCATAAAATTGTATATGAATGTACAATCCTAGTTTCTGTTTAGTTTCATTTCTTATTTTATTAATGCAAGAGCTTAATCAAAATTTAATATCAAATTGTCATAGTAATGTTTGAATGAAATTATAAGAATAATGAAGTGAATAAAGTCCTTTTTGAGTAAACAGCTATCTGTATAGTTTTTAAATCAAAGTATGGAATTTGATTTAAGAATAAGGTATTTGGATTCAAAATATGGGTTTTGAAATCCAGGGTTTTTTTGTATAAGATGTACGAGTATTGTAGAAATAACAGAGAGAAGTTATAAGGCAATGGTACAGTCTTAGTGTGTAAATTGAGAGAGAATTTCTGAGAAAATACACAGCGTCGTTTAAATGTGGTAATTTTGTGGCTTACAGGGAGTAAACAGTTTTGCAGATCCCAGGAAGTGGACTGTGATAAATACAGCTAGTAGGTTAGGTTTGTTGACACAAAAAGAGACAATTTTGAGGAAAATTTAATTATAAATATTTTGAAGGATTTTTTTAATAAAGAAATAATTTGTTTGAAAATTAATAAGAAATTGTAAGAGTAAAGAATTTAAAAATTGAAAAGATACAAATTTGTATTCATAAAAGTTTATGAAACAAAATGTTTACAAGAAGTCAGAATTTAATAAAAGTAATTGAAGTATGTAATGTTTTAAAAAGTTTTAAAATGTGAAATGTGTAGAATGTCTTTGCAATAGAACGCAGTGAAACCGGTAGTTTTTTAAAAGAGCCTGTGTGTGAGAAAGCGGATGTGCTTCCGCAAGGGGGAATGGCAAGCATTCCATGGTGGAGACAGTGAGTAAACAAAAACATCCGTTGGCCAGTTATTGTTTATACTTTTTCTATAGTACGTATAAAATTTTGTTCTATTGTAAAAGGGGACTACACACACACTGCACACACTTATGTATAAAATGTTGAAGTAGAAATAAGATGTAATGTTGGACAAAAATTTTCTTTTCAGGTCGACAAGAGGAAATGTAACACTCTTAAAAATAAGGTGCTACATATAAATTCATTTATATATTTAATTTTTATTTAATAATTATATCTTCCCAATATAAAAGAAAATTTTTGTTTTATTCGTGCTCATTGTGAAGCTAGCATACATAGTAGCACCCCTAGCGGGTAAAAATGTAAAATATCGTACGAGTAGTAACTCAGGGTAATTAACTGACATCACCTCATGTGAGGCAAGCATGGTCTGATATCGCCAGATCCAATGCACCAATCGAAAAATTCGAAATAATAACCAAGGGTGGGATTTCCGTTGGCGTGCCCCTTCAGAAGCCCAGTTCTCCAAAAGTATTTGAACGAGACGGACGTAATGGCACTTTCCGACGTAACATAGAAATTTATAAGCTTCCAGTATTCCAAATTTTAAGATGTCAAGGCCGGTACCAAATTTTATTAACGCAACTAAAGAAGAAGTCAGAAGCGATTATTCGTATGTTCCAAATAAATAAAAGTTAATACCACTTTTGTTTAAGTGCGCTTATTTGCAAGAGCGATGTGTTAAGTGATTAGTGATTCCAAAAGCCATGGGCAATGTTTAATATGTGTTAAAGTGTTTTAAAATAAGTAATGTGCACAAGCAGGTACGTTTTAGATAATAATAAAGAAAATGTATTTTAATGTTAACTAAGTTGAAGAATTTTTAATTGATAAACGGTTAACACATGAACGGTAGAAATTGTCCCTTGAATATTCATTTCAGAATTAATTTGAAAAACTTAAGTTACTATCTTGTCGATATATATAAATTTTAAAAGATAATAAGTAATTAAAATGTATGGAATAATTAGCAGTAATTAAAAGTAAATTACTCGACACATTGGTGTCATTTGTTCTTTTGTAATTGTCACTGATTAATAAATTGTATGACTTTGTATTTTAAAAATTTAAATTCTTATTTCACAAGTAAACTAGAACGTAACAAACTTTCAATTTTCATTTCAAGTAACCTAGTTTTATCTTCCGAAGATATCAGAAGATCGTTTACAGAAAGACATTATTATGCCTGGCTGGAAACGGAGAACTAGATAGAACCCTGGGTAAGTAAGGTAATTAATTTGTTAATTAGTAATTAACACACATTTTTAATAAAGCCCTGATAAATACTTACCCAAGGAAAAAGGCTCAACTGTTACATCTTGAAGCTTTAGGTTCATTACAATAAATTTAATAATTACATTGTTATTTGCTTTTTCTCTAGAGTTATGATGGATCTTTTATAAATTATAAATTGGTGTAAAAAACTAGATCAATATTTTATACCTATGAATTTAAAATTGTTCTGAATTTATTAAGTTTATAAAGCTCTTTATAAGCTCTGGTTAATTTTAATGTAAGAAAGTACTTATTTACTATTGAGTTTCTGGAATCTTGACCATAGATAGCTGCTTCGCTGCACTTTTCACACAATTTACTTTCCTCATTCTTTACTAAAGCACTTAAGTAACACTTTTATATTATGCAGATAAAAAAATTACAATTTCCTTAATTCTATTAAACAAAATTTACCCCTTTTAAATTGCTTCCACTTGGACCCCCCAATACGTCTGCGTTCTTCTGAAGTTCCTCTAAGACTCCTCTTCGGATGACTTACTTTTCAAACCTCGCATAATCTCTCTCCCCCTACGTATTTTAGTTAATCTGGTGATTCCCACACCTTTTCCAAATAGCTTTCTCTAACGGTACAGTGTTATTATATCCCAGGTATATTTGGTCACTCGGAAACTGACATCTTAAAATAATTAGACCCTTCCTATGTTAACAGTTCCCACAGCCCCTTTATGACTACACTTGAAATAGGATAGTGGCAAAGTTCTTCGTCCGTATTTTAGTAACTATTCTTGTCGCTCTTTGCTTAATATTTCTACAGACTATATATATATATATATATATATATATATATATATATATATATATATTGTAGGAATTAAAAAACAATTTTAATTTGGAAGAAAATCAATGTAGGAAAAGCACCCGCATGTGCTTGGAAAGTATTTATTGAAACCTTGCTTTCAAACAGGGTTTCGTCCTAATAAAACCCTGAAAACATAGTAACTTGACATAATTTTATTTTATTAATGAGGCAAATTGGCCCGCCGGTATATACAGTTGATGCGCTTTAACTGTCGATTCACGTCTGTTATTCTCTCTTTACCAGGATTTTTCTCCCTTAAATGGAGGGTTGCTCTGTAAACGTTAAAAAACACATTCGCAACTCCAGCATAAGGATTTTGCGTCAGCATATTGTGGTGTCAGCTTTTTAAGACTCGGTTCGTTTTATGCTGGGAGTTTTATTTCAACAAATACGGGAAGTAAATATAGGACTTCACGGAGTTCACTGAAACTGAAGAATTTCTAGAAATCTGAGTTCTAAAACTATTTATCGCTTTTCTTATCGTCTATCTACCATTATATCGTACCGTCTGTCTAATACCTTATTATAAGTAGGCTTAAAACTAATTAATGTATTGTCCAATAATTAATAAACCAATAATCTATTGCTGTAACATTTATTGTTTTAACTCGGGATTGTAAACTCAAAACTATTCTAGTTGTCGTGGCTACCATCTTCTCACGGCTGGCTCAGCCAAAATATACATTCGTTTAGCATCCCGAATAAATGATTCAGGATTGATTGGAGATGTGCTCAGTTTCTGAGTTAGTTCCATGTTTCATCGCAAAATAGTTGAAGGAAAATACAGTACCGTCTGAAAAATGGGATGGAAAAACCTGGCAAGAAAAAAAAATGACGTACGAAAAGCTCACAATATATCATACAAGCAAATTATGAAGGATCTTTTAAGGCTGGAGTGTTCTTATTCTAGAAGGTAGGCATGTGTATTACAAAAACCTTACAAACAAGGTGTTAGCAAGTCTATGGAGAGAGTGGAATGTGCTTCGTCTTCTGTCGCCATAATTTCCCCGTTTCTCTCTTAGAAACCATCTCTTAGTGTAAGCTTTTGGTTAAGTGGCAAATGATTCAGAAAATCCTTTTTTTCAAACAAGCTGAGAGCAACTCTAGTTCAAAGAAGTAAACCCCCTCATCTAGTCTCATAATTTCTCCTTGTTTCCAGTAGCAGATGGTCATTATATCTTTTCCTTGACTCTACCTAATTCATCTACCCTTCCTTATTCTTTCCTTGCTTAGGCTAGTAATAGATTCCGTTTTATATTTTCGATAATAGACCATAAAGTACGCCATCAAACAAACATAAACCTAATGGTATGAACCGTCCTTATATATCTCCAGTATTTTCTGTTTCTTCCTTAACTTCACCTATACACGTAATAATTCCCTGTCCTTCGTAGATGATAATATTCATACTGGATAGTGGCCTTAAAAAACTATAGAAAAAGTTCCATTTAAACTACAAGTACGCTTACTCCGTCGTTTTAACAAAGAAAACGTCAATCACTCTATTGTTCAACAATTCTTACACATCTGTGCTAACCCCCCATACACAACTTTGACTTCGGTGATAAAGTCAAAATGGCAATACAAATGTCTGTTGTACTTCCGATAAATGCACTACATTATCCACTTACACTTTACGAGTAAATTATTAAATTTAATTTTAATTTCTGTGAAAGAGGGAGAAGCTAGTTCTAACCTTTATTTTTGAACGCACCATCTTCCCTTGTAGTGGACCCTTGGTGAGGACTTACCTGCCAGCCAATTACCAAAACCCATGATCCATATAATCCTACCTGCAGCCATTGTCACGTGACAAGTGATGCATAACGTTGAGGGCCACCGAGCCCCCTGTTGGCGGCTTACTCAGCGTCCGTAGACTTCACTTCTTTGTTTCAGTTGCCAATTTATCCTGTTACTTATTTTAGCTAACTTATTTTCGAACTTCTGACATTTAGACCTCTCCGAACTGAGTCTCTAATTTAAGTCTATTTTCGTCATTTATGGTTTACTAATTTAGTCCAATTTTACGAATTTACATTTACAAACATTTTTTTTAACAAACTGTTTTACCATTCTTACAAACACCATTGATTCGTAGCCCCCCTAATTATACTATTTGTCCCACTCAATCAAAGCCCTTCCATAGGAAGTAACACTCCTGGATCTCAGCCAATTACCAAAACCCATGATCCATATAATCCTACCTGCAGCCATTGTCACGTGACAAGTGATGCATAACGTTGAGGGCCACCGAGCCCCCTGTTGGCGGCTTACTCAGCGTCCGTAGACTTCACTTCTTTGTTTCAGTTGCCAATTTATCCTGTTACTTATTTTAGCTAACTTATTTTCGAACTTCTGACATTTAGACCTCTCCGAACTGAGTCTCTAATTTAAGTCTATTTTCGTCATTTATGGTTTACTAATTTAGTCCAATTTTACGAATTTACATTTACAAACATTTTTTTTAACAAACTGTTTTACCATTCTTACAAACACCATTGATTCGTAGCCCCCCTAATTATACTATTTGTCCCACTCAATCAAAGCCCTTCCATAGGAAGTAACACTCCTGGATCTCAGCCAATTACCAAAACCAATGATCCATATAATCCTACCTTCAGCCATTGTCACGTGACATAAGGTGGTGCATAATGGTGAGGGCCACCTGAGTTTTTTTTATTTGGCAATAAAGCAAAAGCCAGTGGATATATTGTCGTTTCTTCGGTCGAACTACCACAATCAGCATGGATGGAATAAATCTATGAAAATTGTTTACTTGAGCTTTCGAAGGTTCCATCGAAGTAAAAACGTCCTGACAATTCTAACCTCTCTTCTTCAAGTCTCACTTAAAATTACGATTCTCTCGCCTGATCTATTAACAGAAGAATTCTGTCATCTTTCATCTTCATAGTCTCTTCGTCTAGTAGTCGACGTCACTCTTCTCTGGATGTAACTTGACGTCTGGATATTCAAGGAAATCCTTGAACATTTCTCGTTTGCTGGTACACAACTCTTTTTTTAATAAGCTGAGTTGGCATCTCTATTACTAGATCGTAAGCTTTGTTGTGATGCTCGCCTAACTCCTGACTGTAGATTTTTGAGTCAAACGTATCTTATTCCTGGGGATCCTTCTTCGCTATTTGAAGAGTTTTCTTAACCTCCAACCGTGCTTAGTCTGGGTGCAATATCAATTGTACTCAAAACCTCACCATTTTCACTTTTCATGACACCCGACACTTTTTTGACCGCTCCTTTGAACATCGCCAGAGTATCGATACCTCCGAATTTTGGCGCTTGAAGTTATGAGTAACCGTCATAGAGCGCCCACTGTTTACTTTTGTTGGGTGTAGTGAGTTCCATATTGGCAAGCAAAGCTGGTAGCACACACAAGTATACCATTATATCGGCATAGTTCACTTAACCGCACGATCTTCACACTATGAATAGTACAGTGACAGTAACAAGGATAGGCATATTGACAGAGGGTGGGGAATCCCTGGTTGAATGAACTTAGGCTGTTGTAGGGAATTGTCCGGGAAAGTGTGTTGATGATGTTCACTCGTCGCTCTTTTCATACATTCGAGCCAGTCAGGCCCTTGGTTTGTCGAGGGTGGCCAGGTAGTTTCCCGATCTGTGGACTGAGTGCCAGTCAGAAAATGGCTCTCTCTCGCCCACTCTCGGAAAAAGGGTCGTGATATAAAGAGACGAAGGAGTCTTTCCACTCCAGGGCGTAGACCTATATTTAAAGAGGTTCTTAGAAAAACAATTCATCTAGCTAACTCGATCCTTTGGTACTACCTTCTCTCGTCTACTATGAAATGTCAGAGTGTCTCAAACAGTAGTGAAACCTTTTTATTCCATCTCGAAGAACTGTATGCAAAATTTAAATATTAATTATAACCTATGCCAGAAAGTAATCTTGAGACGACCCAAGACTATCATTACTGACATTTTATATTATATACTCCATTTCTTTCGTGCATATTATTTTGATTTTTGTTATTGTTTATTAACAATATGTCAAACTTGTAATAAATTATATGTAGGACAAACAAAAGGAACTTAAAAGAAAGATACAAAGAACATTTAAACGCTTATATCAAACCAAACATATACAAATCCAATTTAGCTACGCATTGTATTAATAATGGACATGAGTTTCCGGATATAGAAAATATGAAATTAATAAAAGAATTAAATAAAGGATTAAAAATTAATATATTTGAAACATTGGAAATTTATAAGCTTAAAGTTAAAGACAAATTAATTGATGAACAAATTCAAGCGAGATCAAGGCACCAAACTATTTATAAAGTCATTGATGTTATAGAAAAATTTACATAAAGTGCAATACTTATAAACATATGATTCTTTGTAGTACATATGATTTAATTTTGTAAAAGTATTTGATTAGATAATTATTTTCCTGAAGATGCTGATACTATTTTATCGGCGAAAAGCTTTGAATAAATATATTCATTAAAAGTTTCTTGTTTTTGAAATATTTTAAATTTATTAACTATATTACAAGAAAACATATCACCATATTTAATATATTATATTGCCTTACTAGGCTACTGGTGTTGTGAATATGTGCTCTACAGAGGTTAGTTCTATTAGTAATCCATCTTTAACAAAAGATTTAAATTTATATCATAAACGTAAAATTCAATTAATGAAAACTAACTGTAATATATTTTTTAACAAACAACGTATTATTAATAATATTGTTCCTAAATATGCACGAATTATAATTAAAAATAAAAGTAATGTAGCACAAAAAACGTGTAAACAAGCAGAAATTCTGTGGGTTAGAAATGAAATCAAATTTTTATATAAGAAACAAAATGAAATAACTTTTGAAATATATAAATTACATTTAAAACTAGCATTTTTTATGGATAAAACAAAATGGGAAGAAAAATTTAATAAAATTAATATCTTTTTGTTTAAATATAGACAAAGAAAAATGAACACTAACCAAAAAACTAGATATATTAAAAATGAACAAAGATAAAAATAATGAAGTAATCATACAACATCATAAGTTTCACCCCAATTTTGTTAATTTAACAAATACTAAATTCAGCCAAAATGAAATAAAAATTTTAGAAAATAATAATAAAGTCAGCCCTAAGAAAGATATAAGAAGTAATATTGATACAATAATAATAGATACTGAATTGGCGATCAATAAATTAAAAGTAGAGGAACAAGAAAACATGCGAATAAAAACATCACATGAAATAATAAAGTTAATTAAAAATAAGAAAACTAATCATGCACACATAAAACAATACTCACAAATTCATCAAATTAAACAAAAATTAAAAACTAATGATCTTGATTTGGCAAAAGCTGATAAAGGCAATGCTGTAGTTATTATTGATAAACAAGAACATATAAATAAAACTGAAAATTATATATCTAAAAACCAATATACAGAAATAAATAAAGATCCCACAGACAAATATCAAAATGAAATAAAAAATATAAAAAAAAACATCATCTAAATTATTTAATCAAAAATATACTAATAATTACATAAATGAGAATCCTAAAATTCCAAGATTAAATGGACTAATTAAGTTGCACAAAGAAGATAAACCAATTAGGTCATTAGTTAATTTTATAACTGCTCCTTCTTATAAAATTTCAAAATATTTGCCTTTATTACTTAAAGATAAGGTAAAATTAAATAATACTCATAGTATAAAAAACTCGATTGAACTTATTGAAAAATTAAAAAATATTAAAATTGATAATAATACAAAATTAATATCATTTGATGTTACTAACATGTATAATAACATACCTATAATGAAAACACTTGAAATAATACAAAATTAATATAGATACATTTGAAAAAGATAACACATTAAGACAAGAAATAATAAATACATTAAAAATCATATTAAATCAAAATTATTTTTTATATAATAATAAAATTTATAAACAAAAGGATGGATTAACAATGGGCTCTCCAATGTCCAGCATATTATCGGAAATATTTTTACAAAATATAGACATTGATATAGATAAGATTATTAAAACATATGATCAAAATGGACACTGGTTTAGATATGTAGATGATGGATTATACATATCAAAGAATAATGGTTCAAATATTGACAAAATATTAAAATGTATAAATAATATACACGAAAATATAAAATTTACTCATGAATTTGAATTAAAAAATAAACTAAATTATTTAGATATTACAATTACTAGAAATAAAGAATCATTTGAATATAATATATATAGAAAACCAACACAGACAAACCAAATAATACCTAATTATTCAAATCATCCATACAACCAAAAAATGGCATCGCTTTATAATTTACTACATAGAATGCACAAAATACCAATGAACTTAAATGATCAAATAAAAGAGAAAAATATAATATATCAAATTGGTATAGAAAATGGATATAAAAGAAAAACTATAGATAAATTAAATAATAATATAATAAGAAAACAGAAACTCGAAAATAACTTTGTACCTAATAAGAGAGAAAATATTTGGACAACTTTTACATTCACTGGTAACGAAATAAATAAAATTACAAGATTATTTAAAGAAACAAATTTACAAATTACATATAAAACTGATAATGAAATTAAAAATTTAATAAACAATAACAAATATCAAAATAATATGCACGAAAGAAATGGAGTATATAATATAAAATGTCAAACTTGTAATAAATTATATGTAGGACAAACAAAAAAGAAACTAAAAGAAAGATACAAAGAACATTTAAACGCTTATATCAAACCAAACATATACAAATCCAATTTAGCTACGCATTGTATTAATAATGGGCATGAGTTTCCGGATATAGAAAATATGAAATTAATAAAAGAATTAAATAAAGGATTAAAAATGAATATATTTGAAACATTGGAAATTTATAAGCATAAAGTTAAAGACAAATTAATTGATGAACAAATTCAAGTGAGATCAAGGCACCAAACTATTTATAAAGTCATTGATGTTATAGAAAAATTTACATAAAGTGCAATACTTATAAACGTATGATTCTTTGTACTACATATGATTTAATTTTATAAAAATATTTTATTAGATAATTATTTTCCTGAAGATGCTGATACTATTTTATCGGCGAAAAGCTTTGAATAAATATATTCATTAAAAGTTTCTTGTTTTTGAAATATTTTAAATTTATTAACTATATTACAAGAAAACATATCACCATATTTAATATATATATATATATATATATATATATATATATATATATATATATATATGTATGTGTGTGTGTGTGTGTGTGTGTGTGTGTGTGTGTGTGTGTGTGTGTGTGTGTGTGTGTGTGTGTGTGTGTGTGTGTGTGTGTGTGTGTGTGTGTGTGTGTGTGTGTGTGTGTGTGTGTGTGTGTGTGTGTGTGTGTGTGTGTGTGTGTGTGTGTGTGTGTGTTTGTGTGTGTGTGTGTGTGTGTGTATGTGTTTGTGTGTATTACATAAGATAACGCTACACATTTTTAACCCTTAACATATAATATAACTAAAAATCATGTGGACGAAAGTTCCATATATTTAAATATAACTACTACAGTTCGGGTTTAGAGTTAATTTATAAAGGCAATTTTGGAAAAAAAACAATACTGACTATTAAAAAAAATACTGTTTTTCCTCCGAAGGTTATTATTAGAAATATATTTAATCAAGAAAGTTACTAAAATTCTCTTGATAAATATTTATTGGACCATTTTATTAGAATTAGTTGCACTATTTTTTTAAAAATTATTCTCTCTTAAAAATAGTGGAGAAAGAACGGTTCACATATCGTGCATTGTGAGAATGGAAGTGACAAAAAAAGACTCGCAAATTAAATAAAAAATGAAGCCGTTGTGCAACCGTTTCATTACTCTACTTAATTAAAATATAAATAACTCAAACATTAGTTTCGAATGAAATTGTTTGTATTAAACATTAGCGCATTTTCAGACCTGATATACTGTCAACCACCATATGGGAATTACTTGTACTATAATAAACTGAAATGTCATCTAACTTTTTATTATATAATAAATTGTTAGAATCTACGTTTTCATGACAATTTCAATGAAAATGTTTTATACTTTTGTCACATCTACTGTATATATATATATATATATATATATATATATATATATATATATATATATATATATATATATATATATCTTTGTGTGTGTTTTGTGTGTGTGTGTGTGTGTGTGTGTGTGTGTGTGTGTGTCTGTGTGTCTATGTGTTTTTAAATAATATATAACACTAATTTAAATTTAGGTTCCAAATATATTGTTACGTTAGTAAGACAGTCGTATGTAAAATCCATAGCAATTGCATTACACAGGATCGTTAACTAGCATTCACGGGTGGTTTGTTTTCTATTATGTACCTGAATAAGAAGAGTTGAACGAATGGAGCTGTCTAGTGGAATCAGGGGGATTCTGAGAAGAATATAAAGGGAAATGCAGCCTGCTTCCAAACTCTAGTTACCAATAGTCCTGCACGAAACTATTGTATTGGCAGCTGCTTTTGTGCTTATACACAATGACTGCACATGTAGCATTGTTAACCCTTTAAGGTGGATGTGTTGATCTGTGGAGTTTGTGTATTTCTAGCTGTACTGATTAAATCGTGCTTCGTTAGGGCCTAGAATGAATGGTCAAGGTAAATTATTTTAAAGGTGACTGAAATAAATTTGAAAAATTCTTTCTATCTGTTCACATTATTTTTTTATTCAATCACTCGATATCGATTACAACTACTGCTTATTTTATGTTGGTCTTACTGATAAATATTGTTGGTGTGAAACATGATATAAGCTACTCTAGCTACAATGTACTGCAGTGTTTTTCCGGGGGTCGCGACGCCTCTGTAGGGAGGCCGCCAGGAAGTCGAGAGAACTAGGTATTTCAGTAACAAAAAATCAATAAATTTTAACAAAATAGATATATTAGGAAAAAGTTGACAAAATAATACCCATCAATTTTACTTTATAAAGTTTATGTTTATCTTTATTTATACTTTTATACAAACAAATTTAAAAAAATAATTCTTCAACTACTCGTATATTTAAATGTGAAGGTTGCGCTTGATTTTGTTCAATCAATTTCTCCCATCGTGGATCCGTTTTTGCAACTTTAAGTATTAAACCGTTTTCCACATTTAAGCGACTTATTGCTTTACGTTTTATGTGGGCCATTGATGAAAATGTCAACTGGCACAAGTACGAGGTAGAAAATGGAATCTTACACTTCAAAGCCTCGATTGTTAATTCAGGGTATTCTGTTTTTCTTTTTAACCAAAAGGTATCCAAACTTTGAGACTTGAATTCCAAGTGTAACATCCTATCGGCAGATAATTCCAACAGATTCTCTTTGAGCTTAGTTGCTAAATTTGCCTCATTTATAGCTGCATTTAAAAAACGGATTTAAGATCCATCTGTGTTATCCGATATCTTTTGCACTGAGAAGTACTGACACAACTTTTTCTTCACATTATCTAACACCATTTTCATACCAGATATATATGAATTGATGTTTATCTCGCTTCCGACTTCTGCAATGAAAGACTGTGTTGACGAAAATGAATCAAAGTTTTTTTTCATTTATAGATGATAACCACAATTCAATTTTTTTCATAAAGCCATGAAGTTTGTTTTTTGTTGTGATGACACTTTCATCACGCCCTTGAAGACTGTTATTTAAGTTATTTAAATGCAGAAATAAGTCAAAAAGAAGAGCCACTTTCAAAAGGAATTCCGGGTCAGAAATGAATTCAGAGTAATCTGATTTGGCTTGCTGTAAATATACTAATAGTTCAGCGCGAAGTTCCATAACTCTGGTCAGTACTTTGCCTTTTGATAACCACCTAACCTCTGTATGGTAAAGTAAATTTTGGTGGACTGCCCTCATATCTTCACAAATGGTTCGAAACAATCGAGTCTGCAACGCTTTTCCTTTAATAGAATTTATAATTTTAATAATAATATTTAGTACTTGACTGTATTCTTGTGGCAAGGTTTTGGCTGCAAGAGCTTGGTGATGGAGAAAGCAATGCATCCAACAAGCGCTTGGCATATGTTCTTGTGGCAAGGTTTTGGCTGCAAGAGCTTGGCGATGGAGAAAGCAATGCATCCAACAAGCGCTTGGCATATGTTCTTGTGGCAAGGTTTTGGCTGCAAGAGCTTGGTGATGGAGAAAGCAATGCATCCAACAAGCGCTTGGCATATGTTCTTGTGGCAAGGTTTTGGCTGCAAGAGCTTGGCGATGGAGAAAGCAATGCATCCAACAAGCGCTTGGCATATGTTCTTGTGGCAAGGTTTTGGCTGCAAGAGCTTGGTGATGGAGAAAGCAATGCATCCAACAAGCGCTTGGCATATGTTCTTGTGGCAAGGTTTTGGCTGCAAGAGCTTGGCGATGGAGAAAGCAATGCATCCAACAAGCGCTTGGCATATGTTCTTGTGGCAAGGTTTTGGCTGCAAGAGCTTGGTGATGGAGAAAGCAATGCATCCAACAAGCGCTTGGCATATGTTCTTGTGGCAAGGTTTTGGCTGCAAGAGCTTGGCGATGGAGAAAGCAATGCATCCAACAAGCGCTTGGCATATGTTCTTGTGGCACGGTTTTGGCTGCAAGAGCTTGGCGATGGAGAAAGCAATGCATCCAACAAGCGCTTGGCATATGTTCTTGTGGCACGGTTTTGGCTCCAAGAGCTTGGCGATGGAGAAAGCAATGCATCCAACAAGCGCTTGGCATATGTTCTTTCAGTCTAGCAATAAAACCACTCTTCACACCAGACATGGATTTTGCTCCGTCACAACAAATAGCAATCCATTTTTGTGCCCAATCGATATTCATTTCTTGCGTAACTTCAAGGAACATGTCAAGCAAGCACTGACCTGTAGTATTCCCGGGAAGTGCCTTGCAAAATAGTATTTCTTCCAGTAATTTTTCATTGGATTCGAAACTCACAAAAGCTACAAACTGCGTACAACCTTCAATATCCGTTGATACATCAAATTGCAACGACACAAAAGAACTTTTATTTATTTTTTCTATGACTTGGTTACGAATGTCAGTCGCCATGTTGTTTATCCTACGTTGAATGGTATTGTCAGAGAGAGGTATACTTTTGAGCTTTTCGACCTCTTACTTGCCAAACATAACCTCTGCTATATCTAAAACGGCTGGTAAAATCAAATTTTCGGCGATAGTGTGAGGTTTTCCTGCTTTAGCCACACGAAAAGCTACTCGATGACTAGCGAGCAACGCTTTCTGATTTAGGTTGGACATTTGTACTGTAGCAGTTTTTTTATGTTCAAGAGCTTTTAATTTTCGGTCAAAAAATTCCAAGGGTGTATTTTTTTATGATGTTTTGTGTTTAGGTGGCGTAACAACTTCGATGGTTTCATGCTTTCTCTTGACAAAGTTTCAAAGCAAATTAAGCACTGCGGTTTTTTCACAACTACAGTAAACCCAAATTTCAATTAATTGATATCATACATACGTTTTTTCGTTTGTCGTCAACTACTTTTTCGTAGTAGTTCTAAGTGTTACCAACAAATAATAACAAGTAAGTAACAAGTGTTACCAACAATAATTTGCTTGTATGATATATTGTGAGCTTTTCGTACGTCATTTCCTTTCATGCCAGGTTTTTCCATCCCATTCTTCAGACGGAACAGTAGTTTCGTTTCACTATTTTCCTATGAAACATGGAAATAACTCAGAAACTGAGCACATCTCCAATCAATCCTGAATCATTTATTCGCGATAGGGATGCTAAACGAATTTGTATTTTGGCTGAGCCAGCTCGTGAGAAGATGGTAGCCACGACAACTAGAGTAATTTTGAGTTTACAAATCCGAGTTAAAACAATAAATGTTACGGCAATAGATTATTGTTTTATTAATTATTGAACAATAGATGAATTAGTTTTAAGCCTACTGGTAATAAGGTATTAGACAGACGGTACGATATAATGGTAGATAGACGATAAGAAAAGCGAAAAATAGTTTTAGAACTCGGATTTCTAGAAATTCTTCAGTTTCAGTGAACTCCATCAAATCCTACATTTACTTCCCGTATTTGTTGAAATAAATTTCCCAGCATAAAACGAACCGAGTCTTAAAAAGCTGACAACCGCAGTATGCTGACGCAAAATCCTTACGCTGGAGATGCGAATGTGTTTTTAACGTTTACATAACAACCCTCCATTTAAGGGAGAAAAATCCTGGCGACGATAGAATGACAGACGTAAATCGACAGTTAAAGAGGGGTTGCGTTCAAATGACCAAATTTCAACTAACCAAACTGTACACACACAATTTACGCTGCCGTTAATTAACCAAATACGCGACTTTCAAATAATCGTAATACACGGACTTTAAATAACCAAATACGCTCATTTCAAATAACCAAATACACCGACTTCAACTAAAAGTAATGTTGCGGGTTATCGCTATGCCGCTCCGTAGGCGTTCAACGTACAACTTGAAGTTAATAAATAAATGGGAAGTAATATTTCTATAAATATCTAAACTTAGTAGTTATTATTACTACCTTTAAATTATTTCTCAACATTCTACGGTTTAACTTTGTCGTTATTAAAGTAAATGTAATGCAGGAATATTACTAGGTTTGATTAGACCATAGATCGTAAAGTATCTTATTATAATTGTAAATAGTATACTTGAATACTTTTTGAATAATAAGTGTAATTACAAAAACTGGGAAATATGATACAGTAATTATTATTGTAAACAAATGCAGATATAACAACATATTGAAACTTAAATAACTAATGTAATAAATATTTAAACATCGTGTTGAATAAAAGTGTAGTTAACAACGATAATTAATATAATAAATTGATTGTTTTTCAAACGTTTTTAAAAATGATTCTAGATGTAAACAGCATAGTGATACCTTAATATTAAAGTAAACTAGTCAAAGTAAAAGGTAAACTAGTCCATCATCAAGGAACTACAATTTACAATACATTGTTATAAAGAAGAAAACTTGTCACGTTTCTTTTCATAAAACCATAAAGTAATTGGAAACAACTTAAAATATTATCTATACCAATACCGTACATATTTTTTTCTTCTAATCTGTGTATATATAAATGAATATTTGCATGTATGTATGTATGTATCTTATTATAATTGTAATAGCCTACTTAAACATCGTTTTAAACATTGAGTGTAATTTACAAAACGACAGTAATATGATGTAGTGTTTATATTTAAAACAATTATAGATTTAATAAAATACTGACACCTAAATATTAACGTAATTAACAAATCGCCCATTATAGCTACCTATCAAAACTAAAAAATGCATTATCCACAATGTACACACACACTTTACGCGGCCGTTAATTAACCAAATACGCGACATTCAAATAATCGTAATACACGTACTTTAAATAACCAAATACGCGGATTTCAAATAACCAAATACACCGACTTCAACTAAAAGTAATGTTGCGGGTTATCGCTATGCCGTTCCGCAGGCGTTCAACGTACAAATTAAAGTTGAAATTGATAATTGTTGAGTAATATTTCTATAAATAATTTAAATTCGTGAAAAATGGCAGCGCAATTACAAAACTGTAAACAATATGATAAAGGTGATATCAGATTTATTTTAAAAGTAATTAACACCTAATTAGTAAATCTGAAGTAGTCTTGTCTTTGCAAAGTAATTTGTATTAATGCTTTTAAATATTTTTTTAAAATTCTAATTTCTAAATTTATAGTTACTTGAGTAAATGTAATGTAGCAATATTTTTCGGTTTTATTATACCATAGATCATAAACATCTTTTTTATTTTGATATTTAAACATCAATTTAAAAATTAAGTGTAATAACAAAACGAAAGTAATATGATGTAGCGATTATATTTAAAACAATTCTAGATTTTAAAAAATACCGAGACCTAAATATTACCGTAAACAAATCACTGTTGTGTCCCTGCAAGGGGTGCGACCAATGAAAAACGCACTTGAGTATAACAAGAATTTATTTGATAAATAAATACAAGATTTTGCAATAAGTAAACTGAATAATTCGCAGTAAATTATAAAATAGTAGTTTCGTACGAGAAATAATAATTTAATTATAAAATAGTAGTTATGTACGAGAAATAGTAATTGAATTATAAAATAGTAGTTTCGTACGAGAAATAGTAGGCGAATTAGGAAATAGAAGTTCGTACGAGAAATAATAGTATGTATGATATAATATTTGAATTTAAAAATGTAAATTAGTTTCACAGTGATTGAAACTGAAAAAGACTTAAGAAGAACTGGCGAGATTTTAACAAGAAATAGACGAAAACTAGACAAGAACTGGAGGAAAACTTGACAAGAACTGACTTTACGCTGGCGCTAGGTGTATATACAACTTATTTAGTTATTGACTTATACATTGGTCAATGATTACATCAAATGTTCTAGAATAAGGCTACGTGTTACATGGAAAATAACTAACGATTACATATTTAAGTTAATAGAAAATTCCATCGGAAATAACACACATTGAACAATTATTTGAGTATTGACTTTGAGTTACTTTTGTAGCCAGAATCATTTGAAAAACAAAACGTTATACAGACAATTATTCTAATGTCATTTAAAATATAAGAAATTAATAAATTACAAAGTATCACATTTCATACATAATACATATTATGTGAATACATAACATCGCCCATTATAGCTAATTCCTAAACCTAAAGCATGCATTAATCAGTGACACTATGTTTTAAAATAGATTTTTGTAAATATTAAAACTATTAAGTCTAAATTTAAAAAAATGTAAATAATGTATACAATTTCGTATATATGTGAATTGAATTACAATCTCAAAATTAGTTATTTAAGGTGTTATATCGTAATAATTAAATACATTTGACTTGGCAATATGTTATAGCCTAATTAAAGACATGTTTTTAAATTGCATAAAGATATAGATTTTTAAAGCAGTTTAAAAAAGTATACGCCTTACAATGTCATTTGAGAGTTAAAAATCCGGTTCCACTTATTTGAGTATCATATAGTCCATCTTTGTTACAATCTGTTGTAAAGTGACTGATAACATATAACCAGTGATTAATGCTACTACATTTATATCACATTTCAACTTCTAGAAAATTAGTAATTCTAACATCTCATTTTTGGTACTGTTTGAGGATTTTAAAATAATTCACTTTCACAATGTCGTTGAGCATATGTGTTGAATGAGGGTGTTATTCGTGAATATATATAGGTGTTATTTAAAATTCTTTTACATTTTTCAATTGAATTTATAGGAGAATAAGTTAATTTATTGCTGCTGATAGCCAAATATTCTGTGCTGGGTTTAATGAACATGTAGGTATTAATATTACTTACAATTGGTAAAGGTACTACATGATATAAACATAATACTCCATTATCTGTTACAGGAACATAAATCACAAATATTATTTTCGAATCCATATAATATACAGTTAATGATAATAAATCTATAAATGCATAAGCATATTGCTTATAGAGTGATAATGGACATGATGTACCTCTAGGTAAATAAGGTTTTGTGTGAAGTAATTCATACATTAATTTTTGAGGTGTCAGTATGAAAGGGTGAAGTATTTGTTCTTTTGCAAATTGATTGTATAGATTGTATAGGATTTGTGAATTCTCTATTTATTTCAGTAAATATTAGTAAGAGTAAAGTGATGTGATCTTCAACTTTTTGTTGTAAACATTGTGTTTGTAATATGACATTTTTTGTTTTCATTTATGTTTGTATTATTTGTATGTTGTCATTCAATGTTTTTTCTGTTTGATATAAACTTGTAAAGGTAATATTGAGATAGTTTATTGTACTATGTGAGATTGTGCTTTTAATAGTTCGCTGATATCATGTTCATCTCTTTGTAGCTTGTTTAATGAGTCGTTATAATATTCTGCGTCATCTGAATATAATGTCCCTATCATGACCTTAAATATTGTTCCAATTGCGTTGAATAATCCTCGTTTTTGTCTATAACCAGTCGTATGTCCTACGAAATTTTTGAAAGTAGCATCTTCTTCTATTATGGTTGATTGTAATTGTATTAAAATATTAAATGATGTAGTACAAGGTGTTTGTTGATGTAATAATGGTTCTTGACAAAGTTGTCCTCTTTGTTGAAGAAAATATTCAAAACTGTGAAGTTTATTTTTTAATGATGTTACATTGAGATAAGTTATTAATTTTCAAGTGTGTGAGTAAAATTTTATTTTACCTATGTTTTCGTAGTATATACCTGATAATTTGTCCAAAGGAGTAATGGTATAACATTGCAATCAGTATCAATGTCTGCTTTTACGAAGCAGTGTATCCTGGAACATATGCAAGTTTAATTCTATTTTTGTGTACTTTTAAATATCGTCTTTTATATTTTAATGTTATATAGACAGGTAAATCAATTCCTTTTATTTCATAAGGTCCTGAATATTGAGAAGTTAACCTCCTGGAAGTAGATGGTTGTGAGATTTCATTTTTAAATAGACGTAATCGCCGATTTTGTAATCTATAATTTGTGTAATTTCATCTTAATATTGTTTACTACTATGTTTTGCTTTCTTAATATTTTCTCTTGCTATCTGATATGAACTATTTAATTTTATTTTTAAATCAGATATGTAGCGTCATATGTGTAACGAAATTCTGGAGGTTGTGTTATCGATGTTGGTAGTATTGGTGAAAATCCAAAAACAAGTACATTTGTTATATATTTCGTTGTAAAATGTGGTGTTGTATTATATGCGAAAATTGCCAGAGGAATCCATTGGTCCTAGTCTGTCTGTTCGTTGTTTGGTATAATGACGTAGATATTCTATAAATGTACGATGAGTACGTTCTAGAGCGCCGTTTGATTCAGGATGATAAGCTGTGTTTGTATATGTTTTTTTAAAATTAATTTTGCAGTTGATTTAAATAGATTAGATGTGAAGTTCTTTCCTTGATCGGTTAGGATATGTTGTGGTAAACCAAATTTGCATGTGAAATTATTCACTAGTGTTTTGGCTACAGTTTCTGCTTCTCGGTTTGGCATTGGGAAAGCTTGTGAAAATTTTGTAAGATTATCTTGAATTGTAAGTAAATATTTATTACCTGATTCTGTTAATGTAAGAGTTCCGACGATGTCTAATGTAATTTTTTGAAAACTTTGTTCTGCCGTATCAGTTATTATAATTGGTTGTTTTTTCTTTTGTATCAATTTGTTTTGTTGACATGATAAACATGTTTGTACGAAATTGCTTACGTCTTGTTTCATATTAGGTCAATAATTTTATTGCTTAAGTTTTTTTGCAATCCGAAATGACCATTATGAGGAGATGAATGAAACTCTTCTAACAATTTTAAGATATCTTCTGATTTTGGAATTATTTGGTTACTATGACATATGAAACTTTGATGTCACATTTTTGAAAAATGTATCTTAACATCGCACGTATTTTAGGCCAAAATAATTTATCTTCTTGTCCAAGTTGTGATAAAGTAATAGCATTAATTCCTTTTTTAATTAAAACATATTTTAAAGTGAGTAAGGTATAAAATAAATCTGAATACTGTATTTTATCTTTAACGGTTGGTTTTGTCATGAGATAACAGATAAGCTGTTTGTTATGAACTAGAGACGTTACTTCTTAGACTTTAGGATGCAATTTACTTAGTTGAGATAAGTGATTTGTACTTTGAACTATTTGATAAATCGTTAAGTTTGCTGGAATTTGTAATCCTGTTGAAAGAGTTAGCCCAATGGAATTGTTTTTACAATTTAAAATGTTTTCATTTGTTTCTATAATGTTTTTATTAATTATTACTCTAGATTGATAAGTTTGTAAAAAATTGTGTTGTATACATGTTTTGTATTTTTTCAGAAGTTTCGGATTTTCCGTCATCTATAGGTATTATTCTACTTAAAGTATTATATTAAGTATTCTACTTAAGTACATTCGTATTGTGTTTTCCTGGTTTATATTTAATTTAGAAATCGTATTCTTCTAATATTAATCGAAATTTTACAAGTCGAGAGTCAGGATCTTTAACACTGAAGAGATAAGTTAGTGGCTTATGATCCGTATACATTATAAATAGTTTGTCATAAAGATGAGGTAGAAAATATTTTGTTGCCCATGTTATTGCTTAATGTTTTTTTTTTCTATCGTGTAATAATTTCCTTCAGCTGCATTCAGAGTTCGAGATACATACGCTACTGGTAAATCATTTGACAATTCACCTTGAGATAATATTCCAGATATTGCGAATGATGAAGGGTCTGTTGTTAAAATAAATGTTTTAATAAAACCTGGATATTGTAAACTCGGTTCAGATGTTAATTTAAGTTTTAATGTTTCAAAAGCTAATTGTTGTTTTTCTGTCCAGTTAAATTGTACATTTTTCTTTGTTAATTCTGTCAACGATTTTACTATTAAAGCAAATTCTTTTATAAATCGTCTATAATAATCACAAAGACCTATAAATGCTTGGATATCGTTTAATGTTTCTGGAATTGGGTAATTTTTTACAACAGTGACTCTTTCTAGATTAGGTTTTACATCATATTCTGTAATTTGATGTCCTAAAAATGTTACTTCTTTTCGTAAAAATTCGCATTAATCAGGTTGAACTCGCAAGTGGTTGTCCTTTAGTCGTTGAAATACTTGTTTAAGTTTTGCATTATGATCTAATAGATCTGCTCCGTACACTACTATATCGTCCATATAAACAAAACATTTACTACCTTGTAATCCTGATAGTACAGTGTTCATTATTCTTTGAAATGTTGCAGGTGCATTTTTTAGTCCAAAATGCATTCTGTTAAACTGATAATGTCCTAAGTCGGTGGAAAAAGCAGTTTTAGGAGCATCTTCTTTTTTAATTTCTACGCTATGAAAACGTGAATAGCAGTCTAAACAACTGAAATATTTTGCGTGTCCTAATTGATCTAAAACATCGGTAATGTTTGGTAAAGGAAAAGCATTATGTATTGTTCGAGCATTTAATCCGCGATAATCTAGTACAACGCTCCATTTCCTTTTTCCTGTTGCATCATTTTTTTAAGGAACTACCCATATTGGTGCTGACCATGGAGAGGTTGAATCGGAAATAATATTTTGTTCAAGCATATCGTTCATTTGCTTATGAACTTCTGGTTTATGAACTTCCGGGTATCCATATGTCTTTGTCGCTATAGGAACGTCTATTGACGTTTTAATTTCGTATTCAATTAAATTTGTTTCTGGTAACTCTCCATCCAAATTGAAAAATTGAATTTAATTTTGCGCAAAGTTTTAAAAATGATTGTCTTTCTTCTGAATTTAAATGTTTGAGTCGTAAGAGCTTTTTAAGTTCTTTAATACTATCATGTATAGTGTTCGCTCGAATAATAGGTGAGGTATAATACGTTTTGTTATCTGAAATATCTGTTTCGTGTTGTACTGGAAGAGGTTCTTAAGTTACTTTAACATATGTCTATGTGTATAGAGATACAGTATCATCCTACCCTAACTTGTTACTTTGTGAACACATATTTCTGCACTGTTTAATTCCATTGCTTATAATGACATTGTTATGTTACTAAAGTATTCCTGATTAGCATATGAAAAACGATAACAATTGACGTTACCCAGCATTTAGTAAAGGTACATTATTAGGGTAGTAGGGTAATAAATTAGTGACAAGGATGAAATACATGATATAGGTTTTGTTGAATTCCGCCCACTTGTCTCTTAAGCTACCATAGTCTTAGTAAATTGGGCCAACTATCAAATACATTGAATATTTTAGTATCTTTATATGTCTGTTTCAACTGATCATACCCATTTGATTGAAATTTACTTTCTATAGTGCATTACGATGGAAAATTTAACTGCAAAGTAGAGTAAGTACTGTACACTTACTTTCAATTGAAAGAATATTTATTTTTAATTATTCATATTCATTCATTACTTATGTAAATTCCAAACACTCATATTATTATTTTAAGTATCATAATTATCTGCCATTCCTAGAATTGTCACATTATTTGTTGACACGTTTCAGAGAACTTCCGTCAGTTAGAACTTCTTATGAATTGTTCTTCCCTGCATTGGAATCGTCTTTTATCGTCTTTGATCTATTCAATATTTACCTCATACCGGTTCCATCTATCCAACGTTTAACCTATACTTTCTACCGGTTTTATACTGCTACATCGAGTAGGCGCAACCGGTATGAGGTAAATGTTAACTAGATCAAAGAGGGGCACGATTAGATAACATATAAAAGACGATTCCGTTACAGAAAAAATCGCTTCAAAAAAATTTCTGACCGATGGAGTTTCTCCGAAACGCGTCAAGGAATAATGTGACAGCGCTAGAAATGGTAGGTAATTACGATACTCAAAATTAGAATATAAATCCCAGAGGAAAAATAGAAGATTATCAAAAGTACTCATGATATTTTCATATAAATTACAGAGTAGTTTCTCTGTATCATGGGTGTACCAAATGTACTAATGTATTGTTGTAAGTGTTTATTGTAATACTATCAGTTTTAAATACATAAATTCTCTGACTTCTATGTCGTAACATATTATCTAAAGATAACATATGTCGTCCGTAGTATTGAGAACCGTATTTAAAGCTTTTGAATTAGCATCTACTTTGACTATTGATGAAGCTAAATGTATTCCCTTGTGAAGCATTGTTTTAGAAATCAATCCTTGCTTAATTTCAGGATTATTTATAACTACGTCAATAACAGTGTCTGTTCTAGTCATTAAACATGGTAAACATTCACCTTTTATTTGAAGTGGCTCTAAAGGTATTATATGCTCGTTATATATTATTAGTGTGAGTTGTATAATCTAATTGACAGTCATATGTTCTTAAAAAGTCATTTCCTATTACTCCATCTGTAGATAGTAAAATTGAATCGTCATCAAAGGTTCTAAATGTTTGATTCATTGTTTCATTATTTATTAAGATGTTAAAATCACAAGTTACTATTGTTTTTATTGTACCACGAGCTATACCATATACCATTAATGTATTACTGAAATCGCATTTTTTTTTTTTATTGTTCTTATGTCGCTACCAGTGTCTACAAGAAATGAAAAATATTTTATAACATCTATTTGTTTAATTGGTAAGATGGCAGTATAACAATTGTTGAATGCCTTTCTAACCTCATTACTGTGTGGAAGATACACACTTTTAAAAATTAGTTTTGAGTCTTAAATAAAATTATTTTTATAATGTCTATATGTGTCAATTTTATCTTGTGTTTCCTGAGTCCTCAGTAACTAGGAAAACTTCCACGTTTTTTGACTCATTATGTTTGTTAAAGAAAGAAGATGTTGTTTATAAATGTTTCGGAGGTTGTTAACATCGTGTTGAATCATTCTTTTGACATTGTTGTTGTTCGTTGAATATTCCTTTACGACATTCTTCTATAGTATGACCCTAAATTTTACAATATTTGCAGTGTTTTGGCATTGAACTGTTTGTAGAAGGTGTAACCATATGCGTTCTGTGTCTTGCAAAAGCATTTAGTGTTTCTGGAATCCTCGTCAGTATCCTTGTCGGGATGTCTTCTTTGGAATGCCCTCTTATCTTCTATTATCCTTGTCTAGGAATCCTTACTTCGAATCCCTCTTCTGGGATCTTGTCTACGAATCCTTTCTTCGAATGCCTCTTCTGTGATCCGACCGCTGCCACCAATTAAATGTGTTGTGTCCCTGTGTTTGCAAGGGGTGCGGCCAATGAAACACGCACTTGAGTATAACAAGAATTTATTTGATAAAACAAATACAAGATTTTGCAATAGGTAAACTGAATAGTTCGCGTAGTACGAGAAATAGTAGGTAAATTATAAAATAGTAGTTTCGTACGAGAAATAGTAGGCGAATTTGGAAATTGAAGTTCGTACGAGAAATAATAATGTGTATGATATAGTATATGAATTTAAAGATGTAAATTAGTTTTACAGTGATTGAAACTGAAAAAGACTTAACAAGAACTGGCGAGATTTTAACAAGAACTAGACGAAAACTAGACGAAAACTAGACAAGAACTGGAGGAGAACTAGGCAAGAACTGGAGGAAAACTTGACAAGAACTGACTTTCCGCTCGCGCTAAGTGTATATATAACTTATTTAGTTTACTTGTACATTGGTCAATGATTACATCAAATGTTCTAGAATAAGGCTACGTGTTACATGGAAAATAACTAACGATTACATATTTAAGTTAATAGAAAGTTCCATCGGAAATAACACACATTGAACAATTATCTCGGTATTGACTTTGAGTTACTTTTGTAGCCTGAATCATTTGAAAAACTAAACGTTATACAGACAATTATTCTAATGTCATTTAAAATATAAGAAATTATTAAATCACATAGTATCATATTTCATACATAATACATATTATGTGAATACATAACATCGCCCATTATAGCTAATTCCTAAACCTAAAGCATGCATTAATCAGTGAAACTATGTTTTAAAATGGATTTTTGTAAATATTAAAACTATTAAGTCTGAATTTTAAAAAATGTACATAATCTAATGTGCATATTATGTGAATACATAACATCGCCAATTATAGTTAACATACATATGTGAATTTAATTGCAATTTCATAATTAGTTAGGGTGTTAAAATATCATAATAATTAAATACTTTTGACTCGGCAATATGATATAGCCTAATTAAAGACATATTTTTAAATTGCTTAACGATATAGATTTGTAAAGCAATTTAATAAAATTCACTTCCTTATAAAAGCAGTATCATTGCCCTTGGGTTATAAATAGCCTGTCTATGCCTTTTTCACTCTGTACAAAGCTTTAAGGGTACAGCGCTCTCCGAAAGGTTATGGTTTATTGCAGCTTTGACCCATGACTAATGTTTTCAAAGGCATGATTTTTACGGTCCGTCAGTAAATGTGAAATTATTGCCCAACAAAAAGGCTTAAGACCTTTTGTATACTTACGTCTGTATAGTGTGGTAAAACTGCAGGAGGTAGCAGTTGCTAGGAATTACTGTTAGAAATATCTCTCAGTAAAGGTTTACGTGTTTCCAGTTCAGTTTCAGTTTGAGAAGCGTTCCGTAATGACAACACCACTGTACATGGGGTAAGGTTTATTATAATTGTGAAATAAGATAATAATAATAGTTTTCATGTGTATAAACTACTAAAAATAGTCTCTTTTATTTGTTGTGTTATTGCGTCATTAGCGCTTATAACAAAAGTATTTTCCATTTAACCAGTTGTAAAATAATTTTAGAATAAATTCTCAAGTGTTTTAAGTATAAGGGAATAATATCAATGCTAGTATTTACGTTTCCCTTGTAGCATTTCCAGTTCAACGACCGCGTAGTATCATATTCAGTTGTAATTACATACTTGAGTAACACACTTTGAGCACAATTTAATCACATTTTGAAATGAATTTGACAAACAACATTTCTTTCGGAAACTAGCTATTTTTGTTTTAGAAATAGATGGTTGATTAGAAACTTATAGTTGTTGTAAACACCTGCTGCAAACTCCATTGTAAACGTGGCTCAAGACTGGTGATCATCGACCTTAGAATTTATTGGAGACACACGCCTACACAGTACAATTTACTAGCACGCCCCATGGCGACTTCACTCGTTTAAAATTCGTTATTTTATATGTTAATTTCACCTTATAAGTTCATTTTATAAATCAATTTATATAATTTCACTTCATTTGTGGTTTAATCAATTTTAAAACAACTAATAATTGTTAATGAATATGGAATGGGAATACAAAGTTATAATAGCGTATTATTTATTACATAAATGTTTGACTGTGGATTTGTTTTCATGATACAATAATGTCAGGTATTTATACAGATGTATATTATTACAATCTGTTGTTTTTATCATTCACACGTATCATGATTTTCGTAAAATCTAAAAAAGTTTGAAAATATTGATTAAATAGAATAGTACTAGCGCTGACCTGTTATCTCGTAAGACTTTATATTTAGAACAGGCATAGTCTCTGAAATAATACTCTCTCTGTGGATTTGATATGGATATTTTGCAATTTTTAACCTTTAAAATCTAAATTTTGCAAAATCCTTTCTTAGTGTACGTCTATGATCACCTTAATGTACACTGAAAATTTAAAGTGTATACCTTTCATAGTTTTGACTCCACGTTAATTCTATCAGTCACTCAGGATATATATTTTTAGTACATTTTTCTGTCTTTCCTGACGTTACAATAGTCCCCTTGTTTGACGCGTTTCGGAGTGATTCCATTTTCAAAACTTAAATCGTACTCAAGAGTACTGTACTCAAACTGTACTCAATTATATGTATATATAGGGTGTTTCAGGAGGAATTTGCCATACTGCACAACCTAATCCTCACCAAAATATTGAAAAAGTTCACCTCCCTCAGTAAAATTAACACAGTGATATTTTGAGGGTGTTAATTGAATTTGTTAATTTGATACGTTGTATGTAAAATTAGCTTATGTTAAGGCAATTTTTAAGGAGTTATTGTAGTTCAAACGCAAAAAAGTGTGTTTTTGATCATGAACTTTTAGCTTCACCTCAATTTTTTCCTACGACTATTTAAGCTCATTTTACATAAAACGTATTTAATTAACCAACTCAATTAACACCCTGAAAATTTCAGTTTGGTAATTTCACTGTGGGAGCTGAAATTTTGTTTAAATCTTTGACTCTGTGTAACTTACCAAGAAAGCGTTTCCGGACCTTCAGTATTGCTATTCAAAAAGCTTTACAGTTTTAACTTTTAAATAATTCCAATTCTGAGAATAAAGTTTCTCCATTTTGCTTCAGAATTACATTGAGTCGTTTTATATACCATTCTGCTGTAAGAAACGACTACGAAACAAATATATTAGTAGACGTAACGCGAAAGCGGTTGGGCGAATAGAATGCCGTTGTCAAGTTTAAGGTTTTATCTTAGAGAGAATTAGGCCACTCTGTGGGGCCACTGTTATCAAGTTTATCTTGATTTGTAATGACAGTAGGTGCAGATGGTGTCTATTTATAAACAGATAGAGTAGAAGAAACTTTCATCATCTCCAGGAATGACTTGGCCTTAACGTATATTTATACCATGAAGTAACTAAACCGATAATTATCACTTATGTTTTACCTCATAATTACGAAACATTTCTTCAATTCTCATGTTATACTGTGAAATCTATTTACTAATTACTTAATGATAACTATTACCATAGTTAATAATTATTAGTCATGCGTAAAAACTTTATAATTATGCTACTTCTTTTAATTTCGATATCAAATTATACAATTACATGTGTGTGTGTGTGTGTGTGTGTGTGTGTGTGTGTGTGTGTACACTATTTATTAACTATTTATTAATTTTTAGTACTTGTTAATCTTCTATTAATAAACTAGACGATGTATCATTACAGATAATCTGTGCACGGTATTTATGAAATAAATGCCTGACAATATCTGTATTACCAATGAGACTTACTAAATGAAGTTTTAATAAAAGTTTGATTTGCAGAAATATTAGAACAACAGACCAATCGAAAATATTTGTTAGATATTTGACAATATAACATTTGTATACATTAGTTGTCTAGAGTAACGGCTAATAACTACTAGATGTAGTTTATTACAGTGATGATTAGGTGAAAACTTACATTGTTTACAATATTGAATAAAACTACTTTTATTTAGAAAACTATGTAATACATTTACCAGATGTTTTATGAATTAGGTAAGAGTATTTGCAATATAATCTTTTAAAACAGTGTCTATTCATATAAAATAAACATTTGTATGAGATTTCTCTATAGCCATTTTTCTTCCCAGACTTCCTGCCATGGGGTATATAGTACAATGCACAAACACACTCAGTCTTCCTGCAGTGGGGTATAAAGTACAATGCACAAACACACTACTTGATCTTTACTTCCGCAACTTACATTTATTAGGCACAAATTGTTTGTGTAATCTCCAACACCTAGCTGCAGTTAAACCTACTTACAATCTGAACCAAATGTTTTGAACCACATTTCATAACTGTACATCTATTATTGAAATTTACCAAAGCCAGTCTGTGCATCGTAAATGTAAGATGAAAAAAAACATTCGTAAGGCCAATTACAAATACAATGTTTTAGTTGTCCAAGGTTAACAGATATTATAACTACTACATGTATTTTATTGTCGTCACGATTATAAAATCGTTAGACAGTGACTAATTACTGATTCACACATTTTCTGAATACAATATAATTTTAATAGGCTACTTATTTATAAAATATATTTTACAAAATTATACTTGACTAATAATTAATTAATCATACAAATATAAAAAGTTTTGCCTCTTAAAAGTGGCATTAAAATATTAATCATTCTATTATAGTTCCAACCATTGGGATTGAGTCATATGTTATAGTTAAATTGTTTGCAAGATTTATAATTAAAACACAATTGCTTGCATGGATTTCGTAAAAAGACTAAAATACATTAGAAAACAATCTTTAAAAAAATACAACCATTCTATGTTGACAAACATATTTCTGGCTTCAAGTTACCCTCTTGAATAAACAACTTATTTTTAAAATGTTATTTGATTTTATTGTATATAAATTCCTCAATTAAGATATTTTTATGATTAAACCTTGTAAAAATACAATTTGGTAAACTTATAGTCAGGGAAAATTTTTTTAAAACTAAGTTAAACAGGACGTTTTGATCAGAGTAAGTTTGCAAGTTAGTACTAAATTTACTTTAATTATAAAATCAAGTAGTAGTTTAATTTCATAAATTATATTACCAGGTACAAACTTAAAAATTTTGAAAAATATTGATTAAATAGAATAGTTCTAGTGCTGACCTGTTATCTAGTAAGACTTTATACTAAATATAGAAGAGGCATAGTCTCTGAAATTATACTCTCTCCGTGCATTTGAAATGGGTATTTTGCAATTTTTAACCTTTAAAATCAAAATTTTGCAAAATCCTTTCTTAGTGTACGTCCATGAAAACCTTAATGTACACTTCAAATTTAAAGTCTCTACCTTTCATAGTTTCGACTCCACGTTAATTCAGTCACTCAGGATATATATTTTGAGTACAGTTTTCTGTCTTTCCCGACGTTACAATATTTCCCTATGTTGACGCGTTTCGGAATGATTCCATTTTCAAAACTTAAATCGTACTCAAGAGTACTGTACTCAAACTGTACTCAATTATATGTATATATAGAGTGTTTCAGGAGAAATTTGCCATAGTCTACTGCACAACTTAATCCTCTCACCAAAATAATGAAAAAGTTCATATAAACACGAATCTTGAAAAGTGAGTTATACAGAATCAAAGATTTAACCTGATATTCACCTGCCTTAGTAAAATTAACACAGTGATATTTTTAGGGTGTCAGTTGAGTTTGTTAATTCAATACGTTTTAAGTACAGGCAATTTAACGCAGTTATTGTAGTCCAAACGCAAAAAAGTGTGTTTTGACCCTAAACTTTTTGCTTAACCTCAATTTTTTCCTACGACTTTTTTAAGCTCATTTTACATAAAACGTTTCTAATTAACAAACTCAATTAACACCCTAAAAATTTCAGTGTGAGGTAATTTCACTGACGGAGCTGAATTTTTGTTTAAACCTTTTACCCTGTGTAACTCACCAAGAAAGCATTTCCGGGCCTATGTTTATATGAACTTTATTATTATTAAGGTGAAAGGAATTAACTTGTGCAGTATGCAGATTCCTCCTGAAACACTCTGTATATGTGTATATATATATATATATATATATATATATATATATATATATATATATAGTGATTCGACAATGGTCAAGTGACCGATTGGTGCCTCATCACACAAGGTAAAATCATTGCACTTAATGGTGGATATTTGTAATATTCGCAATATGTAATTGTTTAATATCCCTGATGATGTTGGTACTGTTAGCCAACGAAAAGCTTTGAATTATAAATTCAATTATAATTCTTGTATTTGTATTTTGACTTAATTCTTTATATATATATATATATATATATATATATATATATATATATATATATATATAGTCTAATCACAAATCAAATCCTATAAAACAACAGGTAGTAACGACAATCCCAATAGGAGCTTACTTGTTGGAAACTCAGTTTATAATAGTGCCAAACTTGATAACACCATGTATTTTAGGAATTTATTTTGGGCAATGAAGCCATTATGAATTTCGTACAAAAGACGATAGAAATTGGTAATAAAAACATTAATAATAACTCGAGACAGGAGGAAAATAAATTTAAATTTTGCCAAACCCATCAGCATGTAATTAACTGTGATGTAATTAAGGCTCAATATGAAGATAAAATAGCTAATATTAATACTATTAATGAGGAACAACAGGACAAGTTGACAAATTTACTAATTAAATATAGAACAGTTTTTAATTCAAAATCTGGATTGATCAGTACCTACTACCAGCATAGCTTTGGAGTAACTGATTATATGCCTTATAAGCAAGTGAGTTGGCCGATTACTTTGACATATAGGGACGCAGTTAATGACGAAATAGCCAGAATGTTAGAAAATGGTGTGATTGAAAGAGCAAACAGCCCACATATAAACCCAATTTGTACCCATTATCAAGATAAGACATACAAGCGTGCGGAACCCCCAGAGTTTCAGCTCAGAACGCACCATGAGAAAATTAAATCAGTTGTTTAGAATACTAATTAAAGAAAATCATCGTGCTTGGGAGAAGATATTAAACACTCATCAACGAAATCTACCAAGACACAATCAGAACGACTCCAATTGAAGCTCAGTTTGGAAGGAAACAGCAAAGAATATGGCAGAAAGTGGTGAAGTCTCCAGATAATCGGGATCCAAATGTAAAATCATCGTCAGAAATATGTATTCACATGAAGGAGAGGAGAGAGAAATGTGCTGCCCAATTTAATAAGAACCCAGCTACAGATTACGAGGTAGGGGATTTGGTACTACTAAGGGCTTTAAATGCATCGAAAACGGCAATGGGGTTGTGTGCTAAATTCTATAACTTATATAAGGGGCCATATTTATTAAACAAGTGACACGGGAATTCTGCGTATCAGCTTGTGATGTAACTCACGAAATAAGTGGTATTTTCAATTGTCGACTGCTAAAAAAAATACTATAAGCCAGCAATATAATGAAATTCATGTTAGTATATTTAAGACTTGTGAAATTACATAGTTAGTAAAAACGGCCGAGAGCCTTGAAAAGAACAATAAAAGACCCAAGTAAAAAGGTGGTAAACCGACACTGCTTTGGGGTAAGGATATTGTCTAGTAGTAAGGTCATAAATACAGTTGTCAGACCTTTAGGACTTTCAATTGTTGTCTTTTAACTTAGTTTAAGGTAAACAAATGTACTAGTTTTGTATTTTGTTTGTTAAATATTTAGGAGATAAAGGAGAATTCATGTCAGGCTTGTAACTTCTTGTTTGCTAGATTGTATTTTGTAATAAGACCCTCTGATGATGATGACATGGTCACTGAAAATCTACATAAAGGTTTAATCTTAAGTAACTTGTACTATTTGGTAGTATAGATTAATTTTGCGATATTGGGGTTCTTTCAATATTGGGGTCCAATATTTTCATTGTAATAATTTATAGTGTCAATATAGATTTTTTGTTTATTTTTTCGAATTGTTAATTTTGCATTTATCATGTAAAGTGATTTCATAATTCATTATTTGAAACCTTCAAGTGTTTTATAACTCATTAAACTTCATAAAATTAAAAAAAATTTGAACTGGAAATGCTTTTCCAGTTAAACAGTTCAAGTTAAAAAAACAGTTTTAATGATAAATCATATACCATTTATGTAACAAGTTGACTAAGAGATAAAATGAATGTCTTAACAATTTTAATATTTTTTACTATAATAAAGTTTAAAACATATATTTTAAATCTGAGTATTTCTATCAAAATCATATAAATTAAAACTCCAATAGGTACTCCTACATATTTTGTTTTAGTTTTAAAGTTGGTACACCTGATTTCTCTTTGAATGTCCCACAGGATAACATTTTCTATTGCATCATGTTAAATGTTCCACACAACGGAAAAATTTACAAGTCATGTTTCCGTGTAAGAAAATTTTGCTGTTAACATTGCAAGAGAATATACATTTATGGATTTTGATGTGGTATCACAACAGTTTGAATATAAGAAGAAAGTGGTCTAACCTGAAAGCTTTCAGGTAAGTGCATATTTCTCTAACCACTAGAAATTTCATACTTCCTGTTTCAATATAATAAATATTTTGTTATTAATTTAGTCTAATTTATTGGTCTGTTTTACTATGAATTTTTTTAGTCTCTACAGGTTGCTGTATGTAGCTTTTGTTTCTCTATATTTTCTTATTGTAAAACCATAGTTTGTATTGCCAATAATCTTTGTTCTTATATAGAGTGTAATTTTAGTTAACATATATGAAACTAGAAACTAAAGACATAAATCTTTTTATACCATTATCATATAGCGATGTAAACATTTGTTTAATGTTTAATATGTGTTTTATTCAGGTTACAATTCCCAATAAGCAAATAATTTCAGAATAAAGTGTATTTGTTCCAAACCATGAATACACTATGTTTTTTAGGTAAATGTTCACTCTTTTGCATATAAGCATAAAAAAATCAAATAATTACTGATTTTCCTCTACTTTATTTTAACAGTAATTAATTATTCTATTGTAATAAGTTTTTACATTATTAGTAGGAAAAGGAATATATAAGCAAACCATTTTAAATGTACATGATTAATTTTTTTGTATGAAATTAATTGCAGAATAACAATAAGTAACAAACATAGTTTTGTATAGTAAACAAAACATTTACCTACTTTTGAAAAGGCTATACATTTTAATTGTAATCAGTGGCATGCCTTAAAAAATAACTGGCAGGAAGTTAGTGTTATATTCTAGGGCAAAAAACAAGCTTCTGTTCATTCACTTCTAAATATTAAAAAAATGGTATTTCTTATACACACGCGATTTAAAATATATTTAGGATTACTTACAATCTTTTTACAACATTACAGACATTTTATTTAATTAGTTATGTTCCTATATAAACTGACAGAACAACAAAATCTTAAAACCTACCTTCGTTAAGCGGTTTTAGGGATTGAAAATGACAATTCTGCCAACATTTTTCTTTGCAAGCATATTACGTACACATTTAGCTTCAGAACTAACTACACCACAATATTGAAACTAAGCAAATAAATTAGCCAAAGCCATGATATCAAGAACGGACAAAAACCGTACCTACCTATGGTAAAATTGTTGTAACAAAAGAACTTAATTACATTTTCCTTTGCCGGCATGTTACAAATAAATATAACACTGTTACAATTTTTGGATGTCAGTATTAAATTTGCCACAAGGAAACTAAATTAAATTAGCTGCAATATTAAATTGGAATACCTACTAGCCCGGACACTCGCCGTACCTACCTATTGTTTAGCGGCTGTAGAGGTTAGAGATCATTATTGTAATGGAATAATTATTTAGGCATGTTATGTATACAAGTAACATTTCTACATTATTTGGATGTCAATAACAAATTACCCTACCAAAAAAACTATACCTACCAATAGTATCAATCGTTGAACTATCTTAGAAGCTACAACAACGAATTATGGGCGTGTTATCTATACAAGTAACGTTATAGCTTACATTACCACAGTATTTGGAAGTGAATATAAAATTAGTTACAAGCCATGATAGCTAACCCAGACGACAACCATAACTACCCATCGCAGTTATCACATTTTTTGAGTGTCAAGTATACATGCAACTTTAGTTGGAATTAAGTATAACTCTTTCAGTTATTCTTTATTAATTAAAATTTTTATAATTCTCATCAGTATATGCTCTTTATATTTTGACTACTGTAAATGTATTATTTTTCATACTTGTAATAGAAATACTGTATTTTAGAGAAAACTGTAAACGTCTAACACCTTTACAGTTCTGTAAGATGTCGACAAGCAGTAATTTTTTGAAAATCTGAAATAACTTAGTCTATATTAATAACTGTCATATTAATATTGTTAGTTTTCATTGCATTATCTCAATGAAGCTACATGATACCTGGAAAAGATTTAGTTACTGATTTTTAATTACACAAATTATTCTTATGATATCAACCCATTCATGTTTGAATGATGAAAAACGATGGCATTTTCTTATTGTTAACCATTTGCAAAGGATGTTTGTATCCCTGTGGGGTTGGGACTACCACAAAGAAAACTTACACATCAAAGTTTACAACTTAAGTTTTACTTCTGTGTTAGACATGGAATGTATTGTGACCAACAGGCCATCTGCAATTTCACATAGACATTTTTAACAATTAAATGAGGTGATTAAAAGTGCAAAATGAAGCCACTCAGGTTAGTTTTCAAAAACGTACTCAATTCAACTATTTTTATTTTAAATAATTTAAACATAATTTAAATAAATATACTTCATGCAAATAGCCTTTTTGACAAGAAAATAATCATGCCAATTTTGTTTCTGTTTCTTGTAAAGAACCAAATACAGCTAACATTGCCTAGACAAATAATAAACTAATATAAAACTAAAAAAAATAAAACTAAATCCTAAACACTAATCCTAGTACTAAAACCTTAGGACTAAACAGCTAGAATAGTAAACTAGGTAAATGAAAAAAATATATTACAACTATTCTTTGAGAATAGCTTGTGAGGTTATGTTAAAACAAATAAAAGACACACACAAACCCACAAATTAATCATTTATTGACGCAAATGTGTATTATTAAATGATTAATTTGTGAGTTTTGTTTAGGTTTTAATTTTTTTTTAACATAACCTCACAAGCTAAGCTCAAAGAATAGTTGTATAGTATATAAAGAATTTAGTATATAATATAACTAAAGAGTTATTTATACAATAGAGGATTTTATAAGGAAATAATTATAAAGAATAGTTTATATCTCAAGACTTTACAATAGGCTATCTACAGCCACACCTGTCAGGAGTTTAAGCAAGCAATTTAACTCCTCTTATCTTGTTTTAGCCAAATAGGATTAAAGTTTTAAATATTGAACCACTGAACCTTTTGCCAATGGTTTTTGCTGTTTGAATTCTTCATTTTTTGTAGCAGTTACACCCTGCTTGTGTGAGTTCTTTGACCCCTCCAGATGTCAAACTTTCCCTTACACTTGTTTACAGAATTAGTTTAACTTTAGAAAACAATTTACACCAATCTAAAATTCTACCTTTACATGGTTCCAGCACCAGCTAGTGTTAACACTAACTTCCTGGCAGCGAAAAATGAGGCCTGTAGTGATAAATATAGAATGCCTGTTTAAATTCAAATAATAACATGAAATTTAAATATTAATATTAGTAATAAATAAAATAGTTTATAATTAAGTAATAATATTTATAATAAAAATCAACTTTAAAAATATAATTAATTGGTATTAGGTAATTATAACGTTGCATATTTCAGTACCGCTCTTTTTATATATCTATACACCACGTATAAGTTTCTGGTAGTACACAGCGTAACATTAGTAATTCAACATTTTGGCTTTATTTATTTATTTTTTTTCATTGAGGTAGTGTGCCTTAGAAAGTAATTAAAGGTACTGTTGATTCCCAAGTACAAAACTATAACAAAGCACTATTATTACCACACACCTTATAGAATTATTAAACTTGTGCACACATCCCATTTTTTTGTGATAACAAGTCAACATACACTATTCCATGCACAAAACAGAATATATTGCATCAAACATTCATACATCTGTCATTTCTAACTGGGGTCAATTATGGTCTAAGTAGACAATGGGAAAAATGTATCGGGCCAGCTTTGCTCATGAGCACAAAAAAGTAAATGCTTTAACAGGCAAGTATGAAATTATTATATGTTAAGTTTAAAAGTAGTAATTCAAGTTAAAGATGGAATAAAATAATGCTATTGATCATTTTATTGAAAAAATTTTTAATTGAATTTTTTCCATTCTACAAAACATGGAAAATTAAATAATTGATACAAATTAGCAGAATCCTGCTTCCCTATATGAGCAAATGTTCTACAAGAAAAATATTTCATGCTATTGACTGTATTATTACAGTCAACTATAACAACTGTTTAAATATATTCAGGATTGTTCAAATTATGAAGTGTTTCTTAAATCCTTGTGAGAACTGACAATATGGGTTGTATCTTCTGCATTTTGATAAGTGGTATCTACATTGCCATCAATCATTGTGTAACTATAACTTTCGTGTGTACAACATCACCAGTAACAATTTCTTACACTCCTATTTTATATAAATACATTTTCTTAGCCATAAACTAAATTTTGATTTTAATGATACTATTGAACTGTAATAAAATAGATTGTACTTTATTTTTATTTTAAAAAATTGTTTTATATAAACATAATCATAACCGAAACTAGTTTGTTTATTAAAAACTAATTTTTGGTGAGATTTTGAGCTCATTAATTTGAATTTTACCTTTGTGAATAGTTCTCACTAGCTAAGCTCTAATTAAGTAAATGTTTTTTATATTTACATAAATAAATGCCCAACAAAGAACAATAGTGAAGTTTTAAAATTTAATTAGCAAAATAGCTTACGGATTTAAAAAATAAATTTTGATAATTTCTAGTATTAGGACTATTTAACTCTATATTTTGTTTTTAAATTGATAAATAAATAAAAGGACAATATTTAAATTTTACAAATATAGGTAAACTAATAATAGAAACGAATTTTAAAAACAAAGATTTCTTTTTCTTTTATTAATTGTCAGTATATTGTGAGAATAATTTCTACAAAAACGTTAAGAACCAGTCAGAATAATGAGCAGTTACTATATAAATAAAGGATTAGTAAAAATGATGCAATTTTCTATATGAATAAATGATTGAAAAAAAGACTCATTTTTACAATATTATAATAATATGTGTGTGGCACGTCGTGTAAATGTCGATAAGTTGAATGTCGTTCAAGTGTCCGTCATTTGAACGACATGAATGTTGGTTAATTGATTGTCGTAAGTTAGTTGCATTAGTTGACAAGTTGGTCATTTGAAAGCTTCCATTTGTAACAATACAAATAAAATATTATTATTTTTATTGTTAAAAAAATTTTTATACATTATCTATTTAAGTGAACCATTATTTTGTTTCAGAACTATTGAAAAAAAAAACATTGCTGTTTTAACTGCCGCAGGAAGGACTATTATTACTGTGCGTTTAAAAGATGTTTTACATTCTAAAATCAAAATTATTCTATTGTATAGTAATTGATTAAATATTTATGGGTTTACTTGATATTACTTTTTACAGCCACATTTATTTTTATAAATATGATTTAAATATATTTAGGATTCCTTACTTATATAGTTCAACACCTCAAACCATTTTTTTTTATTAGTTTTAATTGTACATTGACTCACAAGTTTCATAAAAATCCTGTTTTAATACTATTATTTAATTTGTAAAAGGATTTCATGATAACTTGAGAATTAAAGTAATGTTTTACAATTATGAGGTAAGACATTGTTAAATATTGAGTAACAAGATGACAAATGGTAAGTTTTTGAAATAATGTACATTTTTTGTACGAGTACATTTTTCTGCCTTTCCTAGCATTACAATGTTTTTTTTTTTGTTTACTCATTTTGGAAAGACTCCATTTTCAAAACTTAAGTAGTACCTCTTCAAAGATAGTATGATAAAACTTTTGTAAGTAAAGTTATTTCAAAATTCGTTATCAAAGGAAAATATAATGTTAAGAAAGAGAGGAAAGTATACTCGAATATATAAAAATATTCCTAGCATAGGTGGAGGTTAGTATACAGTAGAACATTAATAATTTGAACATCTATAATTCTAAACTGTTATTAATTCAAAGTTTTGGGTTGGAATCTGGTTTTTTTAAAGCCAGACTTTTATTCAGACATTTGCTTGTATCTATTTGGTGTTTTATGCAATATTAGTGTATTATTTTGTTACAATATTCTGAACAATGCCTATTTAATTTGTTAGACAATTGTTAGATTAACCATGAAAAGAACCGTGAGGTTTTATAGTGACTTATTTTGAACATAAAGACAAATGTCGGACTTGTGTTATTTCCTCATTTTTGTTGACTACACTGGATATTAGGACTTGTTAAATTATTAACTCATTAGTAGTCGTAAAGTGTTACAGTGAACCTGAACTACTGGTGAGTGATTGATTACTAAGGACTATGTTTAAACACACAAGTGGTAAGACTTTTACATTAATTTTAGGAGCAGACATCTTGAGCTACTTTCTGGTCAGTGGACAACGCACCATCATCGAAGGTCGTTCCTCCGCACTCAACATTCTGTTCAGACGGATGTCTTGGGGTCACTTCGTTGGACGGAATTAACGACTACACACTCCAATCCAAGGATATAGAAAAAGTCATCTTCAGCAGTAAAATATGCAACACCATGCGAATCTAACGAAGGCTACTACACCTTACGTGACAACTTACGAAGACTTCAGCTACAAGCTACATCTCCGACTCTCTCCGCCGTTGGACGTCTTTCATCGACTCCTTAGGGTGAGCAACAGACTTTATCATTCATCACTCAACATTGCTTTTCAGAAGTGCAGCAATTTCTTCAGACAAATGGATATGTTTATTCATCACTGCATAGTGCTTAATTATTTTGTTAGATTAAGTATTACTTCATCCGCCAGTGTTATAGTGACTTTTTTTGAACATAAAGACAAATATCGGACTTGTGTTATTTCCTAATTTTTGTTGACTACACTGGATATTAGGACTTGTTAAATTATTAACTCATTAGTAATCGTAAAGTGTTACAGTGAACCTGAACTACTGGTGAGTGATTACTAAGGACTATGTTTAAACACACAAGTGGTAAGACTTTTACATTAATTTTAGGAGCAGACATCTTGAGCTACTTTCTGGTCAGTGGACAACGCACCATCATCGAAGGTCGTTCCTCCGCACTCAACATTCTGTTCAGACGGATGTCTTGGGGTCACTTCGTTGGACGGAATTAACGACTACACACTCCAATCCAAGGATATAGAAAAAGTCATCTTCAGCAGTAAAATATGCAACACCATGCGAATCTAACGAAGGCTACCACACCTTACATGACAACTTACGAAGACTTCAGCTACAAACTACATCTCCGACTCTCTCCGCCGTTGGACGTCTTTCATCGACTCCTCAGGGTGAGCAACAGACTTTATCATTCATCACTCAACATTGCTTTTCAGAAGTGCAGCAATTTCTTCAGACAAATGGATATGTTTATTCATCACTGCATAGTGCTTAATTATTTTGTTAGATTAAGTATTACTTCATCCGCCAGTGTTATAGTGACTTTTTTTGAACATAAAGACAAATATCGGACTTGTGTTATTTCCTAATTTTTGTTGACTACACTGGATATTAGGACTTGTTAAATTATTAACTCATTAGTAATCGTAAAGTGTTACAGTGAACCTGAACTAGAGTGAGTGATTACTAAGGACTATGTTTAAACACACAAGTGGTAAGACTTTTACATTAATTTTAGGAGCAGACATCTTGAGCTACTTTCTGGTCAGTGGACAACGCACCATCATCGAAGGTCGTTCCTCCGCACTCAACATTCTGTTCAGACGGATGTCTTGGGGTCACTTCGTTGGACGGAATTAACGACTACACACTCCAATCCAAGGATATAGAAAAAGTCATCTTCAGCAGTAAAATATGCAACACCATGCGAATCTAACGAAGGCTACCACACCTTACGTGACAACTTACGAAGACTTCAGCTACAAACTACATCTCCGACTCTCTCCGCCGTTGAACGTCTTTCATCGACTCCTCAGGGTGAGCAACAGACTTTTCATTCATCACTCAACATTGCTTTTCAGAAGTGCAGCAATTTCTTCAGACAAATGGATGTGTTTATTCATCACTGCATAGTGCTTAATTATTTTGTTAGATTAAGTATTACTTCATCCGCCAGTGTTATAGTGACTTTTTTTGAACATAAAGACAAATATCGGACTTGTGTTATTTCCTAATTTTTGTTGACTACACTGGATATTAGGACTTGTTAAATTATTAACTCATTAGTAATCGTAAAGTGTTACAGTGAACCTGAACTACTGGTGAGTGATTACTAAGGACTATGTTTAAACACACAAGTGGTAAGACTTTTACATTAATTTTAGGAGCAGACATCTTGAGCTACTTTCTGGTCAGTGGACAACGCACCATCATCGAAGGTCGTTCCTCCGCACTCAACATTCTGTTCAGACGGATGTCTTGGGGTCACTTCGTTGGACGGAATTAACGACTACACACTCCAATCCAAGGATATAGAAAAAGTCATCTTCAGCAGTAAAATATGCAACACCATGCAAATCTAACGAAGGCTACCACACCTTACGTGACAACTTACGAAGACTTCAGCTACAAACTACATCTCCGACTCTCTCCGCCGTTGAACGTCTTTCATCGACTCCTCAGGGTGAGCAACAGACTTTTCATTCATCACTCAACATTGCTTTTCAGAAGTGCAGCAATTTCTTCAGACAAATGGATGTGTTTATTCATCACTGCATAGTGCTTAATTATTTTGTTAGATTAAGTATTACTTCATCCGCCAGTGTTACAGTGACTTTTTTTGAACATAAAGACAAATATCGGACTTGTGTTATTTCCTAATTTTTGTTGACTATACTGGATATTAGGACTTGTTAAATTATTAAGTCATTAGTAATCGTAAAGTGTTACAGTGAACCTGAACTACTGGTGAGTGATTACTAAGGACTATGTTTAAACACACAAGTGGTAAGACTTTTACATTAATTTTAGGAGCAGACATCTTGAGCTACTTTCTGGTCAGTGGACAACGCACCATCATCGAAGGTCGTTCCTCCGCACTCAACATTCTGTTCAGACGGATGTCTTGGGGTCACTTCGTTGGACGGAATTAACGACTACACACTCCAATCCAAGGATATAGAAAAAGTCATCTTCAGCAGTAAAATATGCAACACCATGCGAATCTAACGAAGGCTACCACACCTTACGAAGACTTCAGCTACAAACTACATCTCTGACTCTCTCCGCCGTTGAACGTCTTTCATAGACTCCTCAGGGTGAGCAACAGACTTTATCATTCATCACTCAACATTGCTTTTCAGAACTGCAGCAATTTCTTCAGACATATGGATATATTTACTTTGTGTTTTAATCACCAGTGCATGGTACTTATTTGTTTTTGTTAGATTAAGTAGTCAACTGCGAACGACTTATTTTGAACATAAAGGCAAATATTGGACCTGTGTTTTTCCCTCCTTTGTTTTGACTGCACTCTTGGAACTTGTTAGATTATTCACTAATTGGCTATTGTTTATTGTTACACTGAATCTTGAACTACATAGTGAGTGTGATTACTAAAAACCACTTTTCAATGCCTCAATAGTAAAACTTTTACATTAATTTAAGTTGTCTTTTATTAACTTTATAACTTTGTTCAATCGCTTATACCTATTTTAATATTTCCTCACCTTGTCGTAGAGAAGTACTTTAGCCAGAGATTGTTTACTGAATTTGTATTTTCTTAAACCTTGGAGTGAATCCCTAAATCTATTATGTATTGTAATCTTTTGTTGTTTTCTTTCTTTTTTTGTAAATTTTGCCATCTTATTCTAGTGAGTATTTTTATTGAAGGGCTAAGAGTTAACTCTAAATGTCACTGCTGTATATCTCAGTATATTGTATTGTATTACATTGTACTCTATTGTATTATTTTCATAGTTGCAATATCAGACTGTCCTCATTTTGACCTACCAATACAGACTGATCACCTGTGTTTGTAGGAATCCAATATATTATTTTTTTTTTGTTTAGCCAGTATGTTTTAGTTTCAGAGTATAATTTTTCTAACATTTACAATAACTGATTATGTAATGAAAATTGAATATTTTATTTAGAATAATTTCACTTGTAACTATGTTATATTGGATTTTATTTCCAGGTGCTGTTTCTCATTTCTGTTTTGCTAATAATTAATGTATAAAAAAATTTGTCTTAAGGAAGCTATTTGTATTTTATTCAATTTCATTTGATTAAATGTTGAATTGGTTATTTGTTTATTAACCTTGGTTCTCTATCAATGTAAGGTTACAAGAAAGTTGTTAAATTGTTAACTTACACTTGGAGGAAACTTTATTGTCTTACATGGAAAGACGAAAACGTTGCCTCCAAGTGTAAGTTAACAATTTAACAACTTTTAGTTAACTAAAAGTCTGGTCGCAAGCAATAGCAAAAGTATAATAAGTAATTAACAACCGGCTCGACATAAACAGCAACAATATTTTGATAGTTACAAGAAAAGTTGCAGGTATGTATTTTTTTATTATTTATAATTAATAACTCATTTCATAAAATCCCCAAAATTGAAATAACATTTCAGAGTTAAACATCTTGTATTTTATTTATTAAGGAAAATACAGCTTATATATGGGTTAGTAATTTACAATTACAACCAGATTGGTATTGTAGGTATACCTCCTTCTCTGTAATAAACTTGCAAAATATTATTTCTGTGTTTTTATTTAAAATTTCATTTTCTTTGTATGTATATTCTCCATCTTAAAGGTAGGCTCTGTATTGTTTATGGATTTATATAATCATTATTTGTGTGTAACATAAATAAATGAAACCTCTCAAACAAAAATAACTTTCTTCTTTTATTTTTTGTAGGTATTAAAAATAAATGAAGAAAGTTATTTGTTTGAGGGGTTTCATTTATTTATGTTAAACATTACACAACAGTTGTTTCATACAGTTATTATTTGTATGTATATATATATATATATATATATATATATATATATATATATATATATATATATATATATATATATACATTTTTCTTTTATTTGTGTATATTCTGATTTTCATTAATTTGGTGGGTTTATTATATTAGTTGTTCTGACTATTTCTAAAGATATAATTCAATAAGGATTATTTATTGTAGTTGGGTTTAAAATTTTTTGTAAGATAAAAATTTAAAATAATTCAATCCGGTTTTAGGCTTGATAAGGGCAAATAAGTTGCAGAAACTATAATTAAAATCAATATATATTGACTCGTTTATCAACTGTATTTTTCTTCTGAAATGACTAATAGTGACACCACATAGTGGTGCCATTATAAATTTTAATAAATTTATTCTGTAATATTTTTAATTGCTGTTCAGCTTTTCCCAAGTAACTAACATTTATTTATCATGTGAATTTGTTTTTCACCTTTAACTGATCTTTCTAATTTGTTTATAAGTTATTTTACCTTTACATTACTCGAAATGTTCCCCCATAATACTTTTACAGCTACAATTTTTTATTAAAATTCGATAGGCCTACATGAATTTTTTCAACAGTTTGGTTTTGCTATGATTAAATGATTCTTAACTAAGTGAATACCTAAGGGCATATAGTTATAGTTTAATCAGTGAATTCAAGATGACTACAACAAGCAACTTTTGTTTGGTTTTGTTTATAATTTTGAACAACATTTGCAACACATTACCCCCCCCCCCACCAATGTAATATACCCAGTACACATTTTATTGACTTGCACCTTAATTTGGCACAATATCTTACAATTCGTGATTGTTCAAAGCACACAATATCAATAGGTTACAGTAGTAAAAAAAGTTTGTAATTAACTACTACTAATTATGATTTTGAATAATGGTTTTTATTCTATGGACCCATTTTCACTTGTTCCTCTCTTTAATTCAATTTAAGCTCCTATTCAATGACTTTTTCAAGAGCACTTGTATATTCATTTTAAATTCGAAACTGCATTTACATAAGATTAATATTATATCTGAGATTATTTAATCTTTTTCTAGTGACATCCAAAGGTCAGTTGTGTGCACAGATATTCTTGTTACAACCTATAAACATTAAAATTACACCAATTAAAATAAATAAAACCTATACCACATAACCTTTTCAACACCTTTTTCATATTTCGATTCCACAGCAACAGTCCTCGGTGGTTATTAACACAATAAATTATATTTATGACAAGATTTTCATCAAATATATACACTTGTCACTACTTTGTCACACCTTTACATTGTCTGACCAATGGTGTAATAATTTCCTCCTCTGCAGCAAGGTCCTGCTTCTTAAATTCTCTGTTAGAGAGTTACTATGACACATTTTCTAATTTTACCAAAATACAAATATATATATATTTTTTTTTTTAAGATTAGAACCATCTCCTAATTAACCAATGTAATTGACAGTTCCAGATAGGCTCTTTATCAGTAATTATAATGATATTGTCATATATTAATACACAAACTTCTAACACTTTAACAGCCTTTTTTCCAACATTGTTCACTAATTTAAGATCATTTGTTTTAGCGTGTTTAGTGTGTAAGATGTGTTCAGCAATACTTGATTTTTCAGGTTTAAAATTTTATATGGCTAATATGCTCTTTGAGTCTTTTGAAAGTTTTTTTTGTTTGGTCAATGAAAACTTTACGAGAATTAATTTTTTTTTTATTACTCCCTGATTTATCTAACTTATTTATTTTGTCTTTTGGGTCACCTGGTAAATATTTCAGTCTTTATACTTTGAATATTTACTTTTTTTTTAAAAAAAACTTCTAAACCTTTTGTCATATCCATATCAAATGGTAGCCTAATGTATTTATTTTTAATATTTTCTCTTATTAGAGTGGTGAAATCTTTTTTGAATTTTGTTTTCTTCATATATTCCTTATTCTGGGATTATATCCATTAAATTTATCTATTTCTTTAATTCTGTCAAAATTCAAATTATTTTTATTCAAAGGAATTATAATTATTCTATTGACCATATACAGTACTTGAATGCTGCTAATTTGAGATTTACAATGATAGAATTTACTGGGATTTACCCAGCATTATTTGTATTTTTTTTATATACACTATATCTAATTCAGTAGGCTATTATTATTATTGTTTCTAATACTTGAAACTAAACATTTATTATCTTTTATTTCATAGGTAAATTTTATGTTGATAGTTGATATATTGATAATAAATTAAGAAATGTTCTATATGCTCTTTAATATTGAGAATATCTTCTACATCAATTTCTTAGTTTAGGAAAATACAACAGTTTATTTCTTTATTTCCTCTCAACATTTTTCATATGAAGTTTGGCAATTGAAGGTGATTAGCTGTATCATCATTTTGTTCCTAAAATGCATTGAAATAAACTGTTGTGCAACACTTTGTTAAAAATCATTATTCTTGACTTTATTTTCAATTCTTTAATGTTATCAATTTTTATCAGTTTCATTTTAAAATGTTATACCACTCAATAACTTCCATTCACTTATCAGTAGGCATACCTCTTTCCTAATATCAACATTTAAACCTTTACTTAATATTTCCTTTTCCCACTGGGTAAATTTTTATTATTGTTTCTTTTTCAAGCGAAGCTTGGTTATTAGATCTGTCTGATATATTTCTCATCAATCTAGTTAATTTTCTTGGAAATTTTAACTTCGCTCAAATATTTGTTCACCACATTAACGTTTTTACAAAACGTGTCCCAATTCTCTTTAGTATCGCTTGCCAACTTTTAATTGTAAATTCCAATTATACTCTACTTAATTTACTGTGCAGGTATTTTATTTCTAAACCTAACCATTTCATCTTTGAAAACTAAAACTTTATTTGCTCTAGAACTTTAATTTATTAAGGAGTTATGTTCTTTTTACACACCTCAAGTTATTTTATATTCGTTTAAAATAATTTATTCTAATTTTTAGAAATTAGTATGGTAAGGTAGAAATGTAAGGTAAGCATACATTTGTTCAAATAAAGGGGTTGTAGCTGGTGATGAAATTGTGACAAAATTGATAACCTATATTTTATCCCTAATTAGGGCACTCTTATCCATCAAATCAATTGAAGCTATTGTATTTCATAAGGGTTTACAATTTGGTCATGTAAAACTCAAGGTGAGAATGTCCAATATGGCATAAAAATCATGAAGGTAATTGAGAATATTCAAATTATGATACTTTCACTTTTGCCTAACTGGGATTGGGGTTTTTATTAGTTATTTTAGATGTGAAATTGGTAGGTAATCGGATTACATTTATGTATCACAATGAGACGAAACTTCCTGTTTTAAAGTTTAAATTAAAACAAGTTTTCCACAAAGTAAAAAAAAAATTGCACAACTTCCCCCCCCTCCTCCCACGTAACCAGAAAGAGGTGGCCCATGACAGCTAAGGTCTTGTGTCGAATTAAACAACCTAAATAATACACAATATCAAGAGCACAGTGGTATATACAATATATTACAATGAAAATATTGGAAAGAACCCCAATACCACAAAAAATAAATAAAACAAGTTACTTCTAGATTAAACCCTTACGTACATTTCGATGACCATGTCATCATGAGAGGGTCTAATTACAATCTAGCAAACGAGAAGTTACAAACTAGAATGATGATTCTAGTTTGTAACTTCTTGTTTGCTAGATTGTAATTTTGTAATAAGACCCTCTGATGATGTTATGGTCATCGAAATGTACGTAAGGTTTTAATCTTAAGTAACTTGTTTTATTTGTTATTTTTTGTGGTATTGGGGTTCTTTCCATATTTTCATTGTAACCTAAATAATGGAGCTGTAATTGGAGATAATATTTTTGACAAATGTGCTAAACGTTATTTTGACATTTAATAACATTATCCTATAGTATTCTCGAGAGTGTCGAGAGGCATTATTTACCTATTATTACAAATAAACCTATTGTATTAGCCAAAGGCGAGTATGTAAATACATTGCTTCAAGTTGATAGCCTAGTTATCTATAATATTTTTGCTGTGGTTATAATTAGGATTTTTCCATGTAATTGGCATAAAACATATAAACAAGAAGTGATTACATTTTGTATGAGTTTACACCAGCCACAACGGTAGCAAAATTTGGTTTATCAAACCTAACCTGAACCAGCAAAGTATATTTACAAAACCTTTTGAAATCATTTGTAGACACGATCTGTATTGCTCATGTGCAATATGTAAGTTGTAAGCGGGCAATGTTGAAAAAGACCAGTGTCGATTTGTAGTATGATTATATTCATATCGACACAATGATGACTTGGCTGTGTAAAAACCACCCCACTCTTACCCAGTATATATAAATATATATATTTTTTTTATGCTTCCTTCTCCTGATCTGGCAGGTATAATTTGACCAGTATCGCTACGTCTGGAATGTAGACAATAGCCTATATTAGATCTATGTTTTCTGAGCAGGTAATACTGCAATCTTGTTTGTGTGACACTAAATTTAGTCTTTTTTTCGGAGTTGTGAATACAGTAAGCAATAAAGAAACCCAGTTTATAATTTAAATACAGTAAAGCTGTTCTCATTATTTTCATAAAAGAATTGCACAAGTTACTGTCAAGAAATAGGCTATTCATTTAGAAAATGTGAACTTTAAAAAAAATAAATTTGGACAATTCTGAAGATGACACATTTGTAAGTCTACAAATTCGTGTTATTTGCATAGTCGAGTTGATTGCTAATAAATAAAAAATATGTGAATGTTGCTGTGCTTCAATTTATTATTGTTTAGGTAACCAAATTCGTGAACGAACTGGCGATAAAATTTGTACTTTCAAATATTTGAAAAAAAAATTTGCAGACGCTATATTATTATACGGTATTTTATTCATTTGCTCTTTCCTATTAGCAATTTCCATCCATGCCCTCCCTTTTATCTATGTAGATATATACATAGCTCTTATTTCGGAATTTCTTTAGTATAAATATGTAAATACTAGCTTTACCCTGCGCACGTTGCTGCGCCTGAGATCATAATATTCTAATAAGAAAAGCAAACATATTTCTTTTACTGCAACGCTAGAAGATAGACAATGTTTTTCTTCAATACATTATGCTTATAAACATACAAATTTTAGGTGTCGCAACATGTAATAGTAGGAAATTGAAGTTCGAATGTTCAAAATTTAATCCAGCAATGGTCGACGATCGGGCTTGTGCCTTGTTTATGGTTATTGCGAATGCAAGACGCAAAGGATATTATAGTCGTTTGAAATCAATGGGTAGATCTGATGAAATTATCGGTATTCATAAAATTAAAACCATCTCTCCTTTGAACTTGTCCCCTATGATTTCTGCCCGGTTCAAGTTGGTTTCAGTTTTTTTGTGGATAGTCTGGCTCAACTTTGGTGGATTCAAATTTCGCAAGAGTATTATCGTCGACCTTGCTTTTAATATTAATATGAGTGATAGCAATAGGCCTAATTTTACATAGAATCTACCTATTTTAAACAATATAAAATATTTATATTGTATTTTTATTTTTGCATTATGTTTATAATTATTTTAATTAATTAAGTAACCCTAATGTAGATATACATTTTAACTTTAGACTTATGGAAGGCTGTACACTGAACCATCCTAAGCCTCTGGGGCGGAGCCATGTGGATGGATATACACCAAATTTCACAGATGGAGGGAAAATGTTAAACAAACCATCCAAATTTACAGTTCAGTGGTTTAGGCGTCTATTATATACAGACACACACACAAACATTCATTTTTATATATACATATTAAAAAATAATTAAGTACGGTATTGGTATAGATAAATGTTTTAGTTGTTCCAATTGCTTTATGATTTTATTAAATCAAAGTTGACAAGTATTCTTCTTTATAACAATGTATTGTAAGTTGTAGTTCCTTGATGAAATACTAGTTTACTTTAATATTAAGGTCTCAGTATGCTGTTTACATCTAGAAACATTTTTAAAAATATTCAATTTCATAATATTACTTATCGTTTTGTAATTACGCTTTTATTCAAAACGATATTTAAAAACATAATAAGATGCAATATGTGCCATGCTATAACCAAGTCGAAATATATTGCTATTTTAGACAAGAAGATATGAGGTTTTGATTACGTTTATTATTTATGTTTCAATATGTTGTTAAATCTGTAATTGTTTACAAAAATAATCACTATCATTTCCCATTACTTTGTAACTATACTCAATGTTCAAAAAGATGTTCAAGTAGATTATTTACAATTATAAGAAGATGCTTTACGATCTATGGTCTAATCAAACCAAATAATATTCCAGCATTACATTTATTTTAATAACGATAAAGTTAAACCGTAGCATTTTGAGAAATAATTTAAAGGTAGTAATGATAACTACCAAGTTTTGATATTTATAGAAATATTACTTCCCATTTATTTATTAACCTCAAGTTGTGCGTTGAACGCCTACGGAGCGGCATAGCGATAGCCCGCAACATTACTTTTAGTTGAAGTCGGTGTATTTGGTTATTTGAAATCCGCGTATTTGGTTATTTAAAGTACGTGTATTACGATTATTTGAAAGTCGCGTATTTGGTTAATTAACGGCCGCGTAAATTGTGTGTGTACATTTTGGTTAATGCATTTTTTAGGTTTGATAGGTAACTATATTGGGCGATTTGTTAATTACGTTAATATTTAGGTCTCAGTATTTTATTAATTCTATATTTGTTTTAAATATAAACACTACATCATATTCCTGTCGTTTTGTAAATTACACTTAATGTTTAAAACGATGTTTAAGTAGACTATTACAATTATAATAAGATACATACATACAAATACTCATTTATATATACACATATTAGAAGAAAAAATATGTACGGTATTGGTATAGATAATATTTTTAGTTGTTTCCAATTACTTTATGGTTTTATGAAAAGAAACGTGACAAGTTTTCTTCTTTATAACAATGTATTGTAAGTTGTAGTTCCTTGATGAAACACTAGTTTACCTTTTACTTTGACTAGTTTACTTTAATATTAAGGTATCAGTATGCTGTTTACATCTAGAAACATTTTAAAAAACTTTTGAAAAATAATTAATTTATTATATTAATTATCGTTTCGTAACTACACTTATTCAACACGATGTTTAAATATTTATTACGTTAGTTATTTAAGTTTCAATATGTTGTTATATCTGCATTTGTTTACAATAATAATTACTGTATCATATTTCCCATAGTTTTGTAATTACACTTATTATTCAAAAAGATTTTCAAGTATACTATTTACAATTATAATAAGATACTTTACGATCTATGGTCTAATCAAACCTAATAATATTCCTGCATTACATTTACTTTAATAACGACAAAGTTAAACCGTAGAATTTTGAGAAATAATTTAAAGGTAGTAATAATAACTACTAAGTTTAGATATTTTTAGAAATATGAATTCCCATTTATTTATTAACTTCAAGTTGTACGTTGAACGCCTGCTGAGCGGCGTAGCGATAACCCGCAACATTACTTTTAGTTGAAGTCCGTGTATTTGGTTATTTGAAATGGGCGTATTTGGTCATTTAAAGTCCGTGTATTACGATTATTTGAAAGTCGCGTATTTGGTTAATTAACGGCAGCGTATTTTGGTTAGATGATCTTTGGTCATTTGAAGTAGCCCCTCCACAATGTACACACACACTTTACGCGGCCGTTAATTAACCAAATACGCGACATTCAAATAATCGTAATACACGTACTTTAAATAACCAAATACGCGGATTTCAAATAACCAAATACACCGACTTCAACTAAAAGTAATGTTGCGGGTTATCGCTATGCCGCTCCGCAGGCGTTCAACGTACAAATTAAAGTTGAAATTGATAATTGTTGAGTAATATTTCTATAAATAATTTAAATTCGTGAAAAATGGCAGCGCAATTACAAAACTGTAAACAATATGATAAAGGTGATATCAGATTTATTTTAAAAGTAATTAACACCTAATTAGTAAATCTGAAGTAGTCTTGTCTTTGCAAAGTAATTTGTATTAATGCTTTTAAATATTTTTTTAAAATTCTAATTTCTAAATTTATAGTTACTTGAGTAAATGTAATGTAGCAATATTTTTCGGTTTTATTATACCATAGATCATAAACATCTTTTTTATTTTGATATTTAAACATCAATTTAAAAATTAAGTGTAATAACAAAACGAAAGTAATATGATGTAGCGATTATATTTAAAACAATTCTAGATTTTAAAAAATACCGAGACCTAAATATTACCGTAAGCAAATCACTGTTGTGTCCCTGCAAGGGGTGCGACCAATGAAAAACGAACTTGAGTATAACAAGAATTTATTTGATAAACAAATACAAGAGTTTGCAATAAGTAAACTGAATAATTCGCGGTAAATTATAAAATAGTAGTTTCGTACGAGAAATAATAATTTAATTATAAAATAGTAGTTATGTACGAGAAATAGTATTTGAATTATAAAATAGTAGTTTCGTACGAGAAATAGTAGGGGAATTAGGAAATAGAAGTTCGTACGAGAAATAATAGTATGTATGATATAATATTTGAATTTAAAAATGTAAATTAGTTTCACAGTGATTGAAACTGAAAAAGACTTAAGAAGAACTGGCGAGATTTTAACAAGAAATAGACGAAAACCAGACAAGAACTGGAGGAAAATTTGAAGAACTGACTTTCCGCTCGCGCTAGGTGTATATACAACTTATTTAGTTGACTTATACATTGGTCAATGATTACATCAAATGTTCTAGAATAAGGTTACGTGTTACATGGAAAATAACTAACGATTACATATTTAAGTTAATAGAAAATTCCATCGGAAATAACACACATTGAACAATTATTTGAGTATTGACTTTGAGTTACTTTTGTAGCCAGAATCATTTGAAAAACAAAACGTTATACAGACAATTATTCTAATGTCATTTAAAATATAAGAAATTAATAAATTACAAAGTATCACATTTCATACATAATACATATTATGTGAATACATAACATCGCCCATTATAGCTAATTCCTAAACCTAAAGCATGCATTAATCAGTGACACTATGTTTTAAAATGGATTTTTGTAAATATTAAAACTATTAAGTCTAAATTTAAAAAAATGTAAATAATGTATACAATTTCGTATATATGTGAATTGAATTACAATTTCAAAATTAGTTATTTAAGGTGTTATATCGTAATAACTAAATACATTTGACTTGGCAATATGTTATAGCCTAATTAAAGACATGTTTTTAAATTGCATAAAGATATAGATTTTTAAAGCAGTTTAAAAAAGTATACGCCTTACAATGTCATTTGAGAGTTAAAAATCCTGTTCCACTTATTTGAGTATCATATAGTCCATCTTTGTTACAATCTGTTATAAAGTGACTTACATGACTGATAACATATAACCAGTGATTAATACTACTACATTTATATCACATTTCAACTTCTAGAAAATTAGTAATTCTAACATCTCATTTTTGGTACTGTTTGAGGATTTTAAAATAATTCACTTTCATAATGTCGTTGAGCATATGTGTTGAATGAGGGTGTTATTCGTGAATATATATAGGTGTTATTTAAAATTCTTTTACATTTTTCAATTGAATTTATAGGAGAATAAGTTAATTTATTGCTGCTGATAGCCAAATATTCTGTGCTGGGTTTAATGAACATGTAGGTATTAATATTACTTACAATTGGTAAAGGTACTACATGATATAAACATAATACTCCATTATCTGTTACTGGAACATAAATCACAAATATTATTTTCGAATCCATATAATATACAGTTAATAATAATAAATCTATAAATGCATAAGCATATTGCTTATAGAGTGATAATGGACATGATGTACCTCTAGGTAAATAAGGTTTTGTGTGAAGTAATTCATACATTAATTTTTGAGGTGTCAATATAAAAGGGTGAAGTATTTGTTGTTTAGCAAATTATATAGATTGTATAGGATTTGTGAATTCTCTATTTATTTCAGTAAATATTAGTAAGAGTAAAGTGATGTGATCTTCAACTTTTTGTTGTAAACATTGTGTTTGTAATATGACATTTTTTGTTTTCATTTAGGTTTGTATTATTTGTATGTTGTCATTCAATGTTTTTTCTGTTTGATATAAACTTGTAAAGGTAATATTGAGATAGTTTATTGTACTATGTGAGATTGTGCTTTTAATAGTTCGCTGATATCATGTTCATCTCTTTGTAGCTTGTTTAATGAGTCGTTATAATATTCTGCGTCATCTGAATATAATGTCCCTATCATGACCTTAAATATTGTTCCAATTGCGTTGAATAATCCTCGTTTTTGTCTATAACCAGTCGTATGTCCTACGAAATTTTTGAAAGTAGCATCTTCTTCTATTATGGTTGATTGTAATTGTATTAAAATATTAAATGATGTAGTACAAGGTGTTTGTTGATGTAATAATGGTTCTTGACAAAGTTGTCCTCTTTGTTGAAGAAAATATTCAAAACTGTGAAGTTTATTTTTTAATGATGTTACATTGAGATAAGTTATTAATTTTCAAGTGTGTGAGTAAAATTTTATTTTACCTATGTTTTCGTAGTATATACCTGATAATTTGTCCAAAGGAGTAATGGTATAACATTGCAATCAGTATCAATGTCTGCTTTTACGAAGCAGTGTATCCTGGAACATATGCAAGTTTAATTCTATTTTTGTGTACTTTTAAATATCGTCTTTTATATTTTAATGTTATATAGACAGGTAAATCAATTCCTTTTATTTTATAAGGTCCAGAATATTGAGAAGTTAACCTCCTGGAAGTAGATGGTTGTGAGATTTCATTTTTAAATAGACGTAATCGCCGATTTTGTAATCTATAATTTGTGTAATTTTATCATAATATTGTTTACTACTATGTTTTGCTTTTTTAATATTTTCTCTTGCTATCTGATATGAACTATTTAATTTTATTTTTAAATCAGATATGTAGCGTCATATGTGTAACGAAATTCTGGAGGTTGTGTTATCGATGTTGGTAGTATTGGTAAAAATCCAAAAACAAGTACATTTGTTATATATTTCGTTGTAAAATGTGGTGTTGTATTATATGCGAAAATAGCCAGAGGAATTCATTGGTCCTAGTCTGTCTGTTCGTTGTTTGGTATAATGACGTATATATTCTATAAATGTACGATGAGTACGTTCTAGAGCGCCGTTTGATTCAGGATGATAAGCTGTGTTTGTATATGTTTTAATTTAATTAATTTTGCAATTGATTTAAATAGATTAGATGTGAAGTTCGTTCCTTGATCGGTTAAGATATGTTGTGGTAAACCAAATTTGCATGTAAAATTATTCACTAGTGTTTTGGCTACAGTTTCTGCTTCTCGGTTTGGCATTGGGAAAGCTTGTGAAAATTTTGTAAGATTATCTTGAATTGTAAGTAAATATTTATTACCTGATTCTGTTAATGTAAGAGGTCCGACGATGTCTAATGTAATTTTTTGAAAACTTTGTTCTGCCGTATCAGTTATTATAATTGGTTGTTTTTTCTTTTGTATCAATTTGTTTTGTTGACATGATAAACATGTTTGTACGAAATTGCTTACGTCTTGTTTCATATTAGGTCAATAATTTTATTGCTTAAGTTTTTTTGCAATCCGAAATGACCATAATGAGGAGATGAATGAAACTCTTCTAACAATTTTAAGATATCTTCTGATTTTGGAATTATTTGGTTACTATGACATATGTAAACTTTGATGTCACATTTTTGAAAAATGTATCTTAACATCGCACGTATTTTAGGCCAAAATAATTTATCTTCTTGTCCAAGTTGTGATAAAGTAATATCATTAATTCCTTTTTTAATTAAAACATATTTTAAAGTGAGTAAGGTATAAAATAAATCTGAATACTGTATTTTATCTTTAACGGTTGGTTTTGTCATGAGATAACAGATAAGCTGTTTGTTATGAACTAGAGTCGTTACTTCTTAGACTTTAGGATGCAATTTACTTAGTTGAGATAAGTGATTTGTACTTTGAACTATTTGATAAATCGTTGAGTTTGCTGGAATTTGTAATCCTGTTGAAAGAGTTAGCCCAATGGAATTGTTTTTACAATTTAAAATGTTTTCATTTGTTTCTATAATGTTTTTAATTATTATTACTTTAGATGGATAAGTTTGTAAAAAATTGTGTTGTATACATGTTTTGTATTTTTTCAGAAGTTTCGGATTTTCCGTCATCTATAGGTATTATTCTACTTAAAGTATTATATTAAGTATTCTACTTAAGTACATTCGTATTGTGTTTTCCTGGTTTATATTTAATTTAGAAATCGTATTCTTCTAATATTAATCGAAATTTTACAAGTCGAGAGTCAGAATCTTTAACACTGAAGAGATAAGTTAGTGGCTTATGATCCGTATACATTATAAATAGTTTGTCATAAAGATGAGGTAGAAAATATTTTGTTGCCCATGTTATTGCTTAATGTTTTTTTTTTCTATCGTGTAATAATTTCCTTCAGCTGCATTCAGAGTTCGAGATACATACGCCACTGGTAAATCATTTGACAATTCACCTTGAGATAATATTCCAGATATTGCGAATGATGAAGGGTCTGTTGTTAAAATAAATGTTTTAATAAAACCTGGATATTGTAAAATCGGTTCAGATGTTAATTTATGTTTTAATGTTTCAAAAGCTAATTGTTGTTTTTCTGTCCAGTTAAATTGTACATTTTTCTTTGTTAATTCTGTCAACGATTTTGCTATTAAAGCAAATTCTTTTATAAATCGTCTATAATAATTACAAAGACCTATAAATGCTTGGATATCGTTTAATGTTTCTGGAATTGGGTAATTTTTTACAACAGTGACTCTTTCTGGATTAGGTTTTACATCATATTCTGTAATTTGATGTCCTAAAAATATTACTTCTTTTCGTAAAAATTCGCATTAATCAGGTTGAACTCGCAAGTGGTTGTCCTGTTTAGTTGTTGAAATACTTGTTTAAGTTTTGCATTATGATCTAATAGATCTGCTCCGTACACTACTATATCGTCCATATAAACAAAACATTTACTACCTTGTAATCCTGATAGTACAGTGTTCATTAATCTTTGAAATGTTGCAGGTGCATTTTTTAGTCCAAAATGCATTCTGTTAAACTGATAATGTCCTAAGTCGGTGGAAAAAACAGTTTTAGGAGCGTCTTCTTTTTTAATTTCTACGCTATGAAAACCTGAATAGCAGTCTAAACAACTGAAATATTTTGCATGTCCTAATTGATCTAAAATATCGGTAATGTTTGGTAAAGGAAAAGCATTATGTATTGTTCGAGCATTTAATCCGCGATAATCTAGTACAACGCTCCATTTCCTTTTTCCTGTTGCATCATTTTTTTAAGGAACTACCCATATTGGTGCTGACCATGGAGAGGTTGAATCGGAAATAATATTTTGTTCAAGCATATCGTTCATTTGCTTATGAACTTCTGGTTTATGAACTTCCGGGTATCCATATGTCTTTGTCGCTATAGGAACGTCTATTGACGTTTTAATTTCGTATTCAATTAAATTTGTTTCTGGTAACTCTCCATCCAAATTGAAAAATTGAATTTAATTTTGCGCAAAGTTTTAAAAATGATTGTCTTTCTTCTGAATTTAAATGTTTGAGTCGTAAGAGCTTTTTAAGTTCTTTAATACTATCATGTATAGTGTTCCCTCGAATAATAGGTGAGGTATAATACGTTTTGTTATCTGAAATATCTGTTTCGTGTTGTACTGGAAGAGGTTCTTAAGTTACTTTAACATATGTCTATGTGTATAGAGATACAGTATCATCCTACCCTAACTTGTTACTTTGTGAACACATCTTTCTGCACTGTTTAATTCCATTGCTTGTAATGACATTGTTATGTTACTAAAGTATTCCTGATTAGCATATGAAAAACGATAACAATTGACGTTACCCAGCATTTAGTAAAGGTACATTATTAGGGTAGTAGGGTAATAAATTAGTGACAAGGATGAAAAACATGATATAGGTTTTGTTGAATTCCGCCCACTTGTCTCTTAAGCTACCATAGTCTTAGTAAATTGGGCCAACTATCAAATACATTGAATATTTTAGTATCTTTATATGTCTGTTTCAACTGATCATACCCATTTGATTGAAATTTACTTTCTATAGTGCATTACGATGGAAAATTTAACTGCAAAGTAGAGTAAGTACTGTACAATTACTTTCAATTGAAAGAATATTTATTTTTAATTATTCATATTCATTCATTACTTATGTAAATTCCAAACACTCATATTATTATTTTAAGTATCATAATTATCTGCCATTCCTAGAATTGTCACATTATTTGTTGACACGTTTCAGAGAACTTCCGTCAGCTAGAACTTCTTATGAATTGTTCTTCCCTGCATTGGAATCGTCTTTTATCGTCTTTGATCTATTCAATATTTACCTCATACCGGTTCCATCTATCCAACGTTTAACCTATACTTCCTACCGGTTTTATACTGCTACATCGAGTAGGCGCAACCGGTATGAGGTAAATGTTAACTAGATCAAAGAGGGGCACGATTAGATAACATATAAAAGACGACTCCGCTACAGAAAAAATCGCTTCAAAAAAATTTCTGACCGATGGAGTTTCTCCGAAACGCGTCAAGGAATAATGTGACAGCACTAGAAATGGTAGGTAATTACGATACTCAAAATTAGAATATAAATCCCAGAGGAAAAATAGAAGATTATCAAAAGTACTCATGATATTTTCATATAAATTACAGAGTAGTTTCTCTGTATCATGGGTGTACCAAATGTACTACTGTATTGTTGTAAGTGTTTATTGTAATACTATCAGTTTTAAATACATAAATTCTCTGACTTCTATGTCGTAACATATTATCTAAAGATAACATATGTCGTCCGTAGTATTGAGAACCGTATTTAAAGCTTTTGAATTAGCATCTACTTGGGCTATTGATGAAGCTAAATGTATTCCCTTGTGAAGCATTGTTTTAGAAATCAATCCTTGCTTAATTTCAGGATTATTTATAACTACGTCAATAACAGTGTCTGTTCTAGTCATTAAACATGGTAAACATTCAGCTTTTGTTTGAAGTGGCTCTAAAGATATTATATGCTCGTTATATATTATTAGTGTGAGTTGTATAATCTAATTGACAGTCATATGTTCTTAAAAAGTCATTTCCTATTACTCTTATCTTGTGTTTCCTGAGTCCTCAGTAACTAGGAAAACTTCCACGTTTTTTGACTCATTATGTTTGTTAAAGAAAGAAGATGTTGTTTATAAATGTTTCGGAGGTTGTTGAAATCGTGTTGAATCATTCTTTCGACATTGTTGTTGTTCGTTGAATATTCCTTTACGACATTCTTCTATAGTATGTCCCTAAATTTTACAATATTTGCAGTGTTTTGGCATTGAACTGTTTGTAGAAGGTGTAACCATATGCGTTCTGTGTCTTGCAAAAGCATTTAGTGTTTCTGGAATCCTCGTCAGTATCCTTGTCGGGATGTCTTCTTTGGAAGGCCCTCTTATCTTCTGTTATCCTTGTCTAGGAATCCTTACTTCGAATTCCTCTTCTGGGATCTTGTCTACGAATCCTTTCTTCGAGTGCCTCTTCTGTGATCCGACCGCTGCCACCAATTAAATGTGTTGTGTCCCTGTGTTTGCAAAGGGTGCGGCCAATGAAACACGCACTTGAGTATAACAAGAATTTATTTGATAAAACAAATACAAGATTTTGCAATAGGTAAACTGAATAGTTCGTGTAGTACGAGAAATAGTAGGTAAATTATAAAATAGTAGTTTCGTACGAGAAATAGTAGGCGAATTAGGAAATTGAAGTTCGTACGAGAAATAATAATGTGTATGATATAGTATATGAATTTAAAGATGTAAATTAGTTTTACAGTGATTGAAACTGAAAAAGACTTAACAAGAACTGGCGAGATTTTAACAAGAACTAGAAGAAAACTAGACAAGAACTGGAGGAGAACTAGGCAAGAACTGGAGGAAAACTTGACAAGAACTGACTTTCCGCTCGCGCTAAGTGTATATATAACTTATTTAGTTTACTTGTACATTGGTCAATGATTACATCAAATGTTCTAGAGTAAGGCTACGTGTTACATGGAAAATAACTAACGATTACATATTTAAGTTAATAGAAAGTTCCATCGGAAATGACACACATTGAACAATTATCTCAGTATTGACTTTGAGTTACTTTTGTAGCCTGAATCATTTGAAAAACTAAACGTTATACAGACAATTATTCTAATGTCATTTAAAATAAGAAATTATTAAATCACATAGTATCATATTTCATACATAATACATATTATGTGAATACATAACATCGCCCATTATAGCTAATTCCTAAACCTAAAGCATGCATTAATCAGTGAAACTATGTTTTAAAATGGATTTTTGTAAATATTAAAACTATTAAGTCTGAATTTAAAAAAATGTAAATAATCTAATGTGCATATTATGTGAATACATAACATCGCCAATTATAGTTAACATACATATGTGAATTTAATTGCAATTTCAAAATTAGTTAGGGTGTTAAAATATCATAATAATTAAATACTTTTGACTCGGCAATATGATATAGCCTAATTAAAGACATATTTTTAAATTGCTTAACGATATAGATTTGTAAAGCAATTTAATAAAATGCACTTCCTTATAAAAGCAGTATCATTGCCCTTGGGTTATAAATAGCCTGTCTATGCCTTTTTCACTCTGTACAAAGCTTTAAGGGTACAGCGCTCTCCGAAAGGTTATAGTTTATTGCAGCTTTGGCCCATGACTAATGTTTTCAAAGGCATGATTTTTACGGTCCGTCAGTAAATGTGAAATTATTGCCCAACAAAAAGGCTTAAGACCTTTTGTATACTTACATCTGTATAGTGTGGTAAAACTGCAGGAGGTAGCCGATGCTAGGAATTACTGTTAGAAATATCTCTCAGTAAAGGTTTACGTGTTTCCAGTTCAGTTTCAGTTTGAGAAGCGTTCCGTAATGACAACACCACTGTACATGGGGTAAGGTTTATTGTAATTGTGAAATAAGATAATAATAATAGTTTTCATGTGTATAAACTACTAAAAATAGTCTCTTTTATTTGTTGTGTTATTGCGTCATTAGCGCTTATAACAAAAGTATTTTCCATTTAACCAATTGTAAAATAATTTTAGAATAAATTCTCAAGTGTTTTAAGTATAAGGGAATAATAGCAATGCTAGTATTTACGTTTCCCTTGTAGCATTTCCAGTTCAACGACCGCGTAGTATCATATTCAGTTGTAATTACATACTTGAGTAACACACTTTGAGCACGATTTAATCACATTTTGAAATGAATTTGACAAACAACATTTCTTTCGGAAACTAGCTATTTTTGTTTTAGAAATAGATGGTTGATTAGAAACTTATAGTTGTTGTAAACACCTGCTGCAAACTCCATTGTAAACGTGGCTCAAGACTGGTGATCATCGACCTTAGAATTTATTGGAGACACACGCCTACACAGTACAATTTACTAGCACGCCCCATGGCGACTTCACTCGTTTAAAATTCGTTATTTTATATGTTAATTTCACCTTATAAGTTCATTTTATAAATCAATTCATATAATTTCACTTTATTTGTGGTTTAATCAATTTTAAAACAACTAATAATTGTTAATGAATATGGAATGGGAATACAAAGTTATAATAGCGTATTATTTATTACATAAATGTTTGACTGCGGATTTGTTTTCATGATACAATAATGTCAGGTACTTATACAGATGTATATTATTACAATCTGTTGTTTTTATCATTCACACGTATTATGATTTTCGTGAAATCTAAAAAAGTTTGAAAATACTGATTAAATAGAATAGTACTAGCGCTGACCTTTTATCTCGTAAGACTTTATATTTAGAACAGGCATAGTCTCTGAAATAATACTCTCTCTGAGGATTTGATATGGATATTTTGCAATTTTTAACCTTTAAAATCTAATTTTGCAAAATCCTTTCTTAGTGTACGTCTATGATCACCTTAATGTACACTGAAAATTTAAAGTGTATACCTTTCATAGTTTTGACTCCACGTTATTCTGTCAGTCACTCAGAATATATATTTTTAGTACATTTTTCTGTCTTTCCTGACGTTACAATAGTCCCCTTTTTTGACGCGTTTCGGAGTGATTCCATTTTCAAAACTTAAATCATACTCAAGAGTACTGTACTCAAACTGTACTCAATTATATGTATATATAGGGTGTTTCAGGAGGAATTTGCCATACTACACAACTTAATCCTCACCAAAATATTGAAAAAGTTCATATAAACACGAATCTAGAAAACTGAGTTATACAGGATCAAAGATTTAACCTGAAATTCACCTCCCTCAGTAAAATTAACACAGTGATATTTTGAGGGTGTTAATTGAATTTGTTAATTTGATTCGTTGTATGTAAAATGAGCTTATGTTAAGGCAATTTTTAAGGAGTTATTGTAGTTCAAACGCAAAAAGTGTGTTTTTGATCATGAACTTTTAGCTTCACCTCAATTTTTTCCTACGACTATTTAAGCTCATTTTACATAAAACGTATTTAATTAACCAACTCAATTAACACCCTGAAAATTTCAGTATGGTAATTTCACTGTGGGAGCTGAAATTTTGTTTAAATCTTTAACTCCTGTGTAACTTACCAAGAAAGCGTTTCCGGACCTTCAGTATTGCTATTCAAAAAGCTTTACAGTTTTAACTTTTAAATAATTCCAATTATGAGAATAAAGTTTCTCCATTTTGCTTCAGAATTACATTGAGTCGTTTATACACCAATCTGCTGTAAGAAACGACTACGAAACAAATATATTAGTAGACGTAACGTGAAAGCGGTTGGGCGAATAGAATGCCGTTGTCAAGTTTAAGGTTTTATCTTAGAGAGAATTATGCTACTCTATGGAGCCACAGTTATCAAGTATATCTTGATTTGTAATGACAGTAGGTGCAGATAGTGTCTGTTTATAAACGGATAGGGTTGAAGAAACTTTCATCATCTCCAGGAACGACTCGGCCTTAACGTATATACCATGAAGTAACTAAACCGATAATTAGCACTTGTTTTACCTCATAATTACGAAACATTTCTTCAATTCTCATGTTATACTGTGAAATCTATTTACTAATTACTTAATGATAACTATTACCATAGTTAATAATTATTAGTCATGCGTAAAAACTTTATAATTATGCTACTTCTTTTAATTTCGATATCAAATTAACAATTACATATGTGTGTGTGTGTGTGTGTGTGTTTGTGTGTGTGTGTGTGTGTGTGTGTGTGTGTGTGTGTGTGTGTGTGTGTGTGTGTGTGTGTGTGTGTGTGTGTACACTATTTATTAACTATTTATTATTTTTTAGTACTTGTTAATCTTCTATTAATAAACTAGACGATGTATCATTACAGAGAATCTGTGCACGGTATTTATGAAATAAATGCCTGACAATATCTGTATTACCAATGAGACTCGCTAAATGGAGTTTGAATAAAAGTTTGATTTGCAGAAATATTAGAACAACAGACCAATCGAAAATATTTGTTAGATATTTGACAATATAACATTTGTATACATTAGTTGTCTAGAGTAATGGCTAATAACTACTAGATGTAGTTTATTACAGTGATGATTAGGTGAAAACTTACATTGTTTACAATATTGAATAAAACTACTTTTATTTAGAAAACTATGTAATACATTTACCAGATGTTTTATGAATTAGGTAAGAGTATTTGCAATATAATCTTTTAAAACAGTGTCTATTCATATAAAATAAACATTTGTATGAGATTTCTCTATAGCCATTTTTCTTCCCAGACTTCCTGCCGTGAGGTATATAGTACAATGCACAAACACACTCAGTCTTCCTGCAGTGGGGTATAAAGTACAATGCACAAACACACTACTTGATCTTTACTTCCGCAACTTACATTTAGTAGGCACAAATTGTTTGTGTAATCTCCAACACCTACCTGCAGTTAAACCTACTTACAATCTGAACCAAATGTTTTGAACCACATTTCATAACTGTACATCTATTATTGAAATTTACCAAAGCCAGTCTGTGCATCGTAAATGTAAGATGAAAAAAAAACATTCGTAAGGCCAATTACAAATACAATGTTTTAGTTGTCCAAGGTAAACAGGTATTATAACTATTACATGTATTTTATTGTCGTCACGATTATAAAATCGTTAGACAGTGACTAATTACTGATTCACACATTTTCTGAATACAATATAATTTTAATAGGCTACTTATTTATAAAATATATTTTACAAAATTATACTTGACTAATAATTAATTAATCATACAAATATAAAAAGTTTTGCCTCTTAAAAGTGGCATTAAAATAATAATCATTCTATTATAGTTCCAACCATTGGGATTGAGTCATATGTTATAGTTAAATTGTTTGCAAGATTTATAATTGAAACACAATTGCTTGCATGGATTTCGTAAAAAGACTAAAATACATTAGAAAACAATCTTTAAAAAAATACAACCATTCTATGTTGACAAACATATTTCTTGCTTCAAGATACCCTCTTGAATAAACAACTTATTTTTAAAATGTTATTTGATTGTATTGTATATAAATTCCTCAATTAAGATATTTTTATGATTAAACCTTGTAAAAATACAATTTGGTAAACTTATAGTCAGGGAAATTTTTTTGAAAACTAAGTTAAACAGGACGTTTTGATCATTGTAAGTTTGCAAGTTAGTACTAAATTTACTTTAATTATAAAATCAAGTAGTAGTTTAATTTCATAAATTATATTACCAGGTACAAACTGAAAAATTTTGAAAAATATTGATTAAATAGAATAGTTCTAGTGCTGACCTGTTATCTAGTAAGACTTTATACTAAATATAGAAGAGGCATAGTCTCTGAAATTATACTCTCTCCGTGCATTTGAAATGGGTATTTTGCAATTTTTAACCTTTAAAATCAAAATTTTGCAAAATCCTTTCTTAGTGTACGTCCATGAAAACCTTAATGTACACTTCAAATTTAAAGTCTTTACCTTTCATAGTTTCGATTCCACGTTAATTCAGTCACTCAGGATATATTTTGAGTACAGTTTTCTGTCTTTCCCGACGTTACAATATTTCCCTATGTTGACGCGTTTCGGAGTGATTCCATTTTCAAAACTTAAATCGTACTCAAGAGTACTGTACTCAAACTGTACTCAATTATATGTATATATAGGGTGTTTCAGGAGAAATTTGCCATACTGCACAACTTAATCCTCTCACCAAAATAATGAAAAAGTTCATATAAACACGAATCTTGAAAAGTGAGTTATACAGAATCAAAGATTTAACCTGAAATTCACCTGCCTTAGTAAAATTAACACAGTTATATTTTTAGGGTGTCAGTTGAGTTTGTCAATTCAATACGTTTTAAGTACAGGCAATTTAACGCAGTTATTGTAGTCCAAACGCAAAAAAGTGTGTTTTGACCCTAAACTTTTTGCTTAACCTCAATTTTTTCCTACGAATTTTTTAAGCTCATTTTACATAAAACGTTTCTAATTAACAAACTCAATTAACACCCTAAAAATTTCAGTGTGAGGTAATTTCACTGACGGAGCTGAATTTTTGTTTAAACCTTTTACCCTGTGTAACTCACCAAGAAAGCATTTCCGGGCCTATGTTTATATGAACTTTATTATTATTAAGGTGAAAGGAATTAACTTGTGCAGTATGCAGATTCCTCCTGAAACACTCTGTATATGTGTATATATATATATATATATATATATATATATATATATATATATATATATATATATATATATATATATATATATATATATATATATATATATATATATATAGTGATTCGACAATGGTCAAGTGACCGAGAGGTGCCTCATCACACAAGGTAAAATCATTGCACTTAATGGTGGATATTTGTAATATTCGCAATATGTAATTGTTTAATATCCCTGATGATGTTGGTACTGTTAGCCAACGAAAAGCTTTGAATTATAAATTCAATTATAATTCTTGTATTTGTATTTTGACTTAGTTCTCTCTCTCTCTCTCTCTCTCTCTCTCTCTCTATATATATATATATATATATATATATATATATATATATATATATATATATAGTCTAATCACAAATCAAATCCTATAAAACAACAGGTAGTAACGACAATCCCAATAGGAGCTTACGTGTTGGAAACTCAGTTTATAATAGTGCCAAACTTGATAACACCATGTATTTTAGGAATTTATTTTGGGCAATGAAGCCATTATGAATTTCGTACAAAAGACGATAGAAATTGGTAATAAAAACATTAATAATAACTCGAGACAGGAGGAAAATAAATTTAAATTTTGCCAAACCCATCAGCATGTAATTAACTGTGATGTAATTAAGGCTCAATATGAAGATAAAATAGCTAATATTAATACTATTAATGAGGAACAACAGGACAAGTTGACAAATTTACTAATTAAATATAGAACATTTTTTAATTCAAAATCTGGATTGATCAGTACCTACTACCAGCATAGCTTTGGAGTAACTGATTATATGCCTTATAAGCAAGTGAGTTGGCCGATTACTTTGACATATAGGGACGCAGTTAATGACGAAATAGCCAGAATGTTAGAAAATGGTGTGATTGAAAGAGCAAACAGCCCACATATAAACCCAATTTTTACCCATTATCAAGATAAGACATACAAGCGTGCGGAACCCCCAGAGTTTCAGATCAGAACGCACCATGAGAAAATTAAATCAGTTGTTTAGAATACTAATTAAAGAAAATCATCGTGCTTGGGAGAAGATATTAAACACTCATCAACGAAATCTACCAAGACACAATCAGAACGACTCCAATTGAAGCTCAGTTTGGAAGGAAACAGCAAAGAATATGGCAGAAAGTGGTGAAGTCTCCAGATAATCGGGAAACAAATGTAAAATCATCGTCAGAAATATGTATTCACATGAAGGAGAGGAGAGAGAAATGTGCTGCCCAATTTAATAAGAACCCAGCTACAGATTACGAGGTAGGGGATTTGGTACTACTAAGGGCTTTAAATGCATCGAAAACGGCAATGGGGTTGTGTGCTAAATTCTATAACTTATATAAGGGGCCATATTTAATAAACAAGTGACACGGGAATTCTGCGTATCAGCTTGTGATGTAACTCACGAAATAAGTGGTATTTTCAATTGTCGACTGCTAAAAAAAATACTATAAGCCAGCAATATATTGAAATTCATGTTAGTATATTTAAGACTTGTGAAATTACATAGTTAGTAAAAACGGCCGAGAGCCTTGAAAAGAACAATAAAAGACCCAAGTAAAAAGGTGGTAAACCGACACTGCTTTGGGGTAAGGATATTGTCTAGTAGTAAGGTCATAAATACAGTTGTCAGACCTTTAGGACTTTCAATTGTTGTCTTTTAACTTAGTTTAAGGCAAACAAATGTACTAGTTTTGTATTTTGTTTGTTAAATATTTAGGAGATAAAGGAGAATTCATGTCAGGCTTGTAACTTCTTGTTTGCTAGATTGTATTTTGTAATAAGACCCTCTGATGATGATGACATGGTCACTGAAAATCTACATAAAGGTTTAATCTTAAGTAACTTGTACTATTTGGTAGTATAGATTAATTTTGCGATATTGGGGTTCTTTCAATATTGGGGTCCAATATTTTCATTGTAATAATTTATAGTGTCAATATAGATTTTTTGTTTATTTTTTCGAATTGTTAATTTTGCATTTATCATGTAAAGTGATTTCATAATTCATTATTTGAAACCTTCAAGTGTTTTATAACTCATTAAACTTCATAAAATTAAAAAAAATTTGAACTGGAAATGCTTTTCCAGTTAAAGAGTTCAAGTTAAAAAAACAGTTTTAATGATAAATCATATACCATTTATGCAACAAGTTGACTAAGAGATAAAATGAATGTCTTAACAATTTTAATATTTTTTACTATTAATAAAGTTTAAAACATATATTTTAAATCTGAGTATTTCTATCAAAATCATACAAATTAAAACTCCAATAGGTACTCCTACATATTTTGTTTTAGTTTTAAAGTTGGTACACCTGATTTCTCTTTCAATGTCCCACAGGATAAGATTTTCTATTGCATCATGTTAAATGTTCCACACAACGGAAAAATTTACAAGTCATGTTTCCGTGTAAGAAAATTTTGCTGTTAACATTGCAAGAGAATATACATTTATGGATTTTGATGTGGTATCACAACAGTGTGAATATAAGAAGAAAGTGGTTTAACCTGAAAGCTTTCAGGTAAGTGCATATTTCTCTAACCACTAGAAATTTCATACTTCCTGTTTCAATATAATAAATATTTTGTTATTAATTTAGTCTAATTTAGTGGTCTGTTTTACCATGAATTTTTTTAGTCTATACAGGTTGCTGTATATAGCTTTTGTTTCTCTATATTTTCTTATTATAAAACCATAGTTTGTATTGCCAATAATCTTTGTTCTTATATAGAGTGTAATTTTAGTTAACATATATGAAACTAGAAACTAAAGACATAAATCTTTTTATACCATTATCATATAGCGATGTAAACATTTGTTTAATGTTTAATATGTGTTTTATTCAGGTTGCAATTCCCAATAAGCAAATAATTTCAGAATAAAGTGTATTTGTTCCAAACCATGAATACACTATGTTTTTTAGGTAAATGTTCACTCTTTTGCATATAAGCATAAAAAAATCAAATAATTACTGATTTTTCTCTAATTTATTTTAACAGTAATTAATTATTCTATTGTAATAAGTTTTTACACTATTAGTAGGAAAAGGAATATATAAGCAAACCATTTTAAATGTACATGATTAATTTTTTTGTATGAAATTAATTGCAGAATAACAATAAGTAACAAACATAGTTTTTTATAGTAAACAAAACATTTACCTACTTTTGAAAAGGCTATACATTTTAATTGTAATCAGAGGCATGCCTTAAAAAATAACTGGCAGGAAGTTAGTGTTATATTCTAGGGCAAAAAACAAGCTTCTGTTCATTCACTTATAAATATTAAAAAAATGGTATTTCTTATACACACGCGATTTAAAATATATTTAGGATTACTTACAAACTTTTTACAACACTACAGACATTTTATTTAATTATTTATGTTCCTATATAAACTGACAGAACAACAAAATCTTAAAACCTACCTTCGTTAAGCGGTTTTAGGGATTTAAAATGACAATTCTGCCAACATTTTTCTTTGCAAGCATATTACGTACACATTTAGCTTCAGAACTAACTACACCACAATATTGAAACTAAGCAAATAAATTAGCCAAAGCCATGATATTAAGAACGGACAAAAACCGTACCTACCTATGGTAAAACTGTTGTAACAAAAGAACCTAATTACATTTTCCTTTGCCGGCATGTTACAAATAAATATAACACTGTTACAATTTTTGGATGTCAGTATTAAATTAGCTACAAGGAAACTAAATTAAATTAGCTGCAATATTAAATTGGAATACCTACTAGCCCGGACACTCGCCGTACCTACCTATTGTTTAGCGGCTGTAGAGTTTAGAGAACATTATTGTAATGGAATAATTATTTAGGCATGTTAAGTATACAAGTAATATTTCTACATTATTTGGATGTCAATAACAAATTACCCTACCAAAAAAACTATACCTACCAATAGTATCAATCGTTGAACTATCTTAGAAGCTACAACAACGAATTATGGGCGTGTTATCTATACAAGTAACGTTATAGCTAACATTACCACAGTATTTGGAAGTGAATATAAAATTAGTTACAAGCCATGATAGCTAACCCAGACGACAACCATAACTACCCATCGCAGTTATCACATTTTTTGAGTGTCAAGTATACATGCAACTTTAGTTGGAATTAAGTATAACTCTTTCAGTTATTCTTTATTAATTAAAATTTTTATAATTCTTATCAGTATATGCTCTTTATATTTTGACTACTGTAAATGTATTATTTTTCATACTTGTAATAGAAATACTGTATTTTAGAGAAAACTGTAAACGTCTAACACCTTTACAGTTCTGTAAGATGTCGACAAGCAGTAATTTTTTGAAAATCTGAAATAACTTAGTCTATATTAATAACTGTCATATTAATATTGTTAGTTTTCATTGCATTATCTCAATGAAGCTACATGATACCTGGAAAAGATTTAGTTACTGATTTTTAATTACACAAATTATTCTTATGATATCAACCCATTCATGTTTGAATGATGAAAAACGATGGCATTTTCTTATTGTTAACCATTTGCAAAGGATGATTGTATCCCTGTGGGGTTGGGACTACCACAAAGAAAACTTACACAACAAAGTTTACAACTTAAGTTTTACTTCTGTGTTAGACATGGAATGTATTGTGACCAACAGGCCATCTGCAATTTCACATAGACATTTTTAACAATTAAATGAGGTGATTAAAAGTGCAAAATGAAGCCACTCGTTAGGTTAGTTTACAAAAACGTACTCAATTCAACTATTTTTATTTTAAATAATTTAAACATAATTTAAATAAATATACTTCATGCAAATAGCCTTTTTGACAAGAAAATAAACATGCCAATTTTGTTTCTGTTTCTTGTAAAGAACCAAATACAGCTAACATTGCCTAGACAAATAATAAACTAATATAAAACTAAAAAAAATAAAACTAAATCCTAAACACTAATCCTAGTACTAAAACCTTAGGACTAAACAGCTAGAATAGTAAACTAGGTAAATGAAAAAAATATATTACAACTATTCTTTGAGAATAGCTTGTGAGGTTATGTTAAAACAAATAAAAGACACACACAAAACCCACAAATTAATCATTTATTGACGCAAACGTGTATTATTAAATGATTAATTTGTGAGTTTTGTTTATGTTTTAATTTTTTTTTAACATAACCTCACAAGCTAAGCTCAAAGAATAGTTGTATAGTATATAAAGAATTTAGTATATAATATAACTAAAGAGTTATTTATACAATAGAGGATTTTATAAGGAAATAATTATAAAGAATAGTTTATATCTCAAGACTTTACAATAGGCTATCTACAGCCACACCTGTCAGGAGTTTAAGCAACCAATTTAACTCCTCTTATCGTGTTTTAGCCAAATAGGATTAAAGTTTTAAATATTGAACCACTGAACCTTTTGCCAATGGTTTTTGCTGTTTGAATTCTTCATTTTATGTAGCAGTTACACCCTGCTTGTGTGAGTTCTTTGACCCCTCCAGATGTCAAACTTTCCCTTACACTTGTTTACAGAATTAGTTTAACTTTAGAAAACAATTTACACCAATCTAAAATTCTACCTTTACATGGTTCCAGCACCAGCTAGTGTTAACACTAACTTCCTGGCAGCGAAAAATGAGGCCTGTGGTGATAAATATAGAAGGCCTGTTTAAATTCAAATAATAACATGAAATTTAAATATTAATATTAGTAATAAATAAAATAGTGTATAATTAAGTAATAATATTTATAATAAAAATCAACTTTAAAAATACAATTAATTGGTATTAGGTAATTATAACGTTGCATATTTCAGTACCGCTCTTTTTATATATCTATACGTGGTATAAGTTTTTGGTAGTACACAGCGTAACATTAGTAATTCAACATTTTAGCTTTATTTATTTTTTTTTTTTCATTGAGGTAGTGTGCCTTAGAAAGTAATTAAAGGTACTGTTGATTCCCAAGTACAAAACTATAACAAAGCACTATTATTACCACACACCTTATAGAATTATTAAACTTGTGCACACATCCCATTTTTTTGTGATAACAAGTCGACATACACTATTCCATGCACAAAACAGAATATATTGCATCAAACATTCATACATCTGTCATTTCTAACTGGGGTCAATTATGGTCTAAGTAGACAATGGGAAAAATGTATCGGGCCAGCTTTGCTCATGAGCACAAAAAAGTAAATGCTTTAACAGGCAAGTATGAAATTATTATATGTTAAGTTTAAAAGTAGTAATTCAAGTTAAAGATGGAATAAAATAATGCTATTGATCATTTTATTGAAAAAATTTTTAATTGAATTTTTTCCATTCTACAAAACATGGAAAATTAAATAATTGATACAAATTAGCAGAATCCTGCTTCCCTATATGAGCAAATGTTCTACAAAAAAAATATTTCATGCTATTGACTGTATTATTACAGTCAACTATAACAACTGTTTAAATATATTCAGGATTGTTCAAATTATGAAGTGTTTCTTAAATCCTTGTGAGAACTGACAATATGGGTTGTATTTTCTGCATTTTGATAAGTGGTATCTACATTGCCATCAATCATTGTGTAACTATAACTTTCGTGTGTACAACATCACCAGTAACAATTTCTTACACTCCTATTTTATATAAATACATTTTCTTAGCCATAAACTAAATTTTGATTTTAATGATACTATTGAACTGTAATAAAATAGATTGTACTTTATTTTTATTTTAAAAAATTGTTTTATATAAACATAATCATAACCGAAACTAGTTTGTTTATTAAAAACTAATTTTTGGTGAGATTTTGAGCTCACTAATTTGAATTTTACCTTTGTGAATAGTTCTCACTAGCTAAGCTCTAATTAAGTAAATGTTTTTTATATTTACATAAATAAATGCCCCACAAAGAACAATAGTGAAGTTTTAAAATTTAATTAGCAAAATAGCTTACGGATTTAAAAAATAAATTTTGATAATTTCTAGTATTAGGACTATTTAACTCTAGATTTTGTTTTTAAATTGATAAATAAATAAAAGAACAATATTTAAATTTTACAAATATAGGTAAACTAATAATAGAAACGAATTTTAAAAACAAAGATTTCTTTTTCTTTTATTAATTGTCAGTATATTGTGAAAATAATTTCTACAAAAACGTTAAGAACCAGTCAGAATAATGAGCAGTTACTATCTAAATAAAGGATTAGTAAAAATGATGCAATTTTCTATATGAATAAATGATTGAAAAAAAGACTCATTTTTACAATATTATAATAATATGTGTGTGGCACGTCGTGTAAATGTCGATAAGTTGAATGTCGTTCAAGTGTCCGTCATTTGAACGACATGAATGTTGGTTAATTGATTGTCGTAAGTTAGTTGCATTAGTTGACAAGTTGGTCATTTGAAAGCTTCCATTTGTAACAATACAAATAAAATATTATTATTTTTATTGTTAAAAACATTTTTATACATTATCTATTTAAGTGAACCATTATTTTGTTTCAGAACTATTGAAAAAAAAAAACATTGCTGTTTTAACTGCCGCAGGAAGGACTATTATTACTGTGCGTTTAAAAGATCTTTTACATTCTAAAATCAAAATTATTCTATTGTATAGTAATTGATTAAATATTTATGGGTTTACTTGATATTACTTTTTACAGCCACATTTATTTTTATAAATATGATTTAAATATATTTAGGATTCCTTACTTATATAGTTCAACACCTCAAACCATTTTTTTTTATTAGTTTTAATTGTACATTGACTCACAAGTTTCATAAAAATCCTGTTTTAATACTATTATTTAATTTGTAAAAGGATTTCATGATAACTTGAGAATTAAAGTAATGTTTTACAATTATGAGGTAAGACATTGTTAAATATTGAGTAACAAGATGACAAATGGTAAGTTTTTGAAATAATGTACATTTTTTGTACGAGTACATTTTTCTGCCTTTCCTAGCATTACAATGTTTTTTTTTGTTTACTCGTTTTGGAAAGACTCCATTTTCAAAACTTAAGTAGTACCTCTTCAAAGATAGTATGATAAAACTTTTGTAAGTAAAGTTATTTCAAAATTCGTTATCAAAGGAAAATATAATGTTAAGAAAGAGAGGAAAGTATACTCGAATATATAAAAATATTCCTAGCATAGGTGGAGGTTAGTATACAGTAGAACATTAATAATTTGAACATCTATAATTCTAAACTGTTATTAATTCAAAGTTTTGGGTTGGAATCTGGTTTTTTTAAAGCCAGACTTTTATTCAGACATTTGCTTGTATCTATTTGGTGTTTTATGCAATATTAGTGTATTATTTTGTTACAATATTCTGAACAATGCCTATTTAATTTGTTAGACAATTGTTAGATTAACCATGAAAAGAACCGTGAGGTTTTATAGTGACTTATTTTGAACATAAAGACAAATGTCGGACTTGTGTTATTTCCTCATTTTTGTTGACTACACTGGATATTAGGACTTGTTAAATTATTAACTCATTAGTAGTCGTAAAGTGTTACAGTGAACCTGAACTACTGGTGAGTGATTGATTACTAAGGACTATGTTTAAACACACAAGTGGTAAGACTTTTACATTAATTTTAGGAGCAGACATCTTGAACTACTTTCTGGTCAGTGGACAACGCACCATCATCGAAGGTCGTTCCTCCGCACTCAACATTCTGTTCAGACGGATGTCTTGGGGTCACTTCGTTGGACGGAATTAACGACTACACACTCCAATCCAAGGATATAGAAAAAGTCATCTTCAGCAGTAAAATATGCAACACCATGCGAATCTAACGAAGGCTACCACACCTTACGTGACAACTTACGAAGACTTCAGCTACAAACTACATCTCCCTCTCTCTCCGCCGTTGAACGTCTTTCATCGACTCCTCAGGGTGAGCAACAGACTTTTCATTCATCACTCAACATTGCTTTTCAGAAGTGCAGCAATTTCTTCAGACAAATGGATGTGTTTATTCATCACTGCATAGTGCTTAATTATTTTGTTAGATTAAGTATTACTTCATCCGCCAGTGTTATAGTGACTTTTTTTGAACATAAAGACAAATATCGGACTTGTGTTATTTCCTAATTTTTGTTGACTACACTGGATATTAGGACTTGTTAAATTATTAACTCATTAGTAATCGTAAAGTGTTACAGTGAACCTGAACTACTGGTGAGTGATTACTAAGGACTATGTTTAAACACACAAGTGGTAAGACTTTTACATTAATTTTAGGAGCAGACATCTTGAGCTACTTTCTGGTCAGTGGACAACGCACCATCATCGAAGGTCGTCTCTCCGCACTCAACATTCTGTTCAGACGGATGTCTTGGGGTCACTTCGTTGGACGGAATTAACGACTACACACTCCAATCCAAGGATATAGAAAAAGTCATCTTCAGCAGTAAAATATGCAACACCATGCGAATCTAACGAAGGCTACCACACCTTACGTGACAACTTACGAAGACTTCAGCTACAAACTACATCTCCGACTCTCTCCGCCGTTGGACGTCTTTCATCGACTCCTCAGGGTGAGCAACAGACTTTTCATTCATCACTCAACATTGCTTTTCAGAAGTGCAGCAATTTCTTCAGACAAATGGATGTGTTTATTCATCACTGCATAGTGCTTAATTATTTTGTTAGATTAAGTATTACTTCATCCGCCAGTGTTATAGTGACTTTTTTTGAACTTAAAGACAAATATCGGACTTGTGTTATTTCCTAATTTTTGTTGACTACACTGGATATTAGGACTTGTTAAATTATTAACTCATTAGTAATCGTAAAGTGTTACAGTGAACCTGAACTACTGGTGAGTGATTACTAAGGACTATGTTTAAACACACAAGTGGTAAGACTTTTACATTAATTTTAGGAGCAGACATCTTGAGCTACTTTCTGGTCAGTGGACAACGCACCATCATCGAAGGTCGTTCCTCCGCACTCAACATTCTGTTCAGACGGATGTCTTGGGGTCACTTCGTTGGACGGAATTAACGACTACACACTCCAATCCAAGGATATAGAAAAAGTCATCTTCAGCAGTAAAATATGCAACACCATGCGAATCTAACGAAGGCTACCACACCTTACGTGACAACTTACGAAGACTTCAGCTACAAACTACATCTCCCTCTCTCTCCGCCGTTGAACGTCTTTCATCGACTCCTCAGGGTGAGCAACAGACTTTTCATTCATCACTCAACATTGCTTTTCAGAAGTGCAGCAATTTCTTCAGACAAATGGATGTGTTTATTCATCACTGCATAGTGCTTAATTATTTTGTTAGATTAAGTATTACTTCATCCGCCAGTGTTATAGTGACTTTTTTTGAACATAAAGACAAATATCGGACTTGTGTTATTTCCTAATTTTTGTTGACTACACTGGATATTAGGACTTGTTAAATTATTAACTCATTAGTAATCGTAAAGTGTTACAGTGAACCTGAACTACTGGTGAGTGATTACTAAGGACTATGTTTAAACACACAAGTGGTAAGACTTTTACATTAATTTTAGGAGCAGACATCTTGAGCTACTTTCTGGTCAGTGGACAACGCACCATCATCGAAGGTCGTCTCTCCGCACTCAACATTCTGTTCAGACGGATGTCTTGGGGTCACTTCGTTGGACGGAATTAACGACTACACACTCCAATCCAAGGATATAGAAAAAGTCATCTTCAGCAGTAAAATATGCAACACCATGCGAATCTAACGAAGGCTACCACACCTTACGAAGACTTCAGCTACAAACTACATCTCCGACTCTCTCCGCCGTTGAACGTCTTTCATAGACTCCTCAGGGTGAGCAACAGACTTTATCATTCATCACTCAACATTGCTTTTCAGAACTGCAGCAATTTCTTCAGACATATGGATATATTTACTTTGTGTTTTAATCACCAGTGCATGGTACTTAATTGTTTTTGTTAGATTAAGTAGTCAACTGCGAATGTTAGTGACTTATTTTGAACATAAAGGCAAATATTGGACCTGTGTTTTTCCCTCCTTTGTTTTGACTGCACTCTTGGAACTTGTTAGATTATTCACTAATTGGCTATTGTTTATTGTTACACTGAATCTTGAACTACATAGTGAGTGTGATTACTAAAAACCACTTTTCAATGCCTCAATAGTAAAACTTTTACATTAATTTAAGTTGTGTTTTATTAACTTTATAACTTTGTTCAATCGCTTATACCTATTTTAATATTTCCTCACCTTGTCGTAGAGAAGTACTTTAGCCAAAGATTGTTTACTGAATTTGTATTTTCTTAAACCTTGGAGTGAATCCCTAAATCTATTATGTATTGTAATCTTTTGTTGTTTTCTTTCTTTTTTGTAAATTTTGCCATCTTATTCTAGTGAGTATTTTTATTGAAGGGCTAAGAGTTAACTCTAAATGTCACTGCTGTATATCTCAGTATGTTGTATTGTATTACATTGTACTCTATTGTATTATTTTCATAGTTGCAATATCAGACTGTCCTCATTTTGACCTACCAATACAGACTGATCACCTGTGTTTGTAGGAATCCAATATATTATATTTTTTTTGTTTAGCCAGTATGTTTTAGTTTCAGAGTATAATTTTTCTAACATTTACAATAACTGATTATGTAATGAAAATTGAATATTTTATTTAGAATAATTTCACTTGTAACTATGTTATATTGGATTTTATTTCCAGGTGCTGTTTCTCATTTCTGTTTTGCTAATAATTAATGTATAAAAAAATTTGTCTTAAGGAAGCTATTTGTATTTTATTCAATTTCATTTGATTAAATGTTGAATTGGTTATTTGTTTATTAACCTTGGTTCTCTATCAATGTAAGGTTACAAGAAAGTTGTTAAATTGTTAACTTACACTTGGAGGAAACTTTATTGTCTTACATGGAAAGACGAAAACGTTGCCCCTCATGTGTAAGTTAACAATTTAACAACTTTTAGTTAACTAAAAGTCTGGTCGCAAGCAATAGCAAAAGTATAATAAGTAATTAACAACCGGCTCGACATAAACAGCAACAATATTTTGATAGTTACAAGAAAAGTTGCAGGTATGTATTTTTTTTATTATTTATAATTAATAACTCATTTCATAAAATCCCAAAAATTGAAATAACATTTCAGAGTTAAACATCTTGTATTTTATTTATTAAGGAAAATACAGCTTATATAGGGGTTAGTAATTTACAATTACAACCAGATTGGTATTGTAGGTATACCTCCTTCTCTGTAATAAACTTGCAAAATATTATTTCTGTGTTTTTATTTAAAATTTCATTTTCTTTGTATGTATATTCTCCATCTTAAAGGTAGGCTCTGTATTGTTTATGGATTTATATAATCATTATTTGTGTGTAACATAAATAAATGAAACCTCTCAAACAAAAATAACTTTCTTCTTTTATTTTTTGTAGGTATTAAAAATAAATGAAGAAAGTTATTTGTTTGAGGGGTTTCATTTATTTATGTTAAACATTACACAACAGTTGTTTCATACAGTTATTATTTGTATGTATTTATATATATATATATATATATATATATATATATATTTTTTTTTTCTTTTATTTGTGTATATTCTGATTTTCATTAATTTGGTGGGTTTATTATATTAGTTGTTCTGACTATTTCTAAAGATATAATTCAATAAGGATTATTTATTGTAGTTGGGTTTAAAATTTTTTGTAAGATAAAAATTTAAAATAATTCAATCCGGTTTTAGGCTTGATAAGGGCAAATAAGTTGCAGAAACTATAATTAAAATCAATATATATTGACTCGTTTATCAACTGTATTTTTCTTCTGAAATGACTAATAGTGACACCACATAGTGGTGCCATTATAAATTTTAATAAATTTATTCTGTAATATTTTTAATTGCTGTTCAGCTTTTCCCAAGTAACTAACATTTATTTATCATGTGAATTTGTTTTTCACCTTAACTGATCTTTCTAATTTTTTTATAAGTTATTTTACCTTTACATTACTCGAAATGTTCCCCCATAATACTTTTACAGCTACAATTTTTTATTAAAATTCGATAGGCCTACATGAATTTTTTCAACAGTTTGGTTTTGCTATGATTAAATGATTCTTAACTAAGTGAATACCTAAGGGCATATAGTTATAGTTTAATCAGTGAATTCAAGATGACTACAACAAGCAACTTTTGTTTGGTTTTGTTTATAATTTTGAACAACATTTGCAACACATTACCCCCCCCCCCCCACCAATGTAATATACCCAGTACACATTTTATTGACTTGCACCTTAATTTGGCACAATATCTTACAATTCGTGATTGTTCAAAGCACACAATATAAATAGGTTACAGTAGTAAAAAAAAGTTTGTAATGAACTACTACTAATTATGATTTTGAATAATGGTTTTTATTCAATGGACCCATTTTCACTTGTTCCTCTCTTTAATTCAATTTAAGCTCCTATTCAATGACTTTTTCAAGAGCACTTGTATATTCATTTTAAATTCGAAACTGCATTTACATAAGATTAATATTATATCTGAGATTATTTAATCTTTTTCTAGTGACATCCAAAGGTCAGTTGTGTGCACAGATATTCTTGTTACAACCTATAAACATTAAAATTACACCAATTAAAATAAATAAAACCTATACCACATAACTTTTTCAACACCTTTTTCATATTTCGATTCCACAGCAACAGTCCTCGGTGGTTATTAACACAATAAATTATATTTATGACAAGATTTTCATCAAATATATACACTTGTCACTACTTTGTCACACCTTTACATTGTCTGACCAATGGTGTAATAATTTCCTCCTCTGCAGCAAGGTCCTGCTTCTTAAATTCTCTGTTAGAGAGTTACTATGACACATTTTCTAATTTTACCAAAATACAAATATATATATTTTTTTTTTTTTAAGATTAGAACCATCTCCTAATTAACCAATGTAATTGACAGTTCCAGATAGGCTCTTTATCAGTAATTATAATGATATTGTCATATATTAATACACAAACTTCTAACACTTTAACAGCCTTTTTTCCAACATTGTTCACTAATTTAAGATCATTTGTTTTAGCGTGTTTAGTGTGTAAGATGTGTTCAGCAATACTTGATTTTTCAGGTTTAAAATTTTATATGGCTAATATGCTCTTTGAGTCTTTTGAAAGTTTTTTTTGTTTGGTCAATGAAAACTTTACGAGAATTATTTTTTTTTTATTACTCCCTGATTTATCTAACTTATTTATTTTGTCTTTTGGGTCACCTGGTAAATATTTCAGTCTTTATACTTTGAATATTTACTTTTTTTTTAAACAAACTTCCAAACCTTTTGTCATATCCATATCAAATGGTAGCCACTTATTAAAGTGGTGAAATCTTTTTTGAATTTTGTTTTCTTCATATATTCCTTATTCTGGGATTATATCCATTAAATTTATCTATTTCTTTAATTCTGTCAAAATTCAAATTATTTTTATTCAAAGGAATTATAATTATTCTATTGACCATATACAGTACTTGAATGCTGCTAATTTGAGATTTACAATGATAGAATTTACTGGGATTTACCCAGCATTATTTGTATTTTTTTTATATACACTATATGTAATTCAGTAGGCTATTATTATTATTGTTTCTAATACTTGAAACTAAACATTTATTATCTTTTATTTCATAGGTAAATTTTATGTTGATAGTTGATATATTGATAATAAATTAAGAAATGTTCTATATGCTCTTTAATATTGAGAATATATTCTACATCAATTTCTTAGTTTAGGAAAATACAACAGTTTATTTCTTTATTTCCTCTCAACATTTTTCATATGAAGTTTGGCAATTGAAGGTGATTAGCTGTATCATCATTTTGTTCCTAAAATGCATTGAAATAAACTGTTGTGCAACACTTTGTTAAAAATCATTATTCTTGACTTTATTTTCAATTCTTTAATGTTATCAATTTTTATCAGTTTCATTTTAAAATGTTATACCACTCAATAACTTCCATTCACTTATCAGTAGGCATACCTCTTTCCTAATATCAACATTTAAACCTTTACTTAATATTTCCTTTTCCCACTGGGTAAATTTTTATTATTGTTTCTTTTTCAAGCAAAGCTTGGTTATTAGATCTGTCTGATATATTTCTCATCAATCTGGTTAATTTTCTTGGAAATTTTAACTTCGCTCAAATATTTGTTCACCACATTAACGTTTTTACAAAACGTGTCCCAATTCTCTTTAGTATCGCTTGCCAACTTTTAATTGTAAATTCCAATTATACTCTACTTAATTTACTGTGCAGGTATTTTATTTCTAAACCTAACCATTTCATCTTTGAAAACTAAAACTTTATTTGCTCTAGAAATTTATTAAGAGTTATGTTCTTTTTACACACCTCAAGTTATTTTATATTCGTTTAAAATAATTTATTCTAATTTTTAGAAATTAGTATGGTAAGGTAGAAATGTAAGGTAAGCATACATTTGTTCAAATAAAGGGGTTGTAGCTGGTGATGAAATTGTGACAAAATTGATAACCTATATTTTATCCCTAATTAGGGCACTCGTATCCATCAAATCAATTGAAGCTATTGTATTTCATAAGGGTTTACAATTTGGTCATGTAAAACTCAAGGTGAGAATGTCCAATATGGCATAAAAATCATGAAGGTAATTGAGAATATTCAAATTATGATACTTTCACTTTTGCCTAACTGGGATTGGGGTTTTTATTAGTTATTTTAGATGTGAAATTGGTAGGTAATCAGAGTACATTTATGTATCACAATGAGACGAAACTTCCTGTTTTAAAGTTTAAATTAAAACAAGTTTTCCACAAAGTAAAAAAAAAATTGCACAACTTCCCCCCCCCCTCCTCCCACGTAAGCAGAAAGAGGTGGCCCATGACAGCTAAGGTCTTGTGTCGAATTAAACAACCTAAATAATACACAATATCAAGAGCTCAGTGGTACAATATATTACAATGAAAATATTGGAAAGAACCCCAATACCACAAAAAATAAATAAAACAAGTTACTTCTAGATTAAACCCTTACGTACATTTCGATGACCATGTCATCATGAGAGGGTCTAATTACAATCTAGCAAACGAGAAGTTACAAACTAGAATGATGATTCTAGTTTGTAACTTCTTGTTTGCTAGATTGTAATTTTGTAATAAGACCCTCTGATGATGTTATGGTCATCGAAATGTACGTAAGGGTTTAATCTTAAGTAACTTGTTTTATTTGTTATTTTTTGTGGTATTGGGGTTCTTTCCATATTTTCATTGTAACCTAATTAATGGAGCTGTAATTGGAGATAATATTTTTGACAAATGTGCTAAACGTTATTTTGACATTTAATAACATTATCCTATAGTATTCTCGAGAGTGTCGAGAGGCATTATTTACCTATTATTACAAATAAACTTATTGTATTAGCCAAAGGCGAGTATGTAAATACATTGCTTCAAGTTGATAGCCTAGTTATCTATAATATTTTTGCTGTGGTTATAATTAGGATTTTCCCAGGTAATTGGCATAAAACATATAAACAAGAAGTGATTACATTTTGTATGAGTTTACACCAGCCACAACGGTAGCAAAATTTGGTTTATCAAACCTAACCTGAACCAGCAAAGTATATTTACAAAACCTTTTGAAATCATTTGTAGACACGATCTGTATTGCTCATGTGCAATATGTAAGTTGTAAGCGGGCAATGTTGAAAAAGACCAGTGTCGATTTGTAGTATGATTATATTCATATCGACACAATGATGACTTGGCTGTGTAAAAACCACCCCACTCTTACCCAGTATATATAAATATATATATTTTTTTTATGCTTCCTTCTCCTGATCTGGCAGGTATAATTTGACCAGTATCGCTGCGTCTGGAATGTAGACAATAGCCTATATTAGATCTATGTTTTCTGAGCGGGTAATACTGCAATCTTGTTTGTGTGACACTAAATTTAGTCTTTTTTTCGGAGTTGTGAATACAGTAAGCAATAAAGAAACCCAGTTTATAATTTAAATACAGTAAAGCTGTTCTCATTATTTTCATAAAAGAATTGCACAAGTTACTGTCAAGAAATAGGCTATTCATTTAGAAAATGTGAACTTTAAAAAAAATAAATTTGGACAATTCTGAAGATGACGCATTTGTAAGTCTACAAATTCGTGTTATTTGCATAGTCGAGTTGATTGCTAATAAATAAAAAATATGTGAATGTTGCTGTGCTTCAATTTATTATTGTTTAGGTAACCAAATTCGTGAACGAACTGGCGATAAAATTTGTACTTTCAAATATTTGAAAAAAAAATTTGCAGACGCTATATTATTATACGGTATTTTATTCATTTGCTCTTTCCTATTAGCAATTTCCATCCATGCCCTCCCTTTTATCTATGTAGATATATACATAGCTTTTATTTCGGAATTTCTTTAGTATAAATATGTAAATACTGGCTTTACCCTGCGCACGTTGCTGCGCCTGAGATCATAATATTCTAATAAGAAAAGCAAACATATTTCTTTTACTGCAACGCTAGAAGATAGACAATGTTTTTCTTCAATACATTATGCTTATAAACATACAAATTTTAGGTGTCGCAACATGTAATAGTAGGAAATTGAAGTTCGAATGTTCAAAATTTAATCCAGCAATGGTCGACGATCGGGCTTGTGCCTTATTTATGGTTATTGCGAATGCAAGACGCAAAGGATATTATAGTCGTTTGAAATCAATGGGTAGATCTGATGAAATTATCGGTATTCATAAAATTAAAACCATCTCTCCTTTGAACTTGTCTCCTATGATTTCTGCCCGGTTCAAGTTGGTTTCAGTTTTTTTGTGGATAGTCTGGCACAACTTTGGTGGATTCAAATTTCGCAAGAGTATTATCGTCGACCTTGCTTTTAATATTAATATGAGTGATAGCAATAGGCCTAATTTTACATAGAATCTACCTATTTTAAACAATATAAAATATTTATATTGTATTTTTATTTTTGCATTATGTTTATAATTATTTTAATTAATTAAGTAACCCTAATGTAGATATACATTTTAACATTAGACTTATGGAAGGCTGTACACTGAACCATCCTAAGCCTCTGGGGCGGAGCCATGTGGATGGATATACACCAAATTTCACAGATGGAGGGAAAATGTTAAACAAACCATCCAAATTTACAGTTCAGTGGTTTAGGCGTCTATTATATACAGACACACACACAAACATTCATTTTTATATATACATATTAAAAAATAATTAAGTACGGTATTGGTATAGATAAATGTTTTAGTTGTTCCAATTGCTTTATGATTTTATTAAATCAAAGTTGACAAGTATTCTTCTTTATAACAATGTACTGTAAGTTGTAGTTCCTTGATGAAATACTAGTTTACTTTAATATTAAGGTCTCAGTATGCTGTTTACATCTAGAAACATTTTTAAAAATATTCAATTTCATAATATTACTTATCGTTTTGTAATTACGCTTTTATTCAAAACGATATTTAAAAACATAATAAGATGCAATATTTGCCATGCTATAACCAAGTCGAAATATATTGCTATTTTAGACAAGAAGATATGAGGTTTTGATTACGTTTATTATTTATGTTTCAATATGTTGTTAAATCTGTAATTGTTTACAAAAATAATCACTATCATTTCCCATTATTTTGTAACTATACTCAATGTTCAAAAAGATGTTCAAGTAGATTATTTACAATTATAAGAAGATGCTTTACGATCTATGGTCTAATCAAACCAAATAATATTCCAGCATTACATTTATTTTAATAACGATAAAGTTAAACCGTAGCATTTTGAGAAATAATTTAAAGGTAGTAATGATAACTACCAAGTTTTGATATTTATAGAAATATTACTTCCCATTTATTTATTAACTTCAAGTTGTGCGTTGAACGCCTACGGAGCGGCATAGCGATAACCCGCAACATTACTTTTAGTTGAAGTCGGTGTATTTGGTTATTTGAAATCTGCGTATTTGGTTATTTAAAGTACGTGTATTACGATTATTTGAAAGTCGCGTATTTGGTTAATTAACGGCCGCGTAAATTGTGTGTGTACATTTTGGTTAATGCATTTTTTAGGTTTGATAGGTAACTATATTGGGCGATTTGTTAATTACGTTAATATTTAGGTCTCAGTATTTTATTAATTCTATATTTGTTTTAAATATAAACACTACATCATATTCCTGTCGTTTTGTAAATTACACTTAATGTTTAAAACGATGTTTAAGTAGACTATTACAATTATAATAAGATACATACATACATACATACAAATATTCATTTATATATACACATATTAGAAGAAAAAATATGTACGGTATTGGTATAGATAATATTTTTAGTTGTTTCCAATTACTTTATGGTTTTATGAAAAGAAACGTGACAAGTTTTCTTCTTTATAACAATGTATTGTAAGTTGTAGTTCCTTGATGAAACACTAGTTTACCTTTTACTTTGACTAGTTTACTTTAATATTAAGGTATCAGTATGCTGTTTACATCTAGAAACATTTTAAAAAACTTTTGAAAAATAATTAATTTATTATATTAATTATCGTTTCGTAACTACACTTATTCAACATGATGTTTAAATATTTATTACGTTAGTTATTTAAGTTTCAATATGTTGTTATATCTGCATTTGTTTACAAAAATAATTACTGTATCATATTTCCCATAGTTTTGTAATTACACTTATTATTCAAAAAGATTTTCAAGTATACTATTTATAATTATAATAAGATACTTTACGATCTATGGTCTAATCAAACCTAATAATATTCCTGCATTACATTTACTTTAATAACGACAAAGTTAATCCGTAGAATTTTGAGAAATAATTTAAAGGTAGTAATAATAACTACTAAGTTTAGATATTTTTAGAAATATGAATTCCCATTTATTTATTAACTTCAAGTTGTGCGTTGAACGCCTGCTAAGCGGCATAGCGATAACCCGCAACATTACTTTTAGTTGAAGTCCGTGTATTTGGTTATTTGAAATGGGCGTATTTGGTCATTTAAAGTCCGTGTATTACGATTATTTGAAAGTCGCGTATTTGGTTAATTAACGGCAGCGTATTTTGGTTAGATGATCTTTGGTCATTTGAAGTAGCCCCATATAGATATATATATATATATATATATTGCCTACTATAGGCAGTACGTATTATATATATATATATATATATATATATATATATATATATATATACATATACACCTACTAATATACTACATTAGTTAGATATTTATATATCTGTTAAAAGTTTCAATCGTCAACATAAGAACGTTTTATTCATGAGATTTTTACTCATGCCAGGATTTTTCAACTAATACCTAATTGGATTCGAAGACAAGTGAATGCAGACTTTGAAGCCTCAACAATATCGGTTGAGAAAGAAGTCTTCCCTTCAGTAGAAGTAAAAGGATGCTAGTTCCACATTAGAAACTGATTATGAAGTGAAGTTCTAGATCTGGGCCTTATGAGAGAGTACAAAGAAAATGAAGTTCGCGCACATATAAAATTGTGTGCATCTCTTGCATTTCTCAAACCCAATCGATGGTTGGTTGGCGATATACTCTCGAAAACCAGAAAATGATATCTTAACAGAGTTTGTATTTTATTGAACATTAGATGATTATTAGCAAAATGATATACAACAATGGAACTGCTACAGTAACCGGCATAGGACCACAAATTCAGTTAAAGGTTCGAACAATAAACTTAATAGCATTTTTAAGTTTAAATAGCACGAAACAAAGACCACACACGATTATCAATAGTTTGAAGAACGAAGCTGAAATTCAGCGTTTATGTCATTACAATTAACATTAGGAGGAAAACGAAGAAAGTTGAAATATAAAAATGTGGATAAACCTGTTGAAAAAACAACGGAGAAAATGGCGACATAAAGGCTTGTATCTGTACTAAAGGATTCCTTTGAGCTGTATTAACACTATAAAACGTTACAAATAATTATAAAACATAAATTTTAAAATGTCATTTACAAAGCTTTCTTAAGGCTGGTTTAAAACACGCCTAAATGATGTAATTGATTTATTACATTTAGCCAGTCCAAAGCCTGGTTAAAGTTCGATAAAATCCTAATCCATCGTGTTCCTAGTGTTTACGTAATGATTTTGCCTAAAAATCCAAACATTAATGACCAAGATAATTATTTTCTTCTTATCTGTAAATTTCTTTTTTGTTGGTCAAAGTAACCTTCATTCACCTCTAAATATTTGTGATTACACTGTTTTGGATGTTTTTTACAAACAACTGTTTCTATAATTAAAACGGTAGTTTTGTACACCTACTGAAAGTAAGTAGGTTTATTGACCACGTAGTTACGGACACCGTAACCATGCACTTGGCCTTGAGAGATCGCAGTAGGCGAGATGGGAGGTAGAGGGTCAGTATAAATACATTCCTACAAACATGATAGGGGCGATCGAAACATCGACGCATGAGACGCTCAATATTAGATAAAGTCGATGATAAATTAGCTTCGGTATGAAATAACAAACACTAGAAATATGTGTAGACATATCGGATGCAGAAACTGTTGATGTATTGAACATTCTGAAAAGTAAGATGTTTTCAGAAGTAGTAATACACGAGAAATCTCATGTGATCTCTCAAGGTCAAGTGCACGATTACGTGGTCCGCACTATACATTTATATTTGCACGAGAACTTGGAATTTAATCTTGGATATGCAGAAAATGTTTGTTTTTAATGTGTTTACTTCAATAATTTCTGCGTATTCGTAATTATTTCAGTTGCATTAAAAAAACATTTTAACAAGTTACAATTTTAGATGTCATACTTCTCATAACCAAATATATGCTTAATTTGATTCGAACTTCAACTTTTAGCTTGTCATCGTGACAAATTCTACCAAATATTCTACATAGTAATACTGGGTCTTATTAATTTTTTTTTTTTTTTATTTATTATCAGCTACGTAAGGCCCAACTATGATACACACTACAAGGACATTGTTAAAAAGGTGTAGGGCCTATGTTTATTTCACGTTTTGCCACATAAACAAATTATGTATTTATTAAATATTCCATTCAATTACCATAACAATTAAATGATTCTATTTTCACTTCTTAAGATATATTTAATAGCTAGATTAATTAGTAGAATTTGTCATGATGAGAAGCTAAAAGTTGCAGCTAAAGAGAAATAAAAGCATGTATTTGGTTTGAGAAATGTGACATCTGTGTGTGTTTCGTGTGTGTGTGTGTGTGTTTCGTGTGTGTGTGTGTGTGTGTGTGTGTGTGTGTGTGTGTGTGTGTGTGTGTGTGTGTGTGTGTGTGTGTGTGTGTGTGTGTGTGTGTGTGTGTGTGTGTGTGTGTGTGTGTGTGTGTGTGTGTGTGTGTGTGTGTGTGTGTGTGTGTCTTATGTTTGTGTGTATAAGAAATTGTGTCAATTGAGACATATAAGTGCATAAGGGAAATATAAAAAACAAAACATAACACTGTGAATTAAATTATCATACACGATTTTTAAAATTAACTTATGACGTTTGAAAATACTTGTGATCCCCAAAAGTTTTTTTAATACAAATGAAAAAAATACGAAACCATAGGAACAAAATCTATACAATGGTGTTGAATAACTTCTGTTTAGAAATAGAATATCTTTATTTTAACTAAAGATTTATACCATTGCAGAACAAATGAATGGCGTTTCGAGCTACCCAGCTGGCACGAATAAATTTCGAATAAATTCGGTCGCTGTAACTGAATTGTGTTGAATACTAACTTTAATAATTTTATTTTTTAAGTATTTAATTTTTTTAAGTATTATTAGTAATATGAAGCATTTAAAGTCATCATTGTTCCACTCGGATGAAGAGTTGGACAGCTAAGTTGTAACTGAACGATAAAATCTAGACCAACATCCCCGCCTAAATGGCCAGCTGATAAGTTGATTTTAATAAAAGCATTAGGAAGGCAAAATAAATCCTACCGTCATTCGTCCCGTCAACTCGTGAACTCTTGTAATTATATTTCTTCAAGGTGACAGTTGTGATAACAAAGAATAGCAAAAATTATAGCCAGCATTTACATGGATTTCTTGCTTAGCAGCACGGACACATATCACCTAAACAAGGATCAAACAGACTAAACATTCAGCGACTATCTATTACCTTTAAGTCTCAACATTATATCATCTGCAACAAACAATCCATGATACACACGTATTATATGCAGTTAATGACCCACAGAAATTAGCAATGGGTTAACCCTTTCTGGGTTAACCCTGGTAATAGCGTATTATCATTGCGGTACCACGCCTTAGAGACCTATTGTGATTTGTGAACGCATATATACGAATATACAGAGATTATTGGTGACGTAAACAGGTTCAAATTATACAACTATTCTTCGAGCTTAGCTTGTGAGGTTATGTTAAAACTAATAAAAACATACATAAAACTCACAAATTAATCATTTATTTACTCATTCGCGTTTCAATGACAAAGTCATCATCATCACCAGTGAGTGTTACTACTACAAACTCTAACTTATAACTCAAGTTGTAATAATAACACTCACTGATGATTAATACTTTGTCCTTGAAACGCGTATGAGTTAATGAATTTTTTTTTTTTTTTTTTTTTTTTTTTTGGGTAGGTGAAAATCTTCAAAAGGCGCTGCGCAATCCGTATTACGCAACAGTGTGAGATTCTTACTCACTAAAAAACACCTCCCTTTGTCATGACCAGTTGAAGCAACTGACTAATGACTTTCATTTATAGAAAAAAAATAGATGGTGTTGGAAAACTCAAGTTTCTCTTCGTTCTAAAGTGGCCAAATCATGTGGTCTAGTTCTTTGTAGACGGCGGACATGCCTAGTCACATCAAGGACTGGCTCAATCTCCTGATTAGGTTGTATATGTAGTCTATGCAAATGCTTAGAGGCATAAACCTTAACCTCATCTATAACAAATTTGATTTTCAGATCCCGGTGCAGGTCTTCATTTCTAACGTACTATGGTGCATTTACCATGTTACGTAATACCTTATTTTGAAATGTCTGAATCATTTTCAAATTTGTTTTTTTGGTACATCCCCATAATTGAATACCATATGTCCAGATGGGTTTTAGAATTTGGTTGTATAATCTTATTTTATTATTCAGTGATAGTTCAGAACTACGGCCCATCAACCAGTATAACTTTCTATATTTGGCATTTAGTTCTTCTTTTTTTCTTTTTTACATGTTCCTTCCACTTCAATTTTGCATCCAGTGTCATACCTAGGTATTTTGCTGTGTTTGCTGTTGGTATAGCATTGCCATTTATCAGTATTTGTGGAGTAATAACCTTTCTGTTTGTATAGGTTACAAGAACGGATTTAGTTTCATTTAACTTAATGCGCCAGAGTTAATAAATGATTAATTTGTGAGTTTTGTGTATGTTTTTATTTGTTTTAGGTTAAAATTGTAAGGCAGATTTCCTTACCAACATTATGCTTATTTAGAAGCAAATCTTCGATTCAATAGCCCTATATAGAGAATGTTTGTGAAAAGATAAAGACTGCAATTTCTACCTTGAAGGGTTAAAGTTTAAATTCAGGGCACGTATGAAACTTGTTTACAGAATAAAACCGAGGCGCCTGCAATGCACAAGCTCTTCTTGCCGTATTTATAAGTGTAATATGAACGAATAAGTGAAAAAATAAAGTAGACATTTTGCTACTACCGACATGGGAAATCAGTAATTACATAAATTGTCTTACTACTAACACAATTGATGTTAAACTTATTTATCACAGTCTTACTTTATGGTTAAATAGATTTTAGATATCGCAATTCGGATGGATTCCGTTCTTGAACGGATAAATTATGCTTGATGTTGATAATCATGATGGATGTTTAGGTGATGTTTTAAAAAAAAGTAATAATTTTTAAGTAGCAAAATATCTGTTACAATAAACTGTCAAAAACAGATTTTTTTTAAAGGTAACTATTTTTTCCAAGAAATAAACTAACAATTCTGTAAGGTAAAAGTTAAAGTAGTGTTACTCAAAACTCACAAAAATTAGTCTTTAATACGAACACAACACAAACTAGTTTCAGCGACGAAGTCGCCTTCCTCAGTGCTTGGCTACTACTTGTCTGAAACTAGTTTGGCTGAAACTAGTTTGTGTTGTGTTCGTATTAAAGACTAATTTTTGTGAGTTTTGAGTAACACTACTTTAACTTTTACCTTTGTGAATAGTTCTCACTAGCTAAGCTCTAAATAACTAAATAACAATTCTGTATTTGGCCGGATGTCACTCACTAATAAAATAAAAAAATGTTTGGGTTCCCTACTCTGAGCAACAATTTATTGAGCAGACAAGCACTTCCTGACCACGTAAGCCATGATAGGGTGCACTATTAGATTCATGTTCCCCACCTTAATGGTAGCTATAATTTACTTCTGACCTAAATCCTTAACAGTCGTGCAATGATGTATGTCCATTAGAAAAAACAGAAAATACTTATCTATGCACAGATACAATTTAGGATATCTGTTGAAGCTTTCCATTTTTACTCTAAAACAATACATCCCGTGACAACTCGTTTTAAAACACATATGTAAGTGTCAAAATCACTATAGTTTTGAAATACCCTGACTCAATTTTTTCACATTCATCGCAAGAAGCTATTAGTTACCTACGAATTGTTCCAGGAACGGAAGCAGCAACGGTTAAGACCCATTCGCTTATGCCCGCTCGCTTATGTCCGCTAAAACGTCACTTTATAAATGTAATGTGTGTGTGTGTGTATGTGTGAGGGTATTTATCGGGAGTTTCGATTGCAAATCAAGCCCATTGAGGAATTGGAAATTTTTATGAGGAATCCCCGCAACGCCACGCATGGTTTTAATAGCTGAAACTAGTTTATCTACATGCCTTAGCATCAGAAAACATGTTTAATTATTGAAGACGACCCCACAACGTTATTATTTTGCAAATGAATATTTTTCACACAACTTCCTAGTTTTAACACCACATAGAGGTAGCCTCACCAAATGGTGTGTATAATTTGTACTTTTTCTTGTGACCAAGCTTTTATGGGTAACTGGATTTTACGTACAGTTTTTGTTCATGGTACTTATAGGGCTTTTAACATATGCCACACTTCTTGTATGGAGTGTTTTGTGAGGAATCCAGGCTTACAGCCAACACTAATATCGTTACACTAAGTAGTTGTAAAATATACACCAATCTTTTATTAACAAAGGGTCTATTTGATTTAGACTCTTCAGTATTACCACTTCACAACAATTCCCCCTCCATTCTTAACACTACACTACTGACCACTCTACAATCTAATCACTTCCCACTATACAGCGCTACACCGAATGCTAAACTACAAAACAATTCTTCCTCTATACTCTTAACACTACAACACTTCTCACTAAACAATCTTATCAGTTCAAACTATACAGCATTATCAACAAATCCAGATCTCTATTCTCAACATTACAACATTCCCACTCTATAATAAAACGATCCCACTATACAGCATTACCAGGAATGCAAATCTACACACCAGTTCAAACTCTCCCCTTTTAACACTACAACACATCCTACGCTACAATCTAATCATGTCCCACTACACAGTAATACCCGGAATGCTAAACTACAAACCAATTCAAACCCCCCACTTTGAACACTACAACACTTCTCGCTCTACAATCTAATCCCTTTCCACTATACAGCATTACCCGGAATGCTAATCTACACGACAAATCCAGCTCTCCATTCTCAACACCACAACATTTCAAACTCTACGATCTAATCACTTCTCACTATTCAGCATTACCCGCAATGCTAATCTACACGACAAATCCAGCTCTCCATTCTCAACACCATAACATTTCCCATTCTACAATCTAATCACTTCTCACTATTCAGCATTACCCGGAATGCTAAACTACACAATTCCCGTTCTGGACTCTCATCACTACAACACTTTCCACTCTACAATTTAATCACGTCCCACTATAGAGTAATACCCGGGATGCTAAACTACACAATTACTTCTTTCCCCTTTCAAGGCTACATCCCTTCCTTCGAAGGAAATGCGTTTAATGTATAGGGCATATCATTTGTAATATTGCATCAACGGCCGAAACGTCGACATAAGATTGCATCAATGGCCGAAATGTTGACATAAGATTGGATCAATGGCCGAAACGTTGACATAAGTTTGCATCAATGGCCGAATCGTTGACATAAGATTGGATCGATAAAATTTGATACAGTAATATAACTGTCTTGTCGTACTCATTGAACGCAAATCTTGTTTAACTACCAAGTCAATTACCAAGTTAATCTTGAATCTCTCTCTTCGGATCTGGGTTCAAACGCTCTTGGGAGTATTTTATGTTTAAGGGTGGAAACAACGATATGATGGTAGTTATGACGAAACCAAAAGGTTGTACAAACAGAAATTTTTTAAAGTTATATAGCGAGATAAACATTCACCCATAGTAAGGAAAATACAAATGGTAAAATTAGCACTTAAATTACTTCAATAAAACTACGAATTTGAACTCTTTTAAATTCCATAATTTTAAAATAAAAGCAAGCTATTTTTTTATTTGCTAGGCTGAGACAAAGCTCGATTTGCTTTCTTTGACTATTGACGATAAGTTGCCATTAAACATGAATAATTTAGCGTGTCGACTTGAAAAGTTCAACTCTAAACGCGACGTTTCTAACCTATATAGAATAATCCCCTGTCATTAAAGAGAAAATCCCGGCAGTGAACGAATGACAGAGGTATATTAGTTAACGGATTATCTGTGTGTAAAGCTCGATAACTCGTCCAGATGATTTTACCTTACGCCTTATTTTAAAAATAAAATCAGTTGCATTGGGTTTTACGTAGTTGGGTTGAGACGTGCTCTGAACACTAGCGAGATACCAGGTGGCTTCTTTCTTTACAGATTTCATTTTCCATTTTAAAATTGTTCTAGACTTCCCATTTGATCTATGGCTGCTTTTCTAGATAATCCGGTTTTGGTATTTGGTTTTGGTTATAAAAATATTTAGATCTTCGACTATCGTATAGTGCAGACCAATGGTCCTTACTAACCGTGTACTTGGCCTTGAGAGATCGCAGTAGGCGAGGCGGGAGATAAATATGATCAGTATAAATACTTTTCTACAAACATGATAAGGACTGTCAAAACACTGACTTGCATGAAAGGATCGATATTAATTAAATTAGATAAAAGTAGCTTCTGTATCAAATAAGTAACAATCTTGAAATATATGTAGACATATATGCAGAAGCTGTTGATGTATCGTACATTCTGTATATGTTACATGTTATTAGAAGGCGTAGTATATGAAAGGCTTAATTCACGGTTATGTGCCACGGTTATGTGCCTCGCACTATACTATATTTTGAAAGTATTTAAAGAATTTATTACGTTTGGAATTTAAATATGAGGATATTATCTGTTTGCATTATTCTCCTCCCCCCTCAGTCAATATCTCTCTCTTTCCATCTTTTTCTGTCCCCATCTCTGTATGTATCGTTTTTGTACTTCTCTCTCTATCTTCGAACCTCTCACTCTCTTTCTCTCTCTCTCTTTATCTCCCTCTCCACCTCCCTGGCTCCATTTCTCTCACACACTTTCTCTTATCCCCACAATCCCCTCTCGGTTTTTTCTCACTCTCTTTTCGTTTCTCTTTTTACTCTCTTTCTAACAGTCTATATATTTCTGTGTACACCCCTATCTCCTTTTCTATCCCATCTCTATATCTCTGTTTCTCTCACAACCTCTCTATATCTGTCTTTCTTTGTATCTTTCTTACCATCTGTCACTCTCTACTATATCTTTATAACTCTCTCTGTTTTTTTTCTCATCCTCTTTCTGTTTCGCACACATTAATATCTCTCTCTCTTTCCCCAATGAACAAGTAGAAGGGAACATTTATTTCCCCTTAAATACAGACTTCATTTGATTTTTCACCCTCTCACACAACTTTACAGATAGCCATCATGTATTGACATGTTAACGATGCTTTCATGCAAACACCTTCCCAACGTCTAACCTGCCTATTGGTTGGCTCACAGCCAAAGGCAGAATATTGCCTGATAAGCACAGGCTTGGACGCGTTCACACACCCGTATCCTAAACTTTAAAATATTATCAAATACCCCAGACAAAGCAAATACGTAGATTCCTGCTAATCGTTAGATTATAAATTATTATTCCAAGTAAATCTCGAGGTTAAAAAAAAAAAAAAATGTTTAAATATCTTTCTTCCAAGGGAAGAAAATGCATTGGTTGAAAATGATTTGTTTTACCATAACATTAAAAATAGTTTTCTTGCATTGACTGAGAGCTTCCCTTTCACGAGTTCCACTGTGCGTCTGCTTTAGCTCTGGTTTCTAACTCACTCCCGTCACGAAGAATTCTGACCTTTTGTGAATCCTCCATGTATCCGTTCGTTGTTCCTTATCCTTACATCCACAAGGAGGTGTAAGACAGGTAGAGATTCGACCCTGCATATGTAGACATTGATACTCTTCCTATACCACAGACAGGGGTGATCCATATATGCCTCCATAAGAAAACGTTATCGATGTTACATCTCGAAGGCGCGGCTTTTCTCATGCTAGCATTATTCTCTATAATGTCGAATACAGGACTTGTTGCCCTCACGTTAAACCCAACTTAGACTCGTCACTCTTTCTACGCCCTGTACCGCGCTCGTGGAACTATAAAAGCCAAAACTCATACTATACGTAAAACCTGCAAAGGTTTTACAAAAACAATTTCGCTATAGTCCGAATAGTCAGTATATTAATGTTTGGCTGGATAATAAACCAAACGAACGGCCGCACTACAGATTAATGTTGGTTGTGCTGTAATCTAGTCTGATAAATTTAAACTACTGTACTCTTTTAATGTAATTAATTCCACCCGACACTACACATTTCCGCGAGCAAATTACTCCTTACAGACATTGGCATCAAAGATAGAAAGTTACATTATTCCGTCTCCATACTGCCCTCACTAGGAAAAATTCTTCTATTTCTTTATTATGTTTTAGTAACTATAATTTTGTAAAGTGTAATAGTTAAAGTTTCGTCAAAATCCTATTTGTATAACAAGAGTAACTCAAACACCTGAAATACGCACATATCTATTGTAGCCTAGAGTAAACCTTGTTTGTTACTGAGGGTAACTTGAAACTTGGCTTTGCAGAAGTTGCAAACTTTCAAGATGTCAAGTAATAGAGGTCTACTGATTGGAGCTAGCTTCATGAAGTCGTTAATACAGAGCATAGTTTTCTAACCAACCTTTCGCATTGGTGGGTTCATGCTAGGATTAATTCTTGAAACCACAAGTATCGGTTCATGTTTTCCCGTACACAGAACGACAAATAGGGGACAAAATACCCCGTGCACCTTTCTCCATCGTTGGAAGCCATCAGCCATGTCCTCAAGACCGTCGTATCTGCAACATTCACCCGAACATTAACCATCTTTTTATTGTTTTAAAGAAATGTTTATAATAACAATCCTTGTATTCTCTATCTCAGTTTCTTTCATATTAAAGGTATCTTTCCCATTTAGATATTACTTTCTTTAAAGCCCTATTATGTGCCGTTTAAGCTAGTGAGTACAGGAAACCATCGTGGCGATCAAAAATTAGATTCTATTCAACCTATTACGCTACCGGCCCTTTTTCACACTTAACGAGTCACGTAAATTGAAAGAGTTCTTTTGTTTGAAACAAATTCAGAATTTACGCAAATCCGGATTATTTGTGCCTTTTGATTTATTTGAAATCACCTTGATAAGCCACCATATTTACTTGCTAAAGGGAATGCTTTTACTTTTTCTCTTTTATCAATGAGCAGTTAGAAATTTGCACACTGCATTAAGGAACTAAAGAAATCTTTGCAGTTTCGGTGGATGAACATACAGTAGTTTCTATGCGCATATTTCCGCTATTAATATTCAAGTTGTTCCATTTGAATTAAAAATATCTATAAAAATGGTTACATGTATTAAATAACATTGTTTTTAAAGGATTAATACAAATATTGGGAAAGTTTCGTTCAAAATCATTAGGGATTTCTTTTTTCTATTTACATATATTTTCTTTCGACTCATTCAAATAATTTTTTTTACTTTTTTCTTCTGTCTTATCCATTGCGAACGTTGGCGATGAAGACTCCTTTCACATTCAGCGGCTTTAATAGTACGCCGAAAAAACGCACTGGGAAAATATACTTAAAATTGTTTTCTCATGTATACGGTTCACTCGGTTTTTATTATCAGTTTTACAGGTCGTCAGGTTTAGCCTGACCGTTGACCTCGAGATGCGCAGAGACGCTTGAGTTAAGATGTGCTGTGGAGTACCCACTCAGCAAGGTAGTACACTACGCACTTCTTCATCACTGACGACCTGTACAATCTTTGTGTGTTATAAAGAAACGAGAAAAGTAGATAGCATTATGGCTATTTTATCACGTCAAAAAAGATGAGGAAACTGAGTCATCTGTATACTATAAATACCCAACATAGCTAGAAATCCCTCCTGAGAAAGGTAAGGGAGACATTCTTGGAAGACAGGGCCAATTTAGCTTCACGGAAAACTTTCAAAATTAAATGTCATTTTACGCCATTATTAACTTAAACTAGGTTCAAGGTTACAAAGTAAGTGAATCAAATTTGTTCCCAATTCAAAATGTATTCCAAATTTAAAGAATACTTAATGACTATTAAATCTAAGTAAATGAACATGTTGTATTTATTTAGGAATTAAAGTAAAGATTTTCAAGAAAAACAAAGTCTTAGAAGCAAAATATAAATTTACATTTTACAGAATACAAAAAAAACATTTAACCTATGAAAACTTTTAATAAGTTCGCGCTTAAAATTCTAATCTCCTATTACGGCGAATCTACAGTAGATATAAACCTTATATATAGGTTTATTTAACGCTCTTCGCAAGTTGTTTCAACAAGCGGCCATCGCTAAGCGAATTTTCGCACGTTGAAGTCTCACAAACATTGTAAATGCATAGTTATTAACATCTGTCACTTTATTTTCAACTCGTTTTGCATGGAAATTATCTTGATGTAAAGTATTTGAATTTACTGATGAGAATTTGAAATAATAAAGAATTTTATTACAAAACGGGTAAATTTAAAGCAATTTTTTAGCCGACAAAATATTAAAACGAAATTGTCATCCTTTCTGGCGGATTAACCTACAAACCCTCTGTCTCTGCATCCGCTGTATGTAAGCATGAGACATAATACGGTTTACAACTAAAAAACTTGTTACAATAAACAATATCTTACAGCAACTCTCAATGTTATAATAAAAAAGAAAAGAAAGGCGACCCCGAACGAAATAACCGATTGGATAAATCGATTTCAGGAAAACTTTCATTCGGACACGTGCGCCACTGACATTGGGCGGCTGCTACCCGAGAGCGCGACGGCTTCTCCTACCGGGCAACCCTGCTGACACTTTCTCTTTGAATTATAAACTGGTTGCCCCTACATTTACAGTACATTTTGAGATGACATAGGTGCTCCATCTTTCTTCTCTTAGATACCTTCTCTGTTCTTCACTTTCTGTCACCCACCAGCATTTAATGTATAACGGGGTGGGGTTTGCCCCCCCCCCTAGGACCATGTCCCTAGTTTGGGGATCCGGCCCTTAGGTAAAGCCAACCGAAAGTGGATAAAGGTCCGATTGCACTACCTGGACCGATCTAATTAGACGGGGTATTGAGGTACTGGATCCTGGAAGATTGTACTGGTCCCGAGTAGCTCTGGAAGAGCGGTGCTGGCACTGGCGGAGTTCGTCTCGTCACAGTGGCGGGCCTGTGATCAATCAAGGCCTTACCGTAATTTCAAAAGACTCTTACATACTGGTACCACGAGTCGTGGCAACAGGCCCCTCTCCTCGGGCCTCAAGCTAGTCGCCCGGACGGAAGTCACGAGTTTGAGGTTGGATTTGTGAGAGCAAAGGTTCCATAAACTGGACTGACTAAAACTTTATGGCTAACATTCCCAAACTTTATGGCTAAAATGTGTTCTTTGGCAAGGGAGATAAGAACCGTGCGGCTATGTGCTCCCTTGCTACACTCTTCCGTGTCAACGTTTTTTTATTTTCTTCAACTTTTTCCCAAAGCACAACCACATTGTCGTTACCCACACGAAGCATTACGTCTTCGTTGGTGAAATGGTCAGTAAGACACGTCCACTCAGATTTAAAAGCCCTGTTTCGTCAGAGTTTCTGCAATTATCTAATGTTCCATTTCATACAGCAGAAGCGGAAACATATTTCACAAGTCAGATGTTAGGTAAATATGCATTTCAAATTAATAACAATATTCTATCTTCATAGCGTTTCCTTTGCTCGGTCCCATCTTGAACTCTTCCTACATTCCTATACATTTTAACTGGTTTTAAGTAAAAAAAAATGCGGACTTCTAAAATCGAAATGTTAAAAATTTATCAAATAGTCAAACGAACAGCTTACGATTTTTCTAATATTTTATGATATATTAACAAATTCTTAAAATTTATTCAGTTGTACTAACAGATGGTATTAGCGAAATCCTATTTTTTAAACTATTTTGCGAAATATATCTACGAATAATTTGCCCCAGTTTTATTACATTTTGAGTAGTTCCTGAGAAGCTGACAGTTATGCATCTGTTTATCTCTATTTATAATTTATGAGATCTATAATCTTCCGTGTTTATATTTGTCTAATTCTAGTTCTGATAAAGTGATAAACATGAAGGCTGTGGTATACGTCAGGGTCACAAATAACAATCAACTTTTCTATTTTCGATACCAGGATGTAATTCATTTAATAACACACACTAATACGCCAGCAAATTATTTTTATTTTTATTCTTGTATACGAGTTTCGTTAGGGCTACTTCTATCGGACATCTCTATGATTTAAAAACGATTTCTATTAAATCTATTTCCATAGAAAAACTATATCTGTAGCTACATTTACTTCCCTAATTTAATTCTTATTGGAGCCTATTTAGTTACAAAGGAGCATGTGCTACTTACCACTTATCATGGTTAATTTGTTTCTTTTGTGTCAGCACGTTTACCTAGTCCTTTTCTTTAACTCTTTTTCATTATCGGTCCTACAGGTTTGCAAACGATAAATTGCCTACACAACGCCTTGTCTTTCTGTTTGAGTCTGCAGTGTACATAGATTATACATATTAGGCACCTTTTACGACCATGTTTGTTGGACGAATTTTGATTTACTGATAGTGAATATTTACAAAAATAATTTTAAAATGCCCACGTATATAGTTTCAAATACATACAAATATATATATATATATATATATATATATACATACACACACATATATATATATATATATATATATATATATATTATATATATATATATTATAAATATAACTATGTATATATATATATATATATATATATATATATATATATATATATATATATATATTATAGTTTTGAGTTTTGTAACTATTGTATTCAACTAATTTTCTCCTGCAAATTTCTTTAAAAAATAATAGACACTTAAGTTTGTTCACTTTCTAATTACTGCGCCCTTCAGTGTTTTAAACATTCGGAGAAATGACGTCACAGTAATACCTAAAGTCATATTAACTAGATACTATAAGATTTTCCTTTCACGCCACATATCCAGTGTTATTTCAGTACCCACCCCCAAGCTAAGGGTTGTTATCTGTTTACAAGAGGCAGGCAAGGGTTTGGTGTTAGCAGATGTATGTATTCCCACAGGAGTCTCCGAGTAATCTGAAATATGTTTCGCGTAGTACAAGGGACACGGACGCGGTAAATTAGAGATATTAACGCGATAAGAGATAATCGCATTCAAAATCATTGTAGGTATAACATTTTAAAATAAATAGATCTATACAAACAATAAACAGCCATTGAAGAGAAAATAAAATAAGCGAGAATTAAAAAATTATTTTTTATTGCCACTCTGTTTTCCAGTTACCGATCGTAATACGGGAAAGTTACATAGAGTCGTATATGTTTAATTCAAAGATCTAACATTATTTGCACACAAACACACACACACACACACACTCACACAAACACCACAGATGCACACTTTCTCATACACACAATAAACAATTTATTACGTTACAAAAACCTGTAGCAATACATATATTAGTTTTGTAAACAGATCTTAAATAACATATTTTCAATTCAACGACTTGGTTTCTAAACACTGCCAGGTTTTCACCGTGTTAAAAGATTTGGGATTTGTTTGTAGTTTAGTGTCCAAATTGTAGCCAAATAAAATTTTAAGAGAATTCGGTTCAGTATTCGCATGTAGATTAAACCAAACTCGTTTAAGGATACCTTGCAGTTTAATGCAAAATATTTACAACACCGATCCTTGGAGTTTTAAAATGTTTGCTTTGGTTATAAGTTACTGTTATAAGAAACTTTGCAAAGTTTCCTATATTCCCAATGATATCCAGTAATTTTATTAACATAATTAAAGCATACAGTTTTGTGTGAAAAGGCATAGAAATGTTGTGTAAAATAGTAAGAGATGCTTAAAGCAAACACTTTCACGCTCGGCTTGCTCCAGGAGACGGATGATCACGTCCCGAGCTTTGGGAATTGTGATTAAATAAAGTCGTTGACGCTGTGTATTAGAAATTGTATTAAGAAAGTTTTACATTAAATTGGAAAGGCTTCGCACACTTCTCGAATAATAATATTTACCAGCCTTTAATATTTTTTATTTTTAAAATTGTAAACACATTTAACTGGTAGGACCCATTTAACAAAATGGGCGATCAGAATTTGAAGAACTTTATGAAACTGGGTAGAATTGATTTGTGAAAGTAGTGCTCCGAGGTTTCGAGCATGTGCCGTAGGAATATTATCACAGTAGTGCAGATTATGTGGTATAGCGATGCCATGCGCTGCAGATCACATTATTTGCTGTAGCAAGGTCATGTACTGTTTAAGATTTCATCCGCTGTAGTTCACATTATATACTCTAGCAATGTCTTGCGCTGTAGGAAGTAGTCCGTATAATGTGCTGCAGGAATATTATGTGCTTTAGTGCCAATTATGCACTGTAAACATGTCTTGGCTGTATGGATGCGCTGTATGGATGGAATGTGCTGTAGTGCCAATTATGTCCTGTTTTCCTATCTTGTACTGTAGTGCGCTGTATGGATGGAATGTGCTGTAGTGCCAATTATGTGCTGTTTTCCTACCTTGTGCTGTAGGTGCACTGTATGGATAGAATGTGCTGTAGCCCTGTCTAGTTCTGTATAGATGGAATGTCCTATAGTGCGCTGTATGAATGGTATGTGGTGTAGTGCCCATTATGTGCTGTAGCCTTGTCTTGTGCTGAAGGTGCGCTGTATGGATGGAATGTGCTGTAGGTGCGCTGTATGGATGGAATATGCTGTAGGTGCGCTGTAAGGATGGAATGTGCTGTACTGCCCATTTGGTGTTGTAGCCCTATCTTGTGCTGTAGGTGCGCTGTATGGATGGGATGTGCTGTAGGTGCGCTGTATGGATGGAATAGGCTGTAGGTGCGCTGTATGAATGGTATGTGCTGTAGTGCCCATTATGTGCTGTAGCCTTGTCTTGAGCTGAAGGTGCGCTGTATGGATGGAATGTGCTGTAGGAGCGCTGTATGGATGGAATATGCTGTAGGTTCGCTGTAAGGATGGAATGTGCTGTACTGCCCATTATGTGCTGTAGCCCTGTCTTGTGCTGTAGGTGCGCTGTACGAATGGGATGTGCTGTAGGTGCGCTGTATGGATGGAATATGCTGTAGGTGCGATGTAAGGATGGAATGTCCTGTAGTGCCCATTATGTGCTGTAGCCCTGTCTTGTGCTGTAGGTGCGCAATATGGATGGAATGTTTTGGTCAATTGGTCTACCCGTCACAAGACTTTCCCACCGTTTTCCGGCTGAGAGTCCCTCAATCGACGGTGATTCCATATTTTGGTGGACGTCTTTTTATTAGGGACCTGAAGGAATGTAGTGAACTCAGATGCTCGGGCTGAGGGAGGCTTGATCCCTGCTTTGCTAGTTGGTCACCCTTTTCATTGCCAGTGATGTTTACATGGCTCGGGATCCACTGGAAATTAAGTATCCACCCGGCATTTATGAGAGCATTTAGTTTTCTTCTACATTCTATGGTTCTACTACAGTCGGTCCTTGAGTTCCCAGAGAGATTTTTGATGGCAGTCGTAGAGTCAACAAGGAAAACGGCCTTACCCGGAGTAGTCATGTTCTCAAGTTCTATTGCTGCAGCATATATGGCAGCTATCTCACCGTCATAGTTGCTAAGATAATCTTTTAAAGTGGTTATTAAACTTATGGTCACTGTCAATACTAACCCTTGACAGTATGTATTTCAGTGTATTGATAAAAGGTCTATATGGTGACGCTAACCATACAAGACATAGTTTTCGTATACCTCTTATGGGATAGGAAGATTGCATTCCTTCCTTAGTCCTATCCTTTTTTCAACCTACCCTTCCTTTTCCTTCTTGCTACATGGGGGTGTAACCTTATGGACCTGACAGAGGGTAACTCCACTTGACCATATGTAAAGCAAATGGGATCATTCCTTATACCTCATCCCTCCTATTCTTCTAGGTAATAATAGTAAGTCTAACTCAACACCTTAAACCCATAATCAAGAGTGACAACCAATTTCTTCCATTACGTGTCTGTTTACCATTTAACAAACCACCAAAAAAGGTGTGAAAATATTTCAACTAAAAAGCAATATATTTTTTAAATTTTACTCAACAATATTTCAACAGTTTTCAAACTTTACTACAAAATTTCAAAATAGCTGATAGAGAAAACATTTTACTGGATGACAGTGAACATTTCTATTTTTAATAAGCTTTAAAACATAATTAAAAAATAATTAAATCACAACAAATTATGGTTTTCGAGAAATTTAAGGCTATAAAAAAAATTAATAACATATTTATTACAAATCATTAAAATAACAGGACAGTATTAACCTTTATCAAAGTAGCTTTATTTTTAAAATTACTTCAGTGCTGCAGGAATATTATGTGCTTTAGTGCCAATTATGCGCTGTAAACATGTCTTGGCTGTATGGATGCGCTGTATTGATGGAATGTGCTGTAGTGCCATATTATGTGCTGTTTCCTCTCTTATGCTGTAGGTGCACTGTATGGATGGAATGTACTGTAGTGCGCTTTATAGATAGAATGTCATGTAGTGTACTGTATGGATGTAATGTACTGTAGTGCGCATTATGTGCTGTAGCCCTGTCTTGTGCTGTAGTGCGCTGTATGGATGGATGTGTGGTAGTGCCCATTATGTGCTGTTTTCCTGTCTTGTGCTGTAGGTGCACTGTATGGATAGAATGTGCTGTAGGTGCGCTGTATGGATGAAATATGCTGTAGGTGCGCTGTAAAAATGGAATGTGCTGTACTGCCCATTATGTGCTGTAGCCCTATCTTGTGCTGTAGGTGCGCTGTATGGATAGGATGTGCTGTAGGTGCGCTGTATGGATGGAATATGCTGTAGGTGCGCTGTATGGATGGAATATGCTGTAGGTGCGCTGTAAGGACGGAATGTGCTGTACTGCCCATTATGTGCTGTAGCTCTGTCTTGTGCTGTAGGTGCGCTGTATGGATAGAATATGGTGTAGGTGCGCTGTAGGGATGAAATGTGCTGTAGTGTGCTTTATAGATGGAATGTCCTGTAGTGTACCGTAGAGATGTAATGTGCTGTAGTGCCCATTATGTGCTGTTCTCCTGTCTTGTGTTGTAAGTGCACTGTATGGGCGGAATGTGCTGTAGTGCCCATTGTGTGCTGTTCTCCGGTTTTGTGCTGTAGGTGCGCTGTAAGGATGGAATATGCTGTAGTGAGCTTTATAAATGGAATGTGATGTAGGTGCACTGTATGGATGGAATGTGTTGTAGTGCCTATTATGTGCTGTAGCCCTGTCTTGTGCTGTAGGTGCGCTGTATGGATGGAATGTGCTGTAGTGCGCTTTATAGATGGAATGTCCTGTAGTGTACCGTATGGATGTAATGTGCTGTAGTGCCCATTATGTGCTGTTTTCCTGTCTTGTGCTGTAGGTGCACTGTATAGATGGAATGTGCTGTAGTGCTCATTATGTGTTGTTCTCCTGTCTTGTGCTGTACGTGCGCTGAATGGATCGCATATGCAATAGTGCGCTTTATCGATGGAATGTGCTGTAGTGCCCATTGTGTGCTGTTTTCCTGTTTTGTGCTGTAGGTGCGCTGTAAGGATGAAATATGCTGTAGTGAGCTTTATAAATGAAATGTGCTGTAGGTGCACTGTATGGATGGAATGTGTTGTAGTGTCTATTATGTGCTGTAGGTGCGCTGTATGGATGGAATGTGCTGTAGTGCGCTTTATAGATGGAATGTCCTGTGGTGTACCATATGGATGTAATGTGCTGTAGTGCCCATTATGTGCTGTTTTCCTGTCTTGTGCTGTAGGTGCACTGTATAGATGGAATGTGCTGTAGTGCTCATTATGTGTTGTTCTCCTGTCTTGTGCTGTAGGTGCGCTGAATGGATCGAATATGCAATAGTGATGCAATAATATGCGATGGAATGTGCTGTAGTGCCTATTATGTGCTGATTTCCTGTCATGTGCTGTAGGTGCACGGTATGGATAGAATGTGCTGTAGCCCTGTCTAGTGCTGTAGCGCTCTGTATAGGTGGAATGTCCTGTAGTGCGCTGTATGGATGGAATGTGCTGTAGTGCCTATTATGTGCTGTAGCTCTGTCTTGTGCTGATGGTGCGCTGTATGGATGGATTGTGCTGTAGCCCTGTCTATTGCTGTAGGTGCGCTGTATGGATGGAATGTGCTGTAGGGCGCTGTATGTATGGAATGTGCTGTAGTGCCTATTATGTGCTGTAGTCCTGTCTTGTGCTGAAATTGCGCTGTATGGATGGAATGTGCTGTAGCCTTCTCTGGTGATGTAGGTGCGCTGTATGGATGGAATGTGCTGTAGCCTTCTCTAGTGCTGTAGCCTTCTCTAGTGCTGTAGGTGAGCTGTATGGATGGAATGTGCTGTAGTGCTCTTTATAAATGGAATGTCCTGTAGAGTACCGTATGGATGTATTGTGCTTTAGTGCCCATTATAGATAGGGATAGACAGTTACTTTGATCCTGTAGTGTTCTGTCTCCAGAGATCCTAAAAATTAATTACACACTATTTTTTCAACATAATAAAATGGTATTTTGTTAACTGTTAATGGTATGGAATTCCTGTTTATAAAGTTTAAATTTGTTAACACTTGTGCAAAGTGTGTTGTTAATATATATATATATATATATATATATATATATATATATATATATATATATATATATATATATATATATATATGAAGTTAATATATTACTATTTTTGAGTAATTTTATCCACCATTAAGTGCAATAATTTTACCTTGAGTGATGAGGCACCTTTCGGTCTTTGACCATTGTCGAATCACTGATTTTTCTCTGCTGTGGATGCTACGTCCGTGAAGCCGGTGTTTGTTGAAGTTACGCGCACTATTTCTTGATCTGTGTGTAGAAATATCATACACACAGATCAAGAAATAGTGCGCGTAACTTCAACAAACACCGGCTTCACGGACGTAGCATCCACAGCAGAGAAAAATCAGTGATTCGACAATGGTCAAAGACCGAAAGGTGCCTCATCACTCAAGGTAAAATTATTGCACTTAATGGTGGATAAAATTACTCAAAAATAGTAATATATTAACTTCATAAAGTCAGTGCAACGGAAAAACAATGGATAATGTTAAATATCAAGAATATATATATATATATATATATATATATATATATATATATATATATATATATATATATATATATTCATGACTGCCTGAAAATGTTGCAGAATTGTAAATTTCAAAACTAGAAAAAAAATCATAATTCCCTTCTTTTCCCCATGCTTCGGTACGTCCTTGTCTCATGGTGGGTCATACCCTTTTGTTATGAAACGAAGAAGTTCATAACCAGCATTAGGCTAAGAGAAAACGTTTCTCTTGAAATGGCAAATTTCATTACATCTGAAAATTTGAAATTAGACAGAGTACAATTGAGAGAATAATTAGGGCAAATTACTTGAGGGGGTAAACATGACTTCTTGAGAAAATTGCTCTATCTTCAAGGATCAGTGAGGTAAATTAAACTTACCGTTTCAACTTGAACACCTTCAATAAGCATTCAATTTCCTGTAATGCCACATATCGATACTAGAAAGAGCCCATCTGAATGAGCTGCAGAATCCTTTACATGAAAAATCTAGTAAAACCACTGAGGTTTATAAAATGAAATATTTGCAATAGTTTGGAGAAACACCTGTAATACCGTTGAAAGAATACAGAAAAAGAAAGTTAAAACCACATAAACAAACTAATTACAAACAATATATAGTCTACATGTATTCATAAATCTGAGAACATGTTTCTTGTCATATACATTTCTACTAGATTATGCTGAAGAAATTTTATTTCTCTCTTTTAGGCTATGACTAGACGATTATTGTGTTTTAATAAATCTTTAACAGCCAGGGTAGCTGTAATGTTTGAACTAATGTGAAACCAGAATAATGTTTTAGTATTCTCCTATAATCTAAAATAGTTAAACTATATTGGAGTAACATCACTATGAAACAAAAAAAATAGGGGTAAAATGTTTAGCTAAGAACTTACTATATATTAGTTGACTTAAAGAAATTAAATTAATATTTTCAATTTCAGTCCTAACATTCAATCAGTGCATAGGATGTGACCAAAATTAAAACATGTAGAAGTCTATTTCAGTATGTTTAAAAAAAAAAATCAGCAATTTAATGCTTGTAGTCAAGGATTTTAAATTATTAAAACAGAAAATTATGTATTAAATTATTATTAGTCCTATAACGAGTAGTTTTATGTGGAATAAATATCTTATGGCATTTATTTTAACCTATACGACTTATTTATATTTAGAGATAAAACATCAAAACATAAAAGTAGAAGGTTAAAAAGCAGGAATATTGGTTTCATCCCGTGATTAAAGCAGACCCACCAATGAAAGAAGAGAGCATTGCCTGATAATGAGAGATTAAAATATTTTGATGTAGCCATAACACTCACATCACTGCTTTCACCCAAAGGAGTGGTTTTCCTGGATGAAGATGGAAAATTGCCTCCATTATAGAAATATATCTGAAAAATTAATTTAATTTATTACTTCTTATAAGTACACAATTCCTTCAGAATAAATTCTCAGATTTTGCTGGAGAACCTCTCGTCCATTCAGCAGCATAAACATGATACTTAAAGGTATTCCGTGAGATTTCAGTACAATAGAGAAATACAGTAGAGTAAACGTGCTGTAAAACTCTTCGTGTTTTCAAGTAGAGATTTAGGAATGTCTATATCCAAGGAAACAGTAGGTTCAACAACTGCCAAGTGGAATTTTAAAGAATAGGCAACAAAGTAAAAAATAAGGTTGAAAATTGGGTAAGAACACTTTATAAGGAAAAATTATCTAGGCAAAACATCTACTTCTCCCTTAGATCTACTACCTTATATCAGCCAGGCAAAACATCTACTTCTCCCTTAGATCTACTACCTTATAACAGCCAGGCAAAACATCTACTTCTCCCTTAGATCTACTACCTTATATCAGCCAGGCAAAACATCTACTTCTCCCTTAGATCTACTACCTTATATCAACCAGGCAAAACATTCTACTTCTCCCTTAGATCTACTACCTTATATCGGCCAGGCAAAACATTCTACTTCTCCCTTAGATCTACTACCTTATATCGGCCAGGCAAAACATTCTACTTCTCCCTTAGATCTACTACCTTATATCAGCCAGGCAAAACATTCAACTTCTCCCTTAGATCTACTACCTAATATCGGCCAGGCAAAACATTCTACTTCTCCCTTAGATCTACTACCTTATATCGGCCAGGCAAAACATTCTACTTCTCCCTTAGATCTACTACCTTATATCGGCCAGGCAAAACATTCTACTTCTGACTTAGATCTACTACCTTATATCGGTCAGGCAAAACATTCTACTTCTCCCTTAGATCTACTACCTTATATCGGCCAGGCAAAACATTCTACTTCTCCCTTAGATCTACTACCTTATATCGGCCAGGCAAAACATTCTACTTCTCCCTTAGATCTACTACCTTATATCAGCCAGGCAAAACATTCTACTTCTCCCTTAGATCTACTACCTTATATCAACCAGGCAAAACATTCTACTTCTCCCTTAGATCTACTACCTTATATCGGCCAGGCAAAACATTCTACTTCTCCCTTAGATCTACTACCTTATATCGGCCAGGCAAAACATTCTACTTCTCCCTTAGATCTACTACCTTATATCAGCCAGGCAAAACATTCAACTTCTCCCTTAGATCTACTACCTAATATCGGCCAGGCAAAACATTCTACTTCTCCCTTAGATCTACTACCTTATATCGGCCAGGCAAAACATTCTACTTCTCCCTTAGATCTACTACCTTATATCGGCCAGGCAAAACATTCTACTTCTGACTTAGATCTACTACCTTATATCGGTCAGGCAAAACATTCTACTTCTCCCTTAGATCTACTACCTTATATCGGCCAGGCAAAACATTCTACTTCTCCCTTAGATCTACTACCTTATATCGGCCAGGCAAAACATTCTACTTCTCCCTTAGATCTACTACCTTATATCAGCCAGGCAAAACATTCTACTTCTCCCTTAGATCTACTACCTTATATCAGCCAGACAAAACGTTCTACTTCTCCCTTAGATCTACTACCTTATATCGGCCAGGCAAAACATTCTACTTCTTCCTTAGATCTACTACCTTATATCAGCCAGGCAAAACATTCTACGTCTCCCTTAGATCTACTACCTTATATCAGCCAGGCAAAACATTCTACTTCTCCCTTAGATCTACTACCTTATATCAGCCAGGCAAAACATTCTACTTCTCCCTTAGATCTACTACCTTATATCAGCCAGGCAAAACATTCTACTTCTCCCTTAGATCTACTACCTTATATCAGCCAGGCAAAACATTCTACTTCTCCCTTAGATCTACTACCATATATCAGCCAGGCAAAACATTCTACTTCTCCCTTAGATCTACTCCTTATATCAGCCAGGCAAAACAGTCTACTTCTCCCTTAGATCTACTACCATATATCAGCCAGGCAAAACATTCTACTTCTCCCTTAGATCTACTCCTTATATCAGCCAGCCAAACATTCTACTTCTCCCTTAGATCTACTACCTTATATCAGCCAGGCAAAACATTCTACTTCTCCCTTAGATCTACTACCTTATATCAGCCAGGCAAAACATTCTACTTCTCCCTTAGATCTACTACCTTATATCAGCCAGGCAAAACATTCTACTTCTCCCTTAGATCTACTCCTTATATCAGCCAAGCAAAACATTCTACTTCTCCCTTAGATCTACTACCTTATATCAGCCAGGCAAAACATTCTACTTCTCCCTTAGATCTACTACCTTATATCAGCCAGGCAAAACATTCTACTTCTCCCTTAGATCTACTACCTTATATCAGCCTCCTTAATCACTTTTATCCAATATATAAATAATATAAACGGAATTTTCCTGAGAAATATCTTGTCTGCAATTTATCTGATTGTACACAATTTTTTAAATTGATTATAACAGTAAACAAAGGCAAATGGTTTTGGACCTGGCCTATGGACAAAGGCGTTCAAAAGATTAGTACCATGCTACCTGAGGCTTTTTCAGCTGAGCGGAATCTGGCTATATCCTTTGTAGAGAGAATCACGAAAGCGAAAATGAAAGAGATTTGACAAAGTTTGAGGTTGTAATCCATGATAAAAGTAAGTAAGGATACTTGCAATGCACACAAAATAGGAAAATGATATTTTCAAGCCTCTCTGGTACGACAAAGTTCTTGTTTTCAGCCAGAACACTAGTTCCAACATTGTAAATAAGTAATGTTGTGCCATAGAGCACCCCTTTATATCATTTGATTTCTAATAGATCCTTGCGGCATTATGGCCTTGTTATTTCACTACCTGTATTTATACTGAGTATATGGATGAAATTTCCCTAGTTAATATTGGTTCATCCCCTTGGAAAAAGGGATAGCCAAATCATAAAAAATTCCCATTCTTATAATCCCTGTTTATATTACTGCTTAATATGGTTTCCTGCTTAATTCAAATTGTGGAGAATGCTCGGCTTTGTATATGCTAAAATTACAAACTTTTCTGGAATACTTTTTTACTGCTTATAAAATTATACTACCAGGATATGTAGATACAGTGGATATATAAAATTAAAGCTGTCCTAATAGATATAGAATTAGATTTGCAAGACACAAATACCAAGATTAGAACCCCTGAATAAACCTATAAAACGATCTTTATTGAAATGAAGAGGATTAAGCTTTTATGCTTTGAAATGTAATTGGATTTATTATTTTAAGTTATTATCTATATATATCACCAACCACTTTCTGAAATAATATGTATACATTTAATTTGTATAATATATTAATATTACAATATGTACAATACGTACAATACAATATGTACAATATGTATAATACTTTAATTTAACAATTGCTTAGTAACCTATCTAACTAAAAAAATAACAAGCATAAAAGACTTACTTACTTACTAGCCAACGACCACCCTTGGCAGTTGAGCCATTTGGCGACGCGCTGACCAGTAGAGATGAGCCTCCCTGAAGATGGGACTGTTGTAATCCTGGGCCCGGTCCAGGGTTGTGCAATCATTAAGCTCCATAAGCAACCATAAGTTCACCACCACACAGCAGACACTCCGGGGTCGGTAGCACATGAATGCGGTGGAGGTGCTCAGCAAGGTATTCATAACCGGTCTTCAATCTGAAAGCTGCAACGCTAACAGATCGGGGCAAGTTTTGGTCAATTGGTCTACCCGTCACAAGACTTTCCCACCGTTTTCCTGCTGAGAGCTCCCTCAATCGACCGTGATTCCATTTTTTTGGTGGACGTCTTTATTAGGGATCTGGAGGAGTGTAGTGAACTCAGATGCTTGGGCTGGGGGAGGCTTGTTCTCTGCTTTCCTAGTTGATCAGCCTTTTCATTGCGAGTGATGTTTACATGGCTCGGGATTCAGTGGAAATTAAGTACCCACCCGGAATTTATGAGAGCATTTAGTTTTCTTCTACATTCTATGGTTCTACTACAGTTGGTCCGTGAGTTTCCAGAAAGATTCATGATCGCGGTCTTAGAGTCAACAAGGAAAACTGCCTTACCCGGAGCAGTCAGGTTCTCAAGTTCTATTGCTGCAGCATATATGGCAGCTACCTCACCGTCATAGTTGCTAAGGTGGGCTCCAACAGCAGAAAATCCCTCAAAATGTATGCAGTAGTATGCACCACCTGTTTCGCCTGATCTAGGTATGGATGATCCATCTGTGTAAATTTGGAGCCATTCTGTAGGGAGGAGCTCTGCCTCAGGAAGCTCCTGGAAGCAGTCCTGAAAAGCAGTAAGTGGAGCTGGTTCTCCTGGAGTTACTCCATACATTTTATAAAGTTCCTGGTAACAGTCAAGGGGTGTTCGCTGGGATTTTAGTCTATCTGTGGGCTTATGGGACTCATCCCAAGATTTGTTTGTTCGTTTAAATCGTTCCCAAAAACATAGGGCTAACATCTCCCTGCGTATTAACACAGCATAAAAGACACAACTCTTGTTATAAATAACTCTTTTCGTAACAACTATGTTATAAAAACACATTATTATTTTTTTATTTAAGATTTTATCATTCCAATGAAATTGTTTAAAATAAAAAGATGGTTCTTTTAACGAGTCAAGAATGACCACTTATTAGGACGACGTTTCTAAAACTTGTTTATTAATCTTTTAAAATGGTTATTAAACTTATTGTCACTGCCAATACTAACCCTTGACAGTATGTAGTTCAGTATATTGATAAAATGTCTATATCAGTTAGTGACGCTAACCATACAAGACATAGTTTTCGTATACCTCTAAGGATAGGAAGATTTCATTCCTTCCTTAGTCCTATCCTTTTTTCACCTACCCTTCCTTTTCCTTCTTGCTACATGGGGATGTAACCTTATGGACCTGACAGAGGGTAACTCCACTTGACCATATGTAGAGCAAATGGGATCATTCCTTATACCTCAACCCTCCTATTCTTCTAGGTAATAATAGTAAGTCTAACTCAACACCTTAAACCCATAATCAAGAGTGACACCCAATTTCTTCCATTACGTGTCTGTTTACCATTTAATAAACAACCAAAAAAGGTGTGAAAATATTTAAACTAAAGAGCAATATATTTTTTAAATTTTACTCAACAATATTTCAACAGTTTTCAAACTTTACTACAAAATTTTAAAATAGCTGTTAAAGAAAACATTTTACTGGATGACAGTGAACATTTCTATTTTTAATAAGCTTTAAAACATAATTAAAAAATAATTAAATCACAACAAATTATGGTTTTCGAGAAATTTAAGGCTGTAGAAAAACATTAATAACATATTTATTACAAATCAATAAAATAACAGGACAATATTTTAACCTTTATCAAAGTAGCTTTATTTTTAAAATTACTTCAGACTTGTTACTAAAACAAAAGTAAAATACAAATATCTGCCTTTCTGGTGCAATTAAACATTTATATTAACATAGTCTTTTATCAATTTGATTTCCTAAAATGCAATTATTAACATATATCTTTTTTTTAAATGAACAATTTTTTAATGGAACTTTTTTATCAGTCATTCAGTTCAGTCTTTACTATGCAGAAAACAATTTCTTTAAACCTATTTCCCATTGATAACTTATTTAAAGCCAGTTGGATTATTGAAATTAATTGCTGGTCCATGAAACCATAATGACGGCCGGTATTAAGCAGTATTAAATCCTGAAGGATTAAAGGATAAGAAGGGTAATGCTTGTATATTCCCCTCATAACTGCAAAATTTTGGGTAAACTTAGCTTGGCTTTAACTTGTGACAGTTTCCTTGTGAGTTATAAGGCGAAAAGAATGACATGTTTATGCTCCTCCCCATTTACATCTTACTAATTTGCATATTTTTCACTAACAGAACTGTAATTGAACTGCTTGAAGATTAGAAGTTAAAAAGTAATATTTTGAGAATTGTTGGTTTCGTAAGATTTTAAGATATTGATTGAAAATGCAGTAGAGCCTCTCTAATTCGTTACTCTTTAATTTGTCACCTTCTGTAATTCACCACATTATTCTGTCACAGTAACAACAAACATCGTCTGCACTGTCACGTAGTATAGCAGCCATCAGAACAAGATTCTTTAGTATAAAAGAAAATGACAGACTTTTTTAAAAACTAAAACGTAAATAGATTTAATATACCATATTTTTTCTTGTTAGTTTTTCTGTTCTTACAAGGTACTGTAATATGTTTTGTGTGTATTTTATGAAAATACAGTATTGCAATTACACACTTTTCTGCAGGCTACTAGTGTTTTTATAGTGTTGTGTAATAGTGTTGTTGAGTTTTTCGGCCAACATAAATCATGTAAGTATAGCATCTATTACATTACACACCTATTTACGTATTTATGCACTATGTTTATCCACAATTACTGTACATGTTAATTCCACAACTTCCATAATTCATCTTTTTATCAAATTTGTCACCGCTCCGTGCTGAAAGTGACTAATTAAAGAGGTTCTACTGTAGCAATAATTAAATTGAATTGAAACATAACAATTTTTAATATCATTTAATGAGGGTTTTTATGTTGTAGCTATTATCTTGATTTAAAAGCTTATCCCGCAATATTTTTACAAAACGTTTTTCCAATTACTTTTTAAGTAATTGGTCCATTTATTGGTTTATTACAGAACATAATTATTCTGTTAATAACCTAGAAGTGCTACTAGCTAGGGTAGCTGGTGTAAAAATGTATCTGTTTCTAGTACTAGCCACAAAGATCACTATATGAAATCAGGAATTAGAGGTGCTTTATGTAGTTTTAAAACATGTTTACTTATAGTTATGTCATTTAAGAATTCAGCCCCTTCCCCCCTCTTCTTGTTCCACAATGTTTTCACTAATTTGACAAAGATAATTGTTATAATGAAATATAGAATCTCTAACTATCCAGCATAACATTTTTGGTTTCGCTAAATCCTACAATAAGCATAAGTCTATTAAAACACTGTGCATGCCTATTAATTTAAACATAGCTGATAAAAAATCAATGCAAATGTAAAACACCTTTTTATTTTGCAAATCTTCTAAAGAAGATAGCTGTCACAATAACAGAGCAAATCATAATTGTCTAGATTTGAGATCAAACAATATCTAGGGTCTGACTGTAAGCAGAGGTCCACCACATGACGTCAGTACCAGATATAATACATACATACTCAAGCCAGTAAAAGTGTTATGTTCCGATTATTATGTGTGGGTGTTAAAATTTAAAACATATTTTGTTCTTTCATATATAAAACTATAACATTCTTTCGTATATAACTATCTTAAACACACACACACACACACACACACACACACTCTATAACGGTCCAAACAAGTAGATACGTATAAGAGAAATTTAAAATTTTAAAATTCTGAATTTTGAATAATTATTGAAAAAAATAATCATTTGAAATGTTTTTTCTCAAGTTAAAACCTAAAAGTAAAGTCATTTTGAAAGAGGCGAGATGTAATTTCTCAGTGACAAAGGCCGTGTTTAATTATGTCAAATGCCAATTTTCACGTAGAAACGCCATCAATATTTCATTATAATCAGCGGAAGAATTCTAAAAAAAGTTTAAAAATCTAAAAAAAACTTTCTAAGTTATGAAAAAATCGTTAAAACGCACCAAAACAAAGGAATTGTAACGAAAGTAGATCATTTGAACATAAACATGAAGGGAGAGAGAGATGTGTGATGCCAGCCGTTGCAAGTACAGAGTCAGAAATATCAAAAGCCACGAGCTGAGGGAACACTAACCAAGAGGAAGTCAATCTGGAAACAACACGGAAGAAGGTACGATGTCGGGCTCGGTGACGCCGAAATGTAGAGCTCGTGTATTCCCTAGGTAAGTTTTAGGAGTATACCCCCTAAAACCGAACATATTAACATCGGTGTTGAAAGTGCTTTCTGTTTTCCAAGTTATAATATTACGCGTCGCGCTTTGTTCATGAATAGTAAATAATAAAAATAAGTTTGAACGCAAAATGATCTGTAAGTAGACGTAAAGCGGTTTTGTAACGCCGAAATAAATATCAAGAATAGTTAAATCAAGATTAAAAGTTAAATAAAGCTTAGCAAAGCAAACTTTAAAAATTTATTTAAAAAATTAGGCGAGAATAACGAGCGCTAAACAACAGATTTCTCGAAAACTATATAAAAATAAAATCAAATTAAAACCAAACTATCAAGACAAAGAAGATATCCTGTGCGGCCAAAAAAAGGGACCTACGCGGAGCGAGAACGAGGATCTAAGGAGGAGAGAGGGAGATGCGAACCACGAACCAAGGACAGACAGGATCGAGGACCAAAACACCGGACCGAGGGCTGTTCAAAGGAAAGGATTCCTGTGGACTGGACTGGCAAAAAACAAGTTAGCAATGTCTTTGGCAGTCTTTAAAATTTTAAACTTTGCATAATTAAATTTATTTAAAATTTTAAAGTTTTAAAATCAATTTTAAATTTTTTTTCTCATTTTATATTTTTATCAATTTCAAAGTAAATTTAAATTAAATAAGAAGTAGTCTAAAAAGTCTAGAAAATTTAAATTGATTTTAAAACTTTATAAAAAACTTGAATAAGGCGAGATTGGCAAAGTAAACACAAATTTTCAAAATGGCTTTAACTGTAATTACTAAAGGAAAATACTCGGAATTTATAACAATAAGACAATATATATATAAGATATATGAACATGTTTAGATTTATAAGTCTATTAGTTTTATCAAATGTTAATATTTCATGTCATTTTTATATAAAATTTATGTGGTTTATTACAAAGGATTTTTGTTTATGGGTAATGTTTTAATTACAAGATATGATTAATAGAAATTAATTCAGTAAATTATATTTGAAGTGGATAAATTTATTTAAAAAAACTTGGTTAAAAATTATAAAAATTAAACTTTGAATTAAATAAATCTATTCAGAGAAGATAAAAGTATTAAATTATGATTGGTAGTAACATGTGAGTACTTAATTTGGGAATGTTTGAAAATATTCTTCAATTAAATGTAAAGTGTTAAAATGTACATTAGAGATATTTAAAAAAAAAATAAATTTTAATTAAAATTTTATGTAAGTGGGAGATTTGATTATAATTTTGAAATAAAATATTTCAATAATTGTTGAAAACTAATGAAAGATAAATAGCACGACATAAAAAGAAGGAAATTAAAACAAACTTTTGTTCAATTGCATATTTTTGGAGGTTAATATATATTATGTTCAGCATAGCGCTTGAAACCGCATTAAATGACGCTCTCAGAAAGTTGGAAATGTGGACCAGTTATAATTTGATGACGGTTAGCTCCACAAAAACCACTTTCAACTGTTCACGCTTTCCACCAAAGTACCCCGCATCTCTTTGTATTACAAAAGCGATCCGTTGGAAGAAAGTAGTCTCTCCAAATATCTGGGTGTAGTACTTGATAGACGTCTGACATGGGGTCCTCATGTCGAACAGTACGCGGAAAAAGCAACAAAAAGAACTAAAATATTAAAAAGACTGACAGCTACAACATGGGGTGCCAGCCAGGATGTCCTAATAACTACCTATAAGTCATATATCAGACCTGTCCTTGACTACGGAAGTGAAGTGACCATCACAAGCAACCGTAACACCCTCAGTAAATTGGACATCGTGCAGAACACAGCGTTAAGGATCATAACGGGTGCACCTAAATCCACACCCATTACAGCAATGGAGACACAAACGAAGTGTAGTTCAATGGAAAGCCATAGAGAGAAAATAGCTCTCCGATTCTGGCAGAGACACAGAGAAGTACAGGTCGTCAAAGTTATGTTAGCGTGGTGCGCAGAGACGGATTTGGTAGATACGATGGTGGGGAGAAATAGTAGTGCGGTAGTGGAGGGGGCTTTTACAGCTGACTCGCCGGAACGCACAACACTGCAAATAGTGCCGTTATCGCTTTAGTTTGTGTGACAGTGTTTATGTCTTTATTGTATCGACCAAAACAGTATTTTTCAATACTAAATATGCCTCAACCGCAGACAAGTCTGTTCGGCAAAGGAGTGGCGCTCAGAAGCCAACTAAATGCATTATTATTAATGTATTTAACAACATATCTTCTGAAAATCCCAACATGTCTTGCTCGGTAATTCAAGACCGCGTAGCAAACCTTTGTGGAATATCAGTTCATAGATTAAGGAAATTATTGACGGAGGAAAACGACTAGGAGAAAACGAAACATTCAGTACACCAGGTAAAATTCGTCCAAGAAAAATTAAAAAAGTCAACATCGATGATTTAAAAAAATGTGCATTACGAAAAATAGTTCTTAATTTTCATACGACTCATCACGCGCTCCCAACATTGAAGATTGTGCTAAGAGTTTTAAAGCTTGAATATCCGGAGTTAGAATTTAATTTCACTCATGAAACTTTACACAAATTTTAAGATCCATGGGATTTAAATGGAAAAAAATTGAAAATAAAAGAAGGGTTATGATCGAAAAACATGACATACGCTTTAAAAGAGTATGCTATTTAAATAAAATTCGACAGTATAGAGTGGAAGAGAGGCCAATAATATTTTCAGATGAGTCTTATATTCATTCGACGCATACCACGAATTTAGCATTGACTGATGAATCTGTTAACGGCTACAAAAAAAAAATTCAAAGAGATCAAGACTAATCATAGTCCACACTGGCAGTGAAACAGGAGGTGTGGGAAATGCTGTTTTGGTCTTTAGAGCAGGCCGTAAAACAAGAGACTATCACAACGACATGAATGCGGAAAAAACTATGAGAAATGGATTGAAAATCAGCTAATCAGAAATCTCCCAAAACAAATCTATTCTTGTGGTAGATAACGCTCCTTATCATAATAAATTAGCGGCTGTTACTCCAAATTCAAACAGCAGAAAGTCAATATTGATGACATGGTTAAAAGAAAGAAACATTCCATGTTCTGAAGCAATGTTGAAATGTGAATTATAAATAAAATTATGAATTACAAGTCATGTATTAAACCGTTGTAGCCAATACTGTAACCAAAATATATTTAGTGAATTTTCTGGTTTCTCCGTACCGTAGGTTTATATGGTCTAGGCCTACGGGAGCCTCTTTTTCCTAAAAGAGCGACCTCCAACTGGGTGGAAGGGTTTACGTATCCTTGGGGGCTTTTCACTAATGTCCACCGACCTACCACAAATAATAAAATAGTTGACCGTAATAGCTACTATCCCTTCTTTACGCTAGATGGAGCCAAAGTACGCATGCGCAAACGTAAGCATCTAACGTGAGTCCCTTCTACAGCCGGCCGTACTCCCCACTCACTTCTCCTACATGCGCAAACTACGCTTACAAAACTTTGACAGCCTGTACACACTCATTGGACAAGCTACAGACAAGCCACGGCCCGACTGAAGACTCAAATAATCCCAATGGCGTCCTATGAGAGGGTGGCCTTGAAGTATGGAATAGCCTTAGAGAAGCCAGCACTGCTTACAGATTACCGCGAGTTTTTCCACAATTTACCAAAAGCTAATTGTGGATTGAAGAACCACAGTCAGTCGAAATCAGCATCCCTGGACTAGAATTGAGGCAAGCAGCCCTGCATAAAATCAATGAAGAGTACCCACAACCAGAATGGTTACATATATACACGGATGGATCTTCAATACCGGAAACAGGTCCAACAGGAGCTGCCTACTACAGTCGCAATTTTGAGGGATACCTAGCAGTGGGAACTCCCCAAACCAACTATGATGGAGCAATAGCAGCATTACAAACAGCAGCCGCAGAACTAAACAAAATAGCCCCTACACAGGCAGTTTTCTTCGTCGATTCACAAGCGGCTATCCGTAACCTATCGCGCAGTACAGATACAGACTGCAAAAGAACAATGGAGACAAGAAAAGCCATGGAACACCTGGCGAATGGGGGTTGGCTTATAGCTTTACAATGGATCCCAAGCCATGTTGGCATCTATGGAAATGAGAGGGCGGACTTTCTGGTCAAGAAAGGCACATCCATGGCACAACCCATTTGCATGACTTCGCTGCAAAGCACGAAAGCCCTCATCAATGCAACTATCCACCAGGCCAGCAAACTGCACCTCACACAGCAATCAGCAGGAAGAAAATGGAAACCTAGTCAGCACAGACTTCCACGAGCTGTGGGCGTTGCCAAGTTCAGAATGCAAACCGGCCATGACTACCTGGCCGCCCATCTACATCGCATCGGTGTGCTCCCAACACCGGAATGCCCTCTCTGTGGACACGATACGATGGATGCGATCATCTGATGAAGTGCAGCGCGCTCCACCATTCCGGAGATGATGATGACCCACTGGTTCGACTATACTGGTCAGCGCGTCACCAAATGGCTCAACAGCCAAGGGTGGGCGTTGGCTAGTAAGGAAGTATATATTATGTTCATGATAAATCGTTACAGGCTGGATTATTGAGTTATTATAAGTATTACAGGTTAGAAAATAAGTAACGTTAAATTATTAGTAAATATTTTCAATAATATGAGAAATTTTAATTTTAAATTTTAAATTTGAAAATAATTTTTTTAATATATATAATTAAATAATCATTAAAATTCCTGTACTAGAAAATATTTTATAAAAATAAAAATCAATGGTTTTTACTAACTTACGTCTAAGAGTTAAATTTATTTTTCACCAAACAAATTTCTTAAGTAGGCCTAATTCTACATTCTGGTCATTAAGCTTTGTGATGCATTTAAATAAAATTTTCCCAGAGATATAGTGACTCAAAGGGTTAAATATCAGTAAGTTAGGTTTTTAAAATCAAAGTCCAGTGGCTGGTTCTCTGGCAGAATTCGGCAAGCAGCAGTACAGGTTCTGGCTCGTGTCAGATCTGTTTGTTTCAAATTTTACCTGCGTCGGCGGTCTACAGGTAAGTGTGATTCCGGAGGAAAACAACGGCCAAGAGGTAGAGACTGCTTGCGCTGGGTACGGTAGACCGTCGCAACACATACACACACACACACGCGCGCGCGTGCGCACACACACGCGCGCGCGCGCACACACACACACACACACACACTTACACATACAAACACACACACACACACACATATATATGCAGGAGACACGTTTTGCACTAGTTGAATACATTGTTCAATGCAGTGAAACACAAACTAAACTGTTTCATCTTCAGAAATAATGCAAAAGGAACTCATACATTATATAAAACTACATATGATTATACGCAGTATATCACACAATAACTTCAGATATAGTTTATTGCCACACTCTGTAGCTAGTCCCGTATTTCTCCCGTTAGCTAGTCCCTCTGTTTGATGTCTCAGTATTAAAATCAGTGCACAAAAGTATCAGTGTGAAATATATCTCCTGAAAAAATAACATTAAGTCCTTATTTAGTCTACTATTTAAATTATACAATTATTGGGTAAAATTTGTTTTTGTACCACTAAAAATTGACAAAGTTGTTAGTATAAATTTCTAATATGTAAATCTTATCCTTTAGTAGACTTACAGGCGTATTTTCAATTCTCTGCAGATTTTCAGCAGCAATTAATGATAAATTCAGTAAAACTCTTGTAAATATTTTACAAACTTGCCTATAGTAGCACTTACATATATTTGTTGAGGACAGCCGCTTCAGGAGAAGGGCCCATCAACTCAGACCTTAAGTGATCTCAAGGTTTTCATAGGTAAGGGTGTTAGGGTGGGGGTGGGATATAATAATGGGTTTACTTTGTTACCATTAGGAGTAATGATGTCGAAAAGTGTGTGTGAGTTATAATGTAATTGGGTGTTGCGTATGTGTGTAGGGTGTAATTTAAAATGTTAGTATATTTCATATTGTTTGGTTGTGTAATGTTGGTTATTTCTGTGTTGTTTATGAAGAATTTGTAGGTTGGATGCTATGTCTGTGTAGTCATGTTTTGTGGTCTTGAGATGATCGTTGACGTTATACTGGTAATTATTGTTTGTTAGTGCTTTTATATGTTCTTGGTAGAGTGTGTAAAAGACTACATAGACATAGCATCCAACCTATAAGTTCTTCATAAACAACACAGAAATAACCAATGTTACACAACCGAACAATACGAAATATACCAAAGTTTTAAACTACACCCTACGCACATACTCAACACCCAATTATCTTATAACTCACACACACTTTTCGACATCATAACTCCTAATGCTCACAAAGTACATCCACACACCCACCATAATATCCCACCCCGACTCTAACAACCTACCCTACAAAAACCTTTAGATCAGTTACAGTCTTAAACGACAATGGGGCACATCTCCCAAAATGGCCATCCTCAACAAATATATGTAAGTGTTACTATAGGCAAGTTTGTAAAATATTTACAAGTGTTTTAGTGAAAACTAGTAGCTCACGTGAAGATGGAATCAACAATTATGAAAAAATTCAGGTTAAATATTTCTAGAAATATCCTTTTTTGTGAGCTTTTCCAAAATATTAATTAAATCTGTCCGACATTTTTCATTAGTTGAAGTATTTTAAAGGACTTTTTGAACGAATTCAGGAAGAAAGAGCATTACATTCACCAAAATTCCTCGGCAGTGCTTTAACTATCAGACAGGCAAATACAATTAATATTGTGGTAAAGTACACAAAGTGTATATTTTGTATAATAAATATATTTTCTAAATTTTCCTCAGGGTTACTGGTTAAATAATTTGTCAGACCGATAGCTTCTGAATTTCAAGTAGAAATATTGAGATATGTGCTCAACAAACACCTGAAATTGGTCATCAAACTGTTTATTCATCAAAATAGTTTTATTAGCGTATAACTTATTATATCGTAGTTAAAACGACTGCCTTGGAAAACTAATTTTTCATCCCAACATAAGTGGAGCTCAATAAATACTCATATTTGTGCTCCTCAGTGAGGAAAAAGGAATCAGGTGTAATTTTTATTCAGTTTAATTTGGAATACGTAAACTTCCAGCAGGGTCTTTTCATAAAGATCTTGGTCTGGAGATGAGATCAAGAAATGATTTCCTCAAGCTTGTCTCATAATATAGAGTTCCATTAGAAGCTGTGGCTGAGTTGCGCAGAAACATGGACAGAAGTGTGAGGAGCGTTGGACCCATAAAGGCACTTCAACCCCCCATTTCCATGGTTACAAGTCTACTCTTGGTAGGCTTAAAAAAACAAGCAGAATTGTCATACTTAATTCCCAAACAACTGAATGAAATCTGAAAGTAGAAGGGTTACTTACTTCTACTCCAGCAGATACTTCTAAAATGCTCAATAGGCCAAGCACTTTGATGGGTATCTACTGCTATACTCATCAATTAAATACTGATTTATGTATTTAAAACCTGTGATATATACATCACTCAGTAGATAATCAGTAGACAATCTTCTAGGATTATAACATCTTATGGTTCTGTTACATAAATATTTACCAATAATCCTGAATTAAAGAAGGCCAGATTAAATGATCTCTCAAGCTAATGCTACAGTGGGATATAGTTTTTTTTTATTTAGAATGCAAGATATTTAAATTATTTTGTTAACTATATATTTTAAGGTTATACACATTATTATTGTCATAATGGATAAAATTGTTTATAGCAGCTTGTTCTGGAAAATTAAAAATAAATTAAATTAACAACTATTAACTCAAAAATGAGTAAAAATATTGTTATTTATTAGATACCAGCACATTTTGGATTAAGAGGAAATTGCAGATCATCAAGTAAAGAAATCTATAATTCTATAACATCATCTTAGTAACAAATCATTACGTAAAACAAATATTCTGAAATCAAACAAATACCTTAAAGTCTATTATTTTTTGTGAATTTAAGCCTTTCACTCAACTTGACTATAATTGATTACAAAGGATAGGAAAATGCTTGTTGGTAGGATTAATGTAAGAACTTAAAGCTCTGTGGTCTGGCTAATATGATAGAGTTTTAACATCAAGTATGAGAACCATATACCCAAATTATGTGCTCTATTAAGGTCATAGAGGGGTTACTATCCATTACCCCCTCTTCGTTTTAGAGGAAGAATGATGACGAACGATAGCAAAAACAAAATTAGGAACTAGGAGAGCAACATAAAGGAGTAATGGAAGCTTAAAGAACTTTATCTAAAAAGAATCAATTTAACAACAGATATGAAACAATCAACAGTAGTGAGATCATGGATAACCATTACATTATCTCTAAATGTTCAAAACAGAGATTCAACAGTAGATTGAATCGTAATCAAATATAATCAAATGAGCAACATCTATGTTCATAAAGCAATAAATGATCAAAAATACATTGTGTGCACTCAATTAAGAGGTAAATATCAAGCCATCATGTTAAAAATGAATGGAATGCTATAAACAATATTTTTCAAAAGTAATTGTCTAATTTTGCTTAAAACCATAATTAAATTTTTTATGATATAAGTTCCTATATAAAAATGTTTTCTTTTGAGAGTTTGTTTCAGTTTATAGTAAGAAAAAAAAGTTTGTGAACATTTGTAGATTTGATTATTTTTAGATCTTTGGCATTATTTGTTTTACATTTCAAAAGCAGACAAAATACAAATTGTTTGTTTCTAGAAGAAGAGCCAATTAAATGGTAATTCCTACATGTCCCACATTGTTAAATGGATTATTATCAGTTTTGGATTATGCGGGTAGATGTATTAAGCCACTCCCCCTCCCACTGCAAACATATAAAATCCTATTAGATACAATCACATTTATAGTATTTGATTTGCTTTGTGCGTCTGCTGTTTGTGGTTTGTTATACAAATTATTGTACCAATTATTTGTTAATTGAAACAGCTAAATATTGCATATGATATATTATTTTTTAAAAAATTATTTTACAACTGTTTTTTTTGTCAACAACAATATTTTCAACATTGAATTCTTTTAATTTAAAATTGTATAAATTACTGTAAAAATTTGAATTTTGTTAAATATAGATATACTTTGTTCCCTGAATTTATTGAGCACCCTTAATCAGAGTGCTATCTAGGGCTGTTTTTTTTTACTTATGGACTCTCATGTCATGAGTACAAGTCTCCAACCATTTCCTTTTAAAATTTTAGTTAAATTCATTCTTCCCCTATCTGAGTGCTCCTAGCCAACTACTAGATTGTTTAGACTCCAATGTTGTTAAAGTATTCAAGGTTTATGGTATTTCTTGTAACTTACCTTTTATTTCATGTACCTGGAAAAAGAACACTAGAAGATATAGTTATAATATTAAAACAGTTATTGGCTACAATTTACACATATGAATCTTTGGTCACTACAACAAATAATTCTACATCTGACTTTACATTTCATTGTCAGCTACCCTTTCTAAAGTAGAAATTAAAGTTATCAAAGCTGGGAATTAGATGAATAAATTTAAAAAAGGAAACAATTTTGAATTGCTTTATTCAATATGAGCTCCTATCAGGAAAACAGCATATGTTATTATATATGTAAGCTAAACAACCAAAATAGCAAAACGAACTTATGATGCATGTTTATTTGAACAAATGGAGTTATGCTAAAAACATGTATAGTTAAAACAAATACAAATATAAGAACATATAAAATATAAAACAAAATTAATATACCCAAAAATAATGTCTAGAAGAAATTCCTTGAACCACTTCTTGCCATATTGAGAAGTACTCAGTAAAATTTCATCAGGATTAACTAAGTAAACGTATAACTGTGTGAAGCAACTGTGGCATAATGTTTATTTTTAAATAAATAAAACTTCTAAACCACAAATAAATAAAAGTTATTTGTGGTTTAGAGGCTTTATTTATTTAAAAATAAGTAAATGTATATTTTTTTTATTTAAAAAAAAGTAGAAATTGTTTTAGCCTCTATAGGTGCTTTAACTAAATAGAAATAAATACTGTTTATCTTTGGTAGTAATCTACAGTACTGAGCATAAAATTATTTAAATATTTATTATTCAATAAATATTAACTATCACTAATATCAACTTCATTTTAAAAAAAAAAACATTACTTTTAGACATTTATCAGCAGACACATTTTTCCCTTAGTCAGTCAATATTTATTATCTTGAATAATGTTAGTGAATTACTTATTGTCTTGCCTCCATTTCCCAGCATTGAATAATGCTCTGATCAAATACGAAATGCACCTGCTTAGAAATATCAGAAAGTAGTGGCTTTTTCCCAAATTAATTTCATACATGTGACTATCTAAAAATCTTCAAAACATAAATCTAACAATTGCAAGTATTAACTTTTGAAGTAAAAAAATTAATAACTTACTGAGATAAAATGTTTTCTCAGTGTATCACTTACTAAGTGATACTTTGCCTTACTAAGTGTCTTATAAATTTACTTAATTAGTTCACCAAGTCATTTTGTTTAGTTCAAAGATGAAAGTTTTGAAGATCATCATGGGCAATACAATTCCCAATAAAATATATAAGTATGAAATACTAACTATAAAAGTGTAAACTTAATATCTTGCTTCCTCTGAATGTGGCCAAACTGTATTAAAGTTGAAAAAAGTTCTATAATAATCATTTCAATTTATAAAAAGGAAATGTAACATATTTCCTGTAATTTCAATTTATATATGTTTTTGTTTTGACTGAAATACACAACTACTGGAAGATGATTAAAAGATAATAATTCAGGTTTAGACATGAATCTCCTCTGGTACTGGAAGATAAGAGCATAATGGTTTCTCTGAAACAGGCCTGGATATCCTAACACGATGTTTCTATCCTCTAACCCCAAAAATTACATCTTGATATAGTAGAGATATTTTTTTGTTTGATTGAAAATTCTGAAATCTTAAAATAACATGTAGCTTACTGGTTTTAATCTTTGCTAAACACTTTTAAATGTTTTAAACTTTCCTATAGTAGCGCTTACTTTGCTTGTTGACGACGGCCGTTTCGGTAGATGTGTCCCTTTGTCAACTCAGACCGTAACTGATCTCAAGGTTTACGTAGGTTAGGGTGGGGGGTGGGATTTTTTGTGGTGTGGGTGTATTAGGAGTTATGATGTCAAAAAGTGTGTGTGAGTTGTAATGTAATTGTGTATTGAGTATGTGTGTAGGGTGTAGTTTGAAGTGCCTATATATTTCGTATTGTTCGGTTGTGTAGCGTTGGTTATTTCTGTGTTGTTTATGAAGAATTTGTAGGTTTGATGTTATGTCTATGTAGTCATGTTTTGTGGAGTTGAGATGATCGGCGAAGTTTGATTGGTAGTTATTGTTTTTAGTGCTTTTATATGTTCTTGGTAACGTGTGTAGAATGACCTCCCTGTCTGGTCTATGTATAAACTGGGGCATGCATCTTTTTAATCTTTAATTAAAAACAAATAAAACTGAAAAATTAAATAAGTAGAAACCTCTTGTAACAAAACTATTTTATTATTGACTGTTGGAGAAAGAGTGTTATGTCAATAGAATAACACTTTTCCGTTTTTAATAAGAAATTAGTAATTTCAAAGTATGTATAAAAAAACAGGAATGTATGTATACAAATGTACCTTATATAAGTTAGGAGATAAAGGGCACAATCATTACACCTGTCATACATAATTGGTAAACTTGAAGAGAAAAACAATAAAATGTGACAAATAGAAAACTTATGTTATAAGGTTCCATGCAGGACTCTACATCAAGGTCTACTAATGGGTTTATCTTGAGAAATAATATAAATCTCTAAACAAGTCAGTTTTTCAACTTCCATGTTAAACTTACATGAATGTTCCTTATATAAAGTAATCCAATTGTATTTTTTTTTATAAGTGTTTTATGAAAAACATCTGCATTAGACTATAAAACATACTCTTAAATTTTGTAGAGATTGTGATCGAAAACGTTCTGTCTCAGTAACTTTTCACAAATTTACAAAATTTGAGGTTCAGATAGTCATAAACTAATGTTAAAGTGATTAATATAAAACATAATTAGACATTTTATAACATAAAATGCATAAAACATCTATTTTATATATACAGGATGTTATATAAAATACTTACTGAAAAAGAGATTTATTAATCTATTTCTATATTTTCAGAAGTTTATTGCCAACAAACAAATGTATATTACTAAATCACTTGTAATTATTTACAAACATATGGTGGTAGGTGAGGGATATGTATTTGTTTCCTACCACAACAAAAACACCGACAAAAGAGCCTCCACATTCAAAAAAACTCCATTACCAAATATCCTACAAAACAACAAACACTTTAAGACAGCACATACAACCATTACAAAAAAAACTGACAAATACAAACTCTCAGGTATTTACAAATTAACTTGTAACGATTGTCCCAGCTATTACATCGGCCAAACCGGCAGGTCATTCTATACACGTTTCAAAGAACACATTACCCAAAAAAAAAAAAAAACCCTAAAACCAGCTACGCAAAACACCTGAAAAACACCCAACACACACACACACACCGACATTCACACTAATTTAAATGTTCTACACACATTAAAACAAAGTAAAAAACTAACATAGAAAAATATGAAATATACAAACACTACGCAACGGATAAAGAAAACGTATTAAATGAGCACACACATTTTGAAGCCAACAGCCTTTTCTATTGTATGACACACAACCAAAACAACCCACCCCATTCCACAGTCATAAATCCAGTCCTATTAGAGCCTTTACACATCACCGATGACGTCAGTAGAGGGTCAGCTTCGTAAAAGCGACGAATGTTTTGAAACGCGTCAGCAAGTAAGCAATTACGTATTCACTTAGTTAAGTATTTTTAAAATTAGTTTAATCAGTGAATTCAAGATGATTACATCAAGCAACTTCAATTAAATAATTGCTACTATAGGTAAGTATAGCATATTAATGCATGTTCATTTGATTTAATGTTTAATAATAATATTTTCAGAATTATTTTCCGAAAAAATAAATTCAAATTTAGATGAAAGGATAAATTCGTGAATTTTTATCCAATGTTTTCTTATACATTAGATTTGAGCTTGGAAGTGAGTACAGAATTATTATTAATAAAACTACTACTATTATTACTAATAAAACAAAACATACGTTGTAACATCAAATGTGTAACACTGAAAGTATGGTAAAGGGACACATCTTTGGACAAAACAGCCTGAATGGTTTAGGCAAAATGTAAATGCTCTTATCGGCAAGTGTTTCCATATTAGTATATTCTAAAGAGTATAAGATGGATACAAATAACAAGAAATGTATTTAAATTTCCTAGTCATTATTATTCTTGTTATAACTGAATTTTACAATTACAAACTCTTATATCTTGCCAGTTATAAAATATAGTTTTAATTACTGATAATGATAAATTGGTCAAGGAAAGACAATGATTTAATACAATTATTTATTGTAAGTTTGTTTTACTTTTATTACTAAAAATCTTTTATTATGTCTTGAGCGAACAAGTGACAATCATATTGACTGTTATAATATAAACTTTTTCATTTCTTTTGTTTCCACCCTTCGATACATTTAAATTGACTCTTCCTGTGGCAAGAGAATATTCAACCCCTCCCTTAGCTCATTTCATAGTGTTTATTATCACTGCAATGAAACTTGGTTACTGACCTCCAGGCTCATTGCCTCACACCACTTGTTTTACTGTTGTTTTAGAATGTGCTCACTCTTACAAACACAAAATTGTTCTGTTTAATACATTAGAATAATAGACCTTTAACATTATTTTAGTTTTGGTACTTTTCTGTAAAACAAGAATGGATATGCATTGAAATGAAGATATTGTAAGACTATGATACAGTGAAGAAAAAGAAAAGAAAGAAGTATAAATCCAGGACCAGTAAAACTTCTTTTATATCCCAGGAACAATGCAATTTATTTATTCACCAACCTCCATTATGGCTTAGAGGATAAAGTAGAGATTTAAGAAGACGTATCATATGCCAGTGAAAAGATCAAGGATGATTTTCAAAAGCTTCATTTTGTTGGGAAATATTAGAAAATTAGATGGGCTGATCACAGTCAAAATAAAACAAAAATACTATATCATAAAGTAAGAGGTAAAGTGCAAAATTTACCTGGTGTCCTGTTTTTTTTAGGTGATTGGAGAATGCTGAGTTGGTGTTCTCTTTGGGTGATTTTGTGTGTTCCTCGACTTATTGTTGGACGCTGTGACCTGGTTACCCAATGTAGAATTTGTTGCAGTTTGTACAGTTTAATTTGTATACGCCTGGTGCTTATAGTTTATCTTTGTTGTTGATGTCATGTATTTTGTTTTGTAGTTTGTTATTAGTTTTGTATGCTATTTTGTACTCTGTTTTTTTAAATTTGTGGGCTATTTTATTTAATGTTCTATTTATGCATTGTATTGTGATGTATTTGTTTTCCCTCATTGTATTGTTAATTCTAGTGTTTTTTTGTATGTTGTGCCATAGTTAAATATTTAGCATACACAAATGGATACAGTACTACAATAATAGACAAACTATTCCACCTAAGGGAGATATTCAATAAAAAATAGAAAATGCATGAATAATCTTTTAGAAGTCAGTCAGTTTTTATGTTATTAGTTATAACATATGATAGTTGGAATATGTCACGATAATAGTATCCTACATTATAATGTAAAAACTTTTCCCCCCACTTCTGTTTCCCCACTCCCTGTGGGGTAATGGTGGTCAAATATTTCCTGATGTAAAATAAAGGGGAAAATACAACAATAACATTTTACAAAAAATAACTTTTATTAAGCACAGTAAACAATCAAAATGAATTAAAATAAGACAAGTATTACATTTTTCAACGACATTTGTCACAAATATAATTGTTTGGACTGTCGAAGCCACTGCAGAGTGCATGCACCCAATTGCCACTAGAAGTGCATCTGTAACACTCCTCTTCCCGGCAAGCTGGCCTGAGCAACCGGGCGGGTCCACAGGTGGCGGATAGTGGGACGGCCTACAGAAATGTAGGTTACCTGTGAATAAGGATTCCGGAAGGTTTCTGAATATGCAGGCCTGGACCAAGGCTATGGTTCAAAGGTGAGGAATTATCCCTCCTCGTCAGTCAACCGGTTGGGCTTGGTAGAAATAACCGAGTGCTCTGACCGGGGAGAATGGGGTAGTTGGGAATTAAGTCCTCACAATGCTACTCTCACCTCCCGGGTGAACCAAGGGCAATGCGACAGTGAAGTAGGGGCGGGAAACTGCCCAAACGACACAGTTGTAAAAAAGAGAGTAAAGCAGGCTGTTCATCTGAGCAGTTAATAATGTCCTGAACTTGGGGTGTGCTTCAAGGTCAGTGACTGAATACCCAATCCAAGGTGGAAGGCATCGTGCCGAAAGATGAATGGCTGCAGGGTATAAAATGCAGTCCCAAACGATCCCCTTGAGGAACCAGACAAAACCTCATTGTATGTTGTCTTGCCAGGGCAGTGGGGGCTCTGCTCTGGTCGACCGTTATTTCCCCCATACTCGTGGGACTTTAATGGACCAAGTAAGTATAAGAATTAATTTCGAGACTGCACAGACAGTGGGAGCCAATGAGACGGCAAACCGTGAGTCTGTAGCAGATGTGTCAACGGCAACCATCACTGGGGGTGCGGGGGCGGCTGTCAAGCTGCCGACTGCAGAAACCGGTGAAGTGGCTGTAGAGTTGAGCATGATGTCTAGTCCTGGGGCTGCTCTGCGGACCCAGGCGACTGCAAATTAAGCAGAACAATGATCAAGATCCTCCAAGTGAACCTACAGCATAGCAGGGCGGCGAGTGCTGTCGAGTGTAGGATGCTGGAGAGGGGAGAGGTGGACTTGGTGCTCATCCAGGAACCATGGATTTCTGGAGGAAAAATATGCGGGCTGGCAACATCTGGAGGTAAGTTGTTGTATGATAAGGACTCCGGTGTTCCCAGGACGTGTATCCTGGTTAGGAGGGGGTTGTGTGCTTTTGTACTAACGAACTTCTGTTGCAGGGATTTGTTAGCAGTGACGGTGGAGCTGCGGGCGGAGGGGGGGATGAAGAGGCTGAACCTGGCCACGGCATATCTCCCCTTTGACTGCGCGGGGGCTCTGCCAACACAAGAGCTGAGGAGCCTGGTCGAGCACTGCGAGGCTGTGGATGAGGAGCTGCTGGTGGGGATGGATGCTAACTCCCATCACTCTTCGTGGGGTAGTACAGGTACAAACACTGAGGAACTTTTAGCTTATCTTAGCTCTAAGAATCTACTAGTCCTAAATCAGGGGGAAGAGTCGACGTTTGTCACTAGGGCCAGACAGGAGGTCCTGGACATTACGGTGGCATCGAACCAGATGGCTAGGTATGAACTAAATTGGCATGTGTCGGATGAACCATCTTCTTCTGATCACAGACATATTAGGTATGATATCTCTCTAAATCCAGCCATGCTTCGCCCAACCAGGGATTCAAGAAGAACAGACTGGGACTCCTACAGGAGGGACCTGGGTGTTCGGATTAAGGAGGCTGGATTGGAGTATGGTGGGAGGAGAGAGCTAGAAGACTCTGCCACATTGGTTGGCGAGGCTATAATAGAATCCTTTACCGATAACTGCCCTCTCAGTGAGGGGAGGAAAGTAGGGGATCCGTCATGGTGGAACAAGAAGCTAGCCAAACTTCGGAAGACTACCAGGAGACTCTTTAATAGAGCAAAAAAGAACGGGGAGTGGGACCTGTATAGGAAAACACTAACCGAATACAACAGGGCAATTAGAGAAGCGCGCAGGAAGTCTTGGTTGGAAGGAGTTTTGTCATGAGATTGACAAAACTCGGGAAGGGGCACGACTGTATAAAGTGCTCTCTAAGGACCTAGTTAACCCGGTGGGGATGCTAAGAACCCCACTGGGAAATATAACAAAAACGGCAGGGGAAACTGTGGAAGAATTAATCAGGACACATTTCCCTTCCAGTACCCTGAGGAAACTTGGGGGAGCAGACACTGAACCGGTTACCAAACTCTCCACAAGACGTGGTAAGAGGGAGGACTGGGAAGTGGCAAGGAGGATAGTATCTCCACAAAGGGTAAGATGGGCTATTGGCACTTTTAAACCCTACAAATCTCCAGGTCCAGATGGGATCTATCCTGTGCTGCTGCAGCAGGGAATGGATATGCTGGTGCTGGTACTTACTAAATTATACGGGCTAAGCATTGCTCTAGGGCATGTGCCGGCAGCCTGGAAATCTAGTAAGGTGGTCTTTATACCTAAGCCCACCGGTAACCAATCGGAAGGGAAAGGATACAGACCTATCACACTCATGTCCTTTGTTCTCAAGGGACTTGAAAAACTGGTTGATAGGCATATTAGGGGGGGGGGTGCTTTGGCTATCAAACCACTGCATTGGAACCAGTATGCTTACCAACCGGGGAAATCTTGCGAGGGAGCTCTCCATCAAGTGGTTGGTAGGATTGAGCAAATGATCGCTAAGAAAGGTTGTGCCATAGGTGCCTTCCTCGACATTGAAGGGGCTTTCAATAACCCCTCAGTGGAGACGATGGTAAGTGGTGCAAGACGTCATGGAGTGGATGCGACCACTTGTGGTTGGATAAGTTCCATGTTAACAAACAGAAGCATTTCTGTAGAGGTGGCAGGGGAGGTCAGAAGGGCGGAGACAAGTCTGGGCTGTGCACAGGGGGGGGGGGGGGGGGTTTCTCTCTCCTCTGTTGTGGTGCCTAGTGGTTGACAACCTTATTGAACTCCTGAATGAACAGGGGTACTTCTGTCTAGGATATGCGGACGACATAGTTGTCCTGATCCTGGGCAGATTCCCTGATACAGTCCTTGAGGTAATCAGAAATCCTCTACGACTGATTGAAGAGTGGTGTAAAAAGGAGAACCTTAGGGTAAATCCAAAAAAGACTGCTCTCATTAACTTCACCAGACAGCGAAAAGATCTGACGACCAGGATGCCCCGCTTGTTTGGTGAATACCTTGAGTTTGTGGGGGAGGTGAAGTACCTGGGAGTTACTCTGGACAGGAAACTCACCTGGAATCCACATCTTGAGAGGACAGTTAACAGGGCCAAAAGGGCACTGATGACTGTGAGAAGAATGGTGGGTAAGAAATGGGGACTGAAGCCATCAATGATGCACTGGATGTATCTGAGGGTGATAAGACCTATGATTACCTATGGAGCTCTGGTGTGGTGGACAAAGGCCAACCAGGCACAGACAAGAGCTAAACTGAGCTCTATCCAGAGATTGGCCTGTCTGTGCACACTGGGAACGATGTCAACTACACCAGGTGCAGCAATGGAAGTAATGCTTAACCTCCCTCCCCTTGAGCTTGTCCTTAGGGGAGAGACGAGGCTAGCGGCATGGAGATTGCGCAACTCGAGCAACTGGGCTAACCTCCTAGATGTCTCGGGACATATGAGTATCGAGTGCGTGGTCAAAGAACCCGTCTTGGAAATGGGCAGCGACCACATTACTCGAATGTTTGCACCTGACCAGGTCCACCAAACTGTGATGGAATGGTCAGGGACATTAACATCGGGAGCTCAGATCTGGTACACAGATGGCTCCAAGATGGACTTTGGCACTGGAGCGGGGGTGTATTGTAAAAACCCAAGGGTAGAACTAGTTTTTTCCTTGGGGAGGCATACCTCTGTCTTTCAGGCCGAAGTATATGCTATAAATGCCTGTCTGGGAGAGATAGCGAGAAGGGAAACACATGGGGCCCGGATTGCTATTTTCTCCGACAGTCAGGCAGCAATTAAGGCACTAAACGGACACATGGTCACCTCGGCCATAGTCAGGGAGTGCCTAATTAACCTACAAGCTCTGGCAAGGCACAATCAAGTCAAGATTGGTTGGGTGCCAGGGCATAGGGGAATACTTGGAAATGAAGCCGCAGATGCGCTGGCCAGGGAGGGGTCCTCGACTCCCCTGATTGGACCGGAACCTGCGGTGGGTATTTCCAAATCCATGGTCAGGATGATAGTGCGAAGGTGGATGGCTGAAAGACATTGTAAGCACTGGATCAGGGCCGAAGGGATGAGACACAGTAAGCTAACCCTTAGGAGACCTTCCTTGGGGCTGCAGAAGAGTCTCATCTATCTGTCTAGGCAGGAATTAAGGATAGCCACAGGACTACTCACGGGACACTGTGGACTAAGGAAATATTTGCATAAAATGGGTATCTACAAGGATGAACCAGTGTGCAGATTGTGCGGGCAGGAACAGGAGAATGCCACACACATTATTTACAGATGTGGAGTACTTGCTGAGAGGCGCTTCAACCTCTTTGGTGATGGAACGGCTTTGGTGGATGCTGAAGGTAAAACTCTAGTCAGGAAACTCCTAAACCTGGTAAGAGGGAAGGGGTTATTTGACTAGATCAGGGAGGTAAGTACAATATACCTTAAGGTAGCAGTGCTTCGGGCAATTCAAACCCGCTCCCAAGTTAAAAAAAAAAAAAAAAAAAAAAAAAAAAAAAAAAAAAAAAAAAAAAAAAAAAAAAAAAAAACACTCCTCTTTGTCTTTTCATAAGTCTCCACATATGAAGCAGATTTTAACTTCTTCTCCAGACCGTTCATTGAATTGATGTCATATAAAAGAATTTTGTCAACATTTTCTTCCTCTTTTTCATTGTCTATAAAAAAATTTGGGTTTTGCCTAGTTTTCTTTCTTTTGTTTATTTTTTAATTCTTTTTTTCTTTGTGAGTGACGTCATTTATTTTTCCATTCTCAATTCTTTGTTTCCTTTTTTAAACTCTTTTTTCTGTTCTTTCTCCTCTTTTATCTTCATAACTTCTAGTAATAGATCCTTTAATGGAGTTGAGGTCAATTCCTCTGAGCATTGTTTTTAGGCCATTTTTCCTACAGGCATTTTTATGCAGTGATGTCAAATTTTCCAGTGTCAGATCCTGCCTCAAGGTATCATTTGCTTGTCTAGATGTGGATGGTCTGCACAAAGTCTGGACATTATCAAGTGGATCATTAGTTGCTTTATCAGGATCAGGAGCTTTTTGTGGTGAGCAAAGTAGAGTTTCGATAACTTCATCATTTTCTATGAGGATGTTTGATACCTCAAGGATAGAAAAGAGGGTATCTGGTAAGAGAAAATTGATATCTGTAAAGATATCAGAATTAACTAAATGAATTGCAGTGTTTTTTAAACCAGTTACTGCATTCGTCACTGTCCTGACTTTAATAGGCTTTATCGAAGAGCCCAGCTATTTCGTAGGGTGTTATCTTCAGGAGGCTAGACAACCTCATGTAGAAATCACATTCATGGCGGAATGATTTAAAGGTGAGTAGAAAGCAACATCAAGAGACTGCATCCTATGGGAGGTGTGTAAAGGACTGGATAACATCATAATACAGTTTTGTCTACACAACTCCAGGGAATCCAAAGTCACATGGCTTGCATAGTTATCAAGTACTAATAGAACTTTACATTCTATGCTTGCATTTTAGTGCTAAATGAAGTGCTTCAACCATTTGACAAACATTGTTTCGTTTGACCATTCACTTTCAATACAATCATAAATTGCACATGGCGGGCCATCTTTCTGAAGCTGTGAGGGCATCTTTTTTGGAGGATAAGTAAACATAGGAGGAATGTAATTCCTTGCAGCATTCATAGCACAAATCACAGTTATGTTTATCCCCCTTTTCTAGCTGGTAACTGATTGTACCCTTTTTTCCTTTGTGTTGACACTTCTTTTCTTGGGTCTTGAACCGTTGTCACATCTATGTTGTAAATACTGTTTCATCCATGTTATAATACATCGTGAGTGTATTTTTCTTTGGTCACTACACGGTCAAGATTATCGAAAAATCTCGTTACATCTTCTCTATTTAGTCCTGTGATTCTATTAATACTCACAGCTTCTGTTTGCCAACACAAAAAGGATTTCTTTTTATAAATCCCTCAAACTAGTCTCTTCCGGTGAACTTGGTATATTATGAAAATGGATGAGATATTTTCTTAGATTCCACAAATTCGTAAGTGATTTGCCGAATACCCAAAGGAGATAATCCATAAAATAAATTATCTAGCAGCTGTAGTCTGGCAATAAGTCATTTCTCATCTTCAGTACACTAGACAAGACTGTCCCATGACCAAGTTTAGGTTTTCTTAAGACATTCTTACATTTTCTTTTCTTCAAAGCGAATTCCTCAAACTGGATAGCAAACTGTTTACTGGCAGATCTTACGGAGTTGCATTATTCTATAAAAGGTATGGCTTCTTGAAGACGATCTTCCGACCAGCTTCTTTTGGTTATTTTTTAAATATATTTTCTACCCAAACTTCCTGAAACAACAAAATAACCATTAGTGTATTGTTATTATTTTACCATTTAAAATAATGTAGGGGAATGAGGGTCAGCTGACCCGTATTCTCTCATGAAAATGACCACCGTTAGCCCACAGTGTAAACTAATATTGTTGACATATTCACAGTTATACCTAACTATACACACGTAAACAGTACATTTAAACACACGAAAATGCTTAGAAGATGCTATATAATATAAAGAAAAAAAGTGATAGAATGGTAATTACAAATAAAAGTCATTTGAAAATTTTAATAACACACCACAAAAAAACAACAGGTGATGTAGGCGTATGTCCTCTCACAATGGCGACTCGACTACCATTGTTTGTATGTTGAAGTTGTTTGATGTAATCATCTTGAATTCACTGATTAAAATAATTTTAAAAATACCAAACTAAGTGAATACGTAGCTGCTTACTTGCTTGACTTATTCACTTAGTTAACTATTTTTAAAATTAGTTTGTATGTTAGTTCATGAAGCTGATGTCTAGAGTGCAACACCATACTGAGCGCTGTGCACCCGTCAAATTTCCAAAACTGCAATGACCCATATTATCCCATTCTTCCTTAGCTAGTCTTGTCTGGGTTACATATTTAATACACATCTTTTCCTTTTTTTTTGAACCTAATTAAACAACTTACGAAAATTATACCAAAAGACTGTGAAAACCCTATTTCTACGAATGTTTCTACCCCTACACCTCTACATTCACGAACCGACATGAATATTTATCATTTTATTAAAAAATTTTCTAGTTTTAATCTTAAAGAATTGGTTTTAGTTGGTAGGAAATTTTAAAATATCCAAAAAACCGAGTTATTACCAATATTGGTCCATACCTTTATACAAAATACTATTAAAATCGGAAGGGAAATGAACCGGAATGGTGGAGTTCGAACTGCGAAAACCAAATTTTGATCATCACATTACATGTGACATGGTTGCATTGTTTTGATGCTGTAAATATTAGGTTATGTTTACGATGTGTTTGTAGGTTAGGATTTGAGTTATTATTGAATGATAAAACTATTGTTAATTTTATATTGATTGTAATTTAATATTAATGGCTGTACAATGTGGAAAACTCTGTTCATTATTATTGGAAGAACATTTTGGAGAAATTGTGACTAAAGTTAGTAATGAATTACATTGGGGACCTAGAACTTTAAACCTACTTATCTCATCTACAGGTTTACCAGTGTTAAAAGTAAGTAATGAAATGGTTTGTGTTTAAAACGAATAGCATATTGAGTTAACATAGTACTAAAAGTGTACTAATAACTAATTTTTTTGAAGTTAAATATGTTTACATGAGTTTACATTTTGAGTGATCATGTGAATTTTAGAAATAATTTTACAGTGGTAACAATAATACATATATATTTTGGTTTAATCTAAACAATTTTTTGACAGAAAAGTTTTTGAAAATCTAGTTATATACAAGAGGTCCATAGATAATGATATATTAATGTATAGTTATTGAAATATTTAAAAGAAGGTATACGAAATGTTATCTGCTTTTTAATAAAATAAATACTTTACCGATATATTATAATACTCGACGATTCAACGGTAAATAGAAAATCTCATATTTTTCCAAAATTCTGCAGCTTTTACAACTCTTTTTGCCTTTATTTATCTAGGCTTATTCAAAGGTAATTTCTTGTTTTTTTCCATATTAAATTAAAATTGGTCATATTGCCATTGTATGGCCATATGATTTTTCAGTTAAGTTTGCAAATAAGTAATATATGCTATCATATTTTTTTCAGTCTTGCGTTTTGTAGAAATATATTAAGATAATATTGTTAAACATTTACACTTCCATAATCTTTACAGTATAACATATTCAAATTTTAGATTTCAATTTTCAAGTTCCGTAAGGACAAAATAAAATAGCCCTTTTAAGGATAACTAAATGTCAGTGATGTTAAAAAAAGGTAATTATTAAGATGAGCGACTACCACACCGTTTGGAGAAATTTTTTTTTCTGATCAATTTGACCTTGTTGAACACGAATCTGATGTTTTTTTACTGCATACACATATTTACATAAAACAATTACCTAATCTAACATGACCTGACCTGACTTTGGTGCTTACTAACGCTCCAATTGGCAAAATTTTTTTTCCTGATAGATTTAACCTTGCTGAACACAATTCTGAAGTTATTTTTAACGGAAAACACATATTAACCTAAGAAAACAAGGTCTTAGCAGGTATAGCATTCCTGGCTTCACCTGTAGGACCAGGCAATTGTAATATTATTTTTCCTAGTACGTTCATTTGGGGGATTTGGAGTCAATTTTCTCCACTTCATTACCTTTTAAGTTTATCAAAAGTTTAAGTTTAAGTTTTGCAAAATACAAGTTACCTATAGGCATATCATCACTGTCATCAGACTCATATTGTTTGTCCGAGTCTTGTGGTGATAGTGGTAGTTGGTTATCTTCTTCATCTTCCATATGTATCTCTTCTTTTATGTGGTCGTCTTCTCCATCATCACTATCACCTTCTACAAAGTCCTCTTCATCGTCACTGTAAGGATGCTCCAAATATTCCAGAATAGCATCGTCACACATCTGCGCACGCTTTGCTACAGCCATGACACAAACACTCGCGCAGGCTACAGTTGTAGCCCACTCAACAATGAATGTCAATGAAACACACTATCACATCCTCTAGATGCCTGAGCTCTACTAGTTGGGTGGGTCGACAGTAGATTAGAAGGTATTGTGAGACAGAGCCATCCCCCGCCACCCCCACCAAACCAAACAACAACCAAAATGGCTGGGCTACAACTATAGCCCACGCGAGTACCGCAGGGTTAAAGTGGAGTTTTGTCCATCTTCTTATATGATGTTGCATTATCACTCAAAGGGTGGAAGTGACTCTTTCATCTACACACCAACTTTAGTTAACTCACATCCTGAAACCTTATTATTACTTTTTTTAACTAAATCTAACCTGGCCAGATATAATATAGATTTATTGTACTTTGGTATAATATAAGAGTTTGTTTTTTAAGAATCATGTATTTCAGCTAATTTTCTTATTGTAATATAAGGTTATTTTCTTCTTTTACACAAAATTTTAGAATTAGCACCATCCAGTTTTATATTTTTTCGATATCCTCAGGATCACAAATTTAATGTTATCAGTAATTAAATCAATAATTCAATAATTAATTCTAATTTTATTTTACTAAAAATACTTGTACTTATGTTAGCATGTTACACTTGCCTATTATGGTACTTACATTTTTGATTATGGAATACCCAATAAAAAAAAGGAAGTGCTAATATAGGCGAGTATAACATAGTAACATATTTATAAGTTCCTTTAGTTAAAAACTAGTATTACAAACAAAGATGGAATAAAATAATATGAATTTTATTTAGTTATAGTAAAATTTATTATTGTTTTAAAATACCCATTATTTTGCTATGTTTCAGGTTAAAAAAGCACTTGGAATACTTATTCAACATGGTTTTGTTTCATTTGAAAGAGGGGTGAAATTACCTGCAATTGCTGAATATTCACTTAACAAAGAAAAAATATTACTCCTTCTAAGATATCCAAGGTAATAGCAAACACAAAAATATAATTTAAACTTACCATCCCTTTGCTCTTAAGCTTGTTACTTGTTTGTGTGTGTGTGTGTGTATATATATATATATATATATATATATATATATATATATATATATATATATTTAATTTGTTATTTATTTCTATTTTAGATGTTAGTTGTATTTTACTGTGTATATAAGTTATTTTACCAAAAAATGATCCATTATTGTTATACATAAACTCATTTTTTATTTATTTATACCATTGCCCTTTAACACCGTTTTTTTAATTATTCAATCTATGTCTTTATAAACTGTAAGATTATTTCAGATAAAATACCAGGAAGAGGTAATGATGATCCCATTATTTGACCGTCCTTCTGTTTGTGTATTTTATTGTAAAATGTACAATACGTTTAGTTTAATATTATTTTTATTGTATTTATTATTTGTAATATTTCATTTTTATCTTGTATGTTTGTTATTAAACTCTTGAATTCTGTAGTCCACTAGAACAACACACTAGAACAATATGAAATTTACAATCACACAAAAACACAATATACAAACATATTAAACACACAAACCCAATACCAATCACACATACTTTTGTTACTATCGAAAACCTTTAAAATCATCACTGCTTAACCTAACAACTCCAAATGGGAAATTTAGACACTGATCATCGCCACGGAGCGATCAAAAACGTTCTGTCTCAGTAAGTTTTTACAAAATTAAAGTTCTGATAGTCATAACCTGATGTAAAACTGATTAATTTGTTATTAAGTTATTACTTGTTATTTTAACAGTTTCATATACATGGAAACGGTGGGATATTTGTGTACATTTATTTTATGTCAAGCGAAATTAATTCAGTTTGTCATCTATTTTTAACAATTACGCCATAAGTATTGCTTGTTAAGAATATGTTTTAGTTTTATCTTCCTATTAGTATGATAGTAATAATTTTTAAAATTTGATATATGTAAGTTTTAAAATAATGAGAGGTTTAATTGGTTTATTATCCTTGTATAATATGATAGGGCCATTTAATTTTGGTGATTTGGAATTATGATGATATAATTTCATAAAGATTTTCGAGATTATATATTTTAAATACAAAATATTTTGTTTTGTAAAATAAGTTTTATATGATTATAATTATTTTATATTATTTTTTATTTCATTTTGGTATTTTTTTATTTCATTTTGGTATTTTTTTATTTCCTTGTAGCTCTTTTCAGTTATACTTTATATTCCTCATTTTATTTATTTATTCATATCTTTTAATTAATTACCACTACTGCATTGGTTTTATTATACTATATATAAATGATTTTCTTGTATTTTTTGTTTATTATGTTATTCTAATAATTGGGTGATGTAACATATTCCTTTTTTTATCTATTCCCATATTATCATTCGATTTAAGTGTCTTCTGCAATGTTTTCAATATACTCGTATTAAATAATTTTTCTCCTAATGCTAACAATATTAAAGTCTTCTAATATTTGGTTTTTATATTTAGTGAATTCAAACATTTGTTAAATTAATAACAAAAATAAGGTAAACATTTTAAAGTATTCTCCAGTTAGTTTGTTTTTAATAATTTCTAACCCTTTTAATTTTCTGTGTGTTATATTCATTTATACATTTCTAAGATATTTAAATTTTTAATAAGTTATATTACTTTAATTATTCATAATAAATAATTATGAGGTTACATTTTATATGTGTATATTTATACATATTGTAATGTAATTGCAACTCACACGCACATTTTGACATCATAACTCCTAATGCTCACAAAATACACCCACACCACCATAATATCCCACCCCCAACCTAACACCCCAACCTATGTAAACCTTGAGATCAATTACGGCAGGCGCGTATCCCTCGACTTGCTTTGGGGGGGGGGCAATCGATGCATTATACATTATATATATATATATATATATATATATATATATATATATATTATGTGTGTGTGTGTGTGTGTGTGTGCGTGCGCCTGTGCGTGTATGTAAAAACATAGAACAGAAAAATTTCTTTCTACGCTTGCGTTAGAAATCGGTAACGTGATAAAGATTCGTAGCAAATTAGACTTTTTAAAAAATAATTATTCCAGTTTCGATAACACTTAAGGCTAGAGAATATTATTAATTTCATAAAAATCTATTATTATAAAAATGGTTTATTAATTAATATAAGTAGTTATTCTTCCAACACGAACAATTCCGAAGTAAACTGCGAATATTACGCTTGCAAAATTACGAGTTGAAAATCATATGTTCGAGACTAAGCTTCACTAGCACTATCTGTTGTTAAAACGTTTAGACGTTTACCAGGGTATGCCGAGGGACGCGTCACATTTTCAAATTAAAAATTAAAATGTTTTTTTTTATTTACAATAAAAGACGAATTAACTTAAGTAAAAGTCTAATTTAATAGAAAGTCCTATTTGAATAATATATTATCGATTTTTAACGCAAATTTCTTGAGGGTTGGGGGGTGATCGCCCCCCCCCCCTGGATACGCGCCTGATTACAGTCTGAGTTGACAATGGGACACATCTTCCGAAAAACAAATATAAGTAAGTGCTACTATAGGCAAGTTTATAAACATTTACAAGTGTTTAGTGATAACTAGTAGCTCACGTGAAGATGGAATCAACAAATATGATACATTAAATATGGTGATATGTTTTCTTGTAATATAGTTATTAAATTAAAAATATTTCAAAAACAAGAATATATATATATATATATATATATATATATATATATATATATATATATGAATATATATAAGAATTTTAATATATATATATGTATTAAAAGTATTCTTGTTTTTTAAATATTTTAAATTTAACAATATGTATATATATATATATATATATATATATATATATATATATATATATATATATAAATCATAAGTCTATCTTGTATTAAAATATTTTATAGCAATTATACTCTTTTAGGTATCTCACTTTAATCGAAAAAAAGTTGGATTTGGAATCCAAGTTGTTGCTGGAAGAATTAATGAAGAGTGGTTTTGATTCAGCTACAAATATTATATTGAGGGTTAATGCCAGAGTTAAGGAAGGTAAGCGTAAGGTTTTGTTTGTTAATTATGTGTAATATACCGGTAGCTTAAAAAATTATGTTGTTCTCAATCTTCTTATTGAAAATATATGTTTCTATTTTTAAAAGTATAATTGCCCAATTTAAGAGAACGAAAATTTCAGTTGTAAAAATCCATGAACCATAATGTCATTTATCTCCAGCTAACAGTTCTGCTAACTTAGAAAGTTTTGAATTATACAAAAACATAATGAATCACATTTTGCATAGGGATTCACTTATACAGGCAATCAAATTAATGTGATTGATCATTTTGTAACAAAGGAACAAACCATACATTTTTTGTAGATAATATTTTTAAGGTAAAATCTATTCAAGCATAAACATTTATACAGTGTCAGCATAATTTAGATGGAAATGTTGAAGGACCAGTAATGAAAAGGCTACTGAAGTCTCAAATAGAATAGTTTACCACTTAGTACTGGCAGGGGAAGTTTATACTATTACAAAAACTTATTTAAGGAATCATAATAGACATGGTAACTTGCTTATTGGAAGAACATAATAAAAAGGAGTTTGAAACTTTTTTACAGTTGTCTAATAATACTGTAAAAAAAAGAGGAATTCATAATTTTTCAGCTGAAAGAACAGCAACTAATAGTGCAACTGAATTTTACATTTGCATCTCTTTTAACGTTCATGAGTCAACAGACATTGATAATCAATAGCAAAGTTGTATTTATCAGATACATTAAAGAATCTCTGCTGTTTTGCAACATCTTGGATTTTGTTTTAAATGGGAAGAGAATGATATTGTTCTTGTGTTATAAAACAAGAACCATCGATATAGTACAATAAGCAATTGAATTCTATATTTTCATAACCATTAAATGGAATATTTTCTTTGCTATGAAATTTGTTCACATATAAATGTAGTGCTTGATACAAAAATGAGATTCAGTGTCTCAGGGTAAAAGTTTGTGTGAGAGTTCAAACCTTATTTTGAGTTATTATGTATTAACTAATATGTACGAGCATTAAATAGAACTTAGTTAATTTAATATGCATAAGTAGAACTTATAAATATATATAATAAGTTCTAAATATATCACTAACACTTTCAAATGTTTTAAACTTGCCTATAGTAGCACTTACTTTGCTTGTTGAGGACAGCCGTTTCGGGAGATGTGTCCCTTTGTCAACTCAGACCGTAACTGATCTCAAGGTTTACGTAGGTTAGGGTGGGGGTGGGATATTTTTTTGGTGTGGGTGTATTTTGTGTGTATTAGGAGTTATGATGTCAAAAAGTGCGTGTGAGTTGTAATGTAATTGTGTATTGAGTATGTGTGTAGGGTGTAGTTTGAAGTGCCTATATATTTCGTATTGTTCGGTTGTGTAGCGTTGATTATTTCTGTGTTGTTTATGAAGAATTTTTAGGTTAGATGTTATGTCTATGTAGTCATGTTTTGTGAAGTTGAGATGATCGGCGAAGTTTGATTGGTAGTTATTGTTTTTTAGTGCTTTTATATGTTCTTGGTAACGTGTGTAGAATGACCTCCCAGTGGTGTTGTATATATCGTTGATTTTGTTGTTGGGTTTAAATTGTTTGTTGAGAGTGTTGTGTGTGGAGTAGGCTATTTTGTAGTTGTATTTTTGTAATGTGTTGGTTAGATTGTGGGTGTTGGATGATCTGTATGGTATTGATAAGTATTTTATGGGATTGTCATCTTGTGTGTTTGTATTTGGGTTATTATGTATATTTTTTAGGCGGTTGTATAATTTGTCAATCATTGTTGGGTTGTATCCGTTTGTTTGTGCTATATATTTTATGGTGTTTAACTCCTGGTAGTGTTCATCTTTGTCTAGTGGTGTTTTAAGGAGGCGATATAGGTGTTATAAGCAGCTGATTTATGTTGGTGTGGGTGGTTTGAGGAACTGTGTATGGTTGTATTAGTGCTGGTGGGTTTTCGGTATATGTTGAATTTATGTGTTTGTTTGTCTGTTTGTTTAATTGTGAGGTCTAAGAAGTTAGGGAGGTTTCTTGTTCTGTTTCGATGGTGTATGTTAGTTTAGGGTGTATGGAATTTAGGTGTTCTAGAAATATGTGTGCTCTGCGTGTGTTGCCTTTATATAGTGTTATGATGTCGTCGACGTATCTGTACCAGTAAATTATGTTATCTAAGTATTTGTTGCTGTGTAAAATGTGGTTTTGTTCAATATGGTGTATGAATATTTCTGCTAAGATGCTAGCTATGGGGGAGCCCATTGGTAGTCCATCTTTCTGGTTGTAGAATGTGTTATTGTAGGTGAAGTAATTTTGAGATGTGATTAATCTTGTGAGGTGGATGATTTCGTCAATGTGTGTATGTGGTGTATTTGTGTCTATTAGCATGTTTTTGAGGATGTCGATGGTTTCTGGAATGGGGATGTTTGTGTATAGATTCGATATATCAAAAGAAACTAAGGAGGAATTGTGTGGGATATTTACGTTTTTTATTTTGTCTATTAGATTTAGGCTATTTTTATGCTACAATGATTATTAAATTTTATATGGTTTCGGATAGTTTTGTCGAGGAATTTGGCTAGAAGATGAGAAGGGGCGCTTGTATGGTTGATTAGTGGACGTATTGGGATGTCTGTTTTGTGAAGTTTGGGCAGGGCGTTTAGTTTAGGGGCTATTGGCTTTATTTGTTTTAGGTGCTTTTTGGTGTGGTGTGGGATTATGAGTTTTGTTTTGTTAATTGCTTCTTTGATTTGAGCGTTGTATTTTGTTGTTGGGTCTTCTTTTAGTGTAATGATGTTGTTATTTTACAAAAGTAAACAACTCATCACAAAAGTACACAGCTTCATCCAAAATCCTTACCTACAAATTATTCATAAACAACACAGAAATAATCAACGCTACACAACCGAACAATACGAAATATATAGGCGCTTCAAACTACACGCACTTTTTGACATCATAACTCCTAATACACACAAAATACACCCACACCACAAAAATATCCCACCCCCACCCTAACCTACGTAAACCTTGAGATCAGTTACGGTCTGAGTTGACAAAGGAACACATCTCCCGAAACGGCTGTCCTCAACAAGCAAAGTAAGTGCTACTATAGGCAAGTTTAAAACATTTAAAAGTGTTAAGGATTACTAGTAGCTCACGCGAAGATGGAATCAACAAATGTCTAAATATATATTAAATAGAACTTAGATGTAGAAATCAGCCTACATTTTTAAAAAATCCATTATTAACAGATAAATCCACATATTATTATATCTCAAAGCAGCTATGAGAAGAAGTCAGCCTACATTTTTTAAAAATCCATTATTAACAGATAAACCCACATATTATTATATCTCAAAGCAGCTATGAGAAGAAATCAGCCTACATTTTTTAAAAATCCATTATTAACAGATAAACCCATATTATTATTAAATCTCAAAGCAGCTATGAGAAGAAATTAGACAATATTTTTTAAAAATCCATTATTAACAGATACACCCACATATTATTATATTTCAAAGCAGCTATGAGAATAAATCAGCCTACATTTTTTTTAAATCCATTATTAACAGATAAACCCACATATTATTATATCTCAAAGCAGCTATGAGAAGAATTGAGACAATATTTTTTAAAAATCCATTATTAACAGATAAACCCACATATTATTATATCTCAAAGCAGCTATGAGAAGAAATCAGCCTACATTTTTTAAAAATCCATTAACAAATAAACCCACATATTATTATATCTCAAAGCAGCTATGAGAAGAAATTAGACGATATTTTTATAAAAGTACTTCATATAAATTTCTTATAAAATTATGAAAAAGATTTTATATAAATCTTGAATAAAAGAGACAAGATATTATTTAATTATAAACTTATATTCTGGTAGAAAATAACAGATAACAAACGATCCTTAATGTGTACATTAGTGGTTTTTTACTAGGAGAAAACAATATACAGGAAAATGTTGAAAGGGTTTAAGAGATTAGCCACTATATTGAAATTGTGGTGAAATGTTAATGAGTATTACAGATATTTCTAAAAGTACAGTGGTGGAACGTCTCATTTATAACAACATGATGTAGAATTTCCATGATTTATTTTTTGCCTAGTTGATATACAGAATGTGAGAATTCAGCTTTCTTCAATCTCCTCCAACTTCAAAGGAACCTGTTTGAGGAGAAAACAAGAAAAAATTTTACATTAGTATTTAGAAGATATTATTTTTCACTTATGCATATAAATACTGAAAATAAAGAAGCATTTTATAAATGTTATAGCACAAATATCAATTTAATGGACTTGGGTTACTATTAGCAAATACATCAAAACACCTAGATATGACACTGGATGCCAAATTAAAGTGTAGAGAGCATGTAAAAAAGAAAAAGAGAAACTTATTGCAAAACATAGAACGTTATAGTAGATGATGCTCAGGCCCGCCAAGAGAAATTTGGGGCCCCTTTATTATTTCCAACATAGTGGCCAATACAACCATCTATTTTGAATGACATTATAAATAAATTATTATGGCATACAAATAAAACCAGATTTGTTGTGAAGTAAAATAATTTAATTATTGTACAACTGACATAATGTTGTTAAAGTACTTAAATAAATTACAAAAATATAGGTGAAAAACCCCCCAAAACCACAAAAATTAATAAAAAAATGACTAAAATAAGTTACCTAAGATTAAATCCTAATGTACATAAAGATTTAATTATTTTAAGTTATTTTTTGATTAATTTTTGTGGTTTTGGGGTTTTTTCACCTATATTTTTGTAATATATTGTACAACTGTGCTCTTGATATTGTATACTTAAATAAATGTAACATAAAACTAATTTTGTTGAACAATTTATTTTCTACTTTTGTTGTTTGCAAAGGTGTCAATAATATCACTAAAATCGACATTTTCTATTGCAAGAATTGTTATTCCAGATCTCAGTTTTATTATCTTTTTATGGATTTCACCATATGAGTAATTATTTTCTGCAGTAAAAAAAAACACCAACCCGGTCGGGCCCCTGGGGTTTTCGTCAGATCAATTTTAACCTTCTGTATAAATCTGTGCAGATTTTCCTATTGGTTATGTTTCTACAAAACCATTGAAACCATGGTTAGTGTTTTTATTGTAACTACATACTTTCCTGTCAAGTTCGTGACCCTACATTTAACAACACAAATGATAAATAGGAAAACTTTATCTTGTTCCTCATTGTAAAACTTCCTGAATTACCCATCTTCAAATCTATTTGAGAAGATGTTAGACTTAGAATTTTGTAAAATATTCAAGTTGCTTCTTTAAAGGAAGCTACTTAGTTTTGCAGCTGTTAATGAGGTTTAAGATTTTTAACTGAATAATATATTTCCTTTTTTAACTTGTTCTAATTTATTCACAGATGATTTTTATTTTTCAATTGTATCAAAATTGTTATTTTTTATACATAATTTTTAGTTTTCAGCCCCTTTTTTAAAAATACGTATTTAACTTGTCCCCAATAAAAAATACACCATTAATCAATTCATAAAATATGAAGTCTTTTATCCTCATTTAATTTTTTTAATGAATTAATTATATACAACTCAAACTTTATAACAATAAAACCAATTGAAACCAGTAAATATTGAGATAAAGATTTCCATTATTTTAAAATGGTTTTCCTTTCTAAAGGGAGAGGACCTGCTTTGTCTATTGAAGTGGTTTGACAACTCTTTAGTATCCCTGTTAAACAACATAATGCACACAACACTTATAACAAAAAATACAACTTAATACCACCACATTTATTACACCATCTTACTAAAATTTATTCTTGGGAAGAGTAGCAGGTAAACATCGTTTTTTGACCACAGTAAAGAGTAGAACTTTAGCTCAATAAACTTTCCTACATTCTTCAGTTTCAACCTATTACCAAATCCAAGGGAACAATATGTCTCTCGCTTAGTTCACCTTCCATTTTACTTTACTTCACTTTAAACTTTCCTTTCCTTCATGCTACAACTTGTTATGATGGGTAGACACACATATTCTCTATTTTCCCAACAGATTATATGACTACTTTAAGTACTAGACCCTATACATATGAACTGTTCTTCTCTCAAAATTCTAGGCCAAGGAATATTATATTTACCTTAATACTATTTGTATGCACAATTGTTTTCTTGTCATTTGTAATTAGTAATCAATTTGACTCATCACTATAAAACAAGTTTAAAAAGAACAAAATTTAGCTTGAATTAATATATACATATATATATATATATATATATATATATATATATATATAGGAGGGAGGGCGAGAGAATGATAAAATAAAGATAGATAGATGAACAGAGAGAGGGGGGAGGGGAGAAAGAGGTTTAATAATTATATGTTCTTTAACATGTTGACTACGACTCTAAAAAATGGACATTTAAATTGGACCAACGTTTCAGGATGGAGGGGCTGTTTCTAGTGGACCGACGTCGCACTGGTGAGAGGCAGTCACTATTAGAAATAGTGTACTTGCGGTTGTACTCATAGTTGGTCAGATTTAATGCCTTTGTTATTCTATGTCGGTCTATAGGAATGTGTGTTCCATCCACAGGACATGTGGAGTCTGTGTGGGAATTTTGTTTTTTTTCTTTCAGAGCATTTTAAGCTGGTCGACATGTTGTTTAGATTTTGTGCATTCAGGGTCAGTTAGAGCTGTGTGTTCACTCTATTTTATTAGTTGGTTATCATTTTGTGGTTATTTAATATTTGTGGTTTAGATTTTTTTAGTATTTATGAGTAATGCAGCCTTGTAAAAAAGGAAGAGAAAAACTCGCACCACCTGTTTTTTCACCTTCTAGACGCTGTATTGTGGAACAGTGCCTACATCTATTAAAAAAACATAGGAACTGCTTGTTAATACTTGACATTCAGAGACATAATAATTACGGATTACCTTCAGGTGGTGCCTGTAAGGCCTAGATGCATTTACCCGAGGAGAGATGACCATAAGTTGATAAGAGTGGATAGCCAAAATGTTAAAATGTTTTTTTTTTCTCCAAAGGTTCCAGTTGTTTGCTTCCATTTATTTGAATACATATATCACAATTCTTGTTTTTCTATTACACAATGCTACAATACCTGAGTGGTCTATGGGTAAATACTTAAAATATCCTCTTTTATTAAATATTCCCTTTGCCATACCTAGCTTTATTTTTACATCCAAATAACAGTCTACATCCCAGACATTTAAACCCTCCCTCTTGTTACACTGCCTCATTTCTAATATGCAGATTCAATTTACTGGCTCTTTTTAATAACTCTTATGATAATCTTTATTTCTTATTTCCCTTACTCTTTTATTGCTAGCAGTATGATATCATTTTTCTGTTTTTTCAGATGGATTGGAATTATCAGATGGAAGTTTACCTGGCCTTCGAGATAAATTTTTTCAACTGATTAATCTTCAGTATTTAATGCGCTATCCATCGCCTCCCAAAGATGAAATAGCCAGTGTTCCACTATTAACAGTAAAAGAAAGTGAACTGTTTCTTCCTCCTGACATCAGCATACCACATTTATCTTTGTTAAGTCAGGGATTAGAAACTTCAAATTCAGGGGACGTTGGAATTTATTGGAGGTTGAACTTTGACAGGTTCCATCAAGACATGAGGTTAGTGGGTTAAGTAGTCTTTCTTTATTGATGTAAGACATAGATTCAAACAGGGAGTTTAAAAAGTATATTTTATTTTTTGCATCAGTAAACAATTTTAAAAAAATGTGTTTATACTATTTTTGTGTCACCATTTGTTGTAATGTTTATTCTTGTCAAGTAAAGAACACTTACACTTGATACTTTACACTGAATACTTTAATATTTGGCTTTTTTGCATTTTTCAAGTTTATTAATAAAAAATTAAATTAACTTGGCAACTATACTATAGTTAGTTTTCGAGAAAGTAAAGAACCATTGTAACAAATTCTGTGTGTAGGTCTCCACTTTGTAGTTATGCTTCCTTGTTAGCGCTCCTCCATCCCTCACTTTGAGATGGGTCTTTGTGGCATCACGTTGTGCCATTGATATTGTTATAATATTTAAGCTGCAGTAGAAAATTCCAGGTGTAAAATTAACAATGACATTCAGTTTCTAAATGTGCAATATGATTGGCTTATAGAAATTTAAAAGAAAATTAATCAAATCTTTGTATATAAAAATGCTATGTTGGTTTGTGTACACCCCAAAAAGTTCTACGGGGATTGGGGTTAAATTTTGACACAATCATACAACTTGTGTCGGAGATTGTTTTTATGTATTTTTGACAACAGTACCCTATCCGCAACTGTGAAAAAACATTTTTTACCGTTTAGCTGTGTACCAGCTTCCTTGCCATCTGTCACAAGTGAGGGGATCACTCACTTTATTAGTTAACGACAACCACAGTCATATGTAGAACATTATCTGCTCCCTAATGGAGCATTGCTCACTACAAAACCAAACTTATACATTTGTATATCATTCAGATTATTATATCATCTGAATTAAATATTGACCTTAATTGAGGTACTTTTGTGTGATGGTGCTGCACCGTTGGACAAATCTTATACAGGTTATTTAGGAAAGCTAGTACCCATCCAAGCTGCGATTGCATACGATTTGGATTTACGCCATAAACAGACAACATAAGTGATCTTCAATCATATGTCCAATCAAGCATTGCTTGATTAATGCATGAACATAACGGCATTTATGATTACATAATGTTAATGATAAATGGTGGAGTTGAGGGGAACGTTTTGGATACACCAGAAGGAACTGAGAAATCATTTCTTATCACATTGATTCTGGCATCAGTTTGATCAGAAAATGACAGCCCTAGACTCTGAAGTATTACAAAATTAAACTTCTACTAAATGTCTGCCCTGTTTTGTTCTACATTTCTCATCCATGCAACCACAATGTGCCACAGCAAAGCATGGCATGCTAAAGTTAGTATATTATAAAAATCTATTGAATGAATCATTTGACTGAAAATACTTTTCAAGACAAGCCATTAAGATTTACACAGATGTATTTCAATTTATTTCCTTTTTGTTTTAAAAAAAAACAATAAAAATTAATTTCAAAATACAATAATTCTTTTTGTTAACTACAATACTAAATGACAAAATAGTGATTTAGAATTAAGGTAACACTTTTCACCATGCCAGGACTGGGTGGTACAGGAGTAAAAGTGTAACTGACAAGTCTATTGCTTGCCATTTCAAGGTGATGGAACTACACAACTTGTTGCACTTGTAAGATATTACTGTGAATTAGTTTTATAGGGTAATAAGTGTTACTAACTTAATTTTTTACAGACAAATAAATCATATTATTTAAAAAATCCGTACTTTTTCATTTTCTACAGCTGTCATTTAGACTATCTTAATAAATTTAAATGTAGTATATATTAATTACGAGATTTTGTCATACAAAATGATTAAATATGATTAAAAATTCTTATAAAGAAATTTGTCAACAGAGATGAAATTATCATGTCTGCGATAAAGCGAAGGTTTGATGAACACGCTAGTCAGCTGATGTCTGAACTCCTGCGACTTATGTACCTTAGAACAGATGCCTGGTCGTCTTCATCTAACCCTATCCCTTTAGTTGAGATAAGAGATGCAGTCACTAAACGAACTAACAACCCCTACTTAGCTGTGTATTTGGATCAATATTTAAAAATTATAGGTGAGGTAATAATGTTTTTGAACTTTAAGTAAAACAGGTTAATTTATCAATATTCGCTTGCCCATAAATATATCTCTGCAAATTTTTCTCATATGCCTTTTACTTTAACCTCATTAAATAATCCTTCTATCTGAAAATTTCAAATTAGTTTCTAGTTTAATTTTAGTTTTAAACAAGGTGTAACAATTATTTCTTAATTTTTTAAATTTAATTCTTTTAGTTTGTGTTTAGCTCTTGTTTATGTGAGAGTTAATAAACTAAACTTATACCAGTTTAATTAATTTTGTTTGAATGGTAACTAAATTTGGTTTATTGCCAAGGAAAAAAATCTACCTAACCCGTTTTTTCTTATCTTACATACTTTGGTGTACGTCTTACAGCTCCAATAGAGAGTACGTATACTTCAGGGTGCAACCTTTTAAATTTGTGAAATGATCTCTTCCTATATCTTTGTCCACAAATTTTTTGTCTTTAATTTACATCATCTATTATTCACAATCTTTTGCCTATCGTTTATGGGTGATTTTAGCAACTAATAAAATCATGATAAAAAAAATAGACAGAAAGATTAAGAGTTTTAATTTATTGATTACCATTTATGACATTTCCATTTATAGTAATTGTTAATGCATTCGCTAATATGATATTCATACTTTATTACTGATTGTACCATAGGTAGATATTTAAAAGCACTAACTTACACACAAATTATTCTTCAAAGTTATGCTACAATCAGTTACAAGTTTTGGTTGTAGATATTTCAAATCAAACAATCCTGCATTACCTAAATAGAGCTGTGACATTCTAACTCCTTAATATCCTCTGCAATTAAAGTTGTATCATTAACATAACCAAAGACCTGATCAATCCTATTAATTTCCTTAGCTAGATTCGTTTTTGTAAATGGATATTTACAAGCAAAATTGAATTATAGTGTTAGTGGGTTCTTTATTATTTGAGGAAAATTGTGATGTGTTATCTAATTAGGTGAGCTTATCTATTTGAACGTTCATTAAGCTGCCTTTAATTTAATTTCTTTGAAATAGTTCGAATGAAACATTCTTAGCAAATCATGAGCCTTTTGAAAATTTTAAACTGTAGTTATATCAGCTACTTAAGTATTTAAAATGAATATGTGGTATTTTCAGAAGAATCAAGTGGTTTCATATCGAAATTTGAAAGCAGTAGTGGACAAATAGAAGTGAATTTATCTAAAGCTATCATAGAACTAACTTGTACAGCAATAGACCAAATAGTGGATCAGAAATTTGGCTCAAAAGCTGCCAGGATATACAGGTATTAACATTCCCAACTATCATTTAACCCATTTTTGATCTAATTACATGCGTGCCGCAGACACTAGTGGGTACAAATTAATTCCTCACGTCAATTGAATTCTATTTCGCTACAAAAATATTCTCACTTGTAAAACACTAAATATTATATTTTTATATAGGTGCAGTTTTTTTATTAGTTATTTTCTACCTTTAGTAAGATTATTTGTTAATTGATTACTATGTATAATCATAATTAGTAAAAACAAATTAAATTTACTTATGGTTTGAAGTTTGCTTTAGATTTTAGGCTCCTACTATTATTATTCATTTTGTATGTGCACAAGAATACACTAATGATTAAAAGTACTTACATATATTTACACTAAATAGTTTTTAAATTTATAATTTTATTTTAGTGTGATAGAGTTTGAGGCACTTTTTGTCTATATGTAATACAACTTTACAACGTCCACACTCATACTTTGGCTCGGATCTGATTCCCTTGTCATAACAAACTTTAAATTTTTTGTTAGGATATTTTAGTGTTACAAATTTTATGTGCTACAAGTTGGGTAGGAAAGTGAGACCAATTTTTGGCTTGCAGACGTAATGGGTTGTATCCTATTTCTTTAGAGCCAGGGGAAGAAACTGTTTCTGGAAGATTAGACTTTGACAGTAAATGTTCTGTTTTGATTGTACTAAAATATATATAATGCCTCTTTTCTTTCAGTGTTTTAATTTATTATAAATAAAAAACAAATTGAGTAATGTAAGATCAAATAAATAAAAAAGAATCTTTATGCTTTGATTATTTGTCTTCTAATTGGGAAACTAGCGAGTCGTTGATCCATTCGATCAATATTAAACATGCCGTTAATATAATCTAACACAGGAGATCTATAATAAGGGAGGAACGTTTGGGTGTTACAAAGACACTGTTTTCACTGTCACTGAATTGGTCCACTATAAACCAATGTGGACCGAGTCACACTAAATTCTCATTGTTATTATCAGTGTATCTACATTCAGTCTCACTTACTTTCGATAAACGGTCCACCGCATATTTTCATATTTATGAAAGATTCACTTCAAAGATCAGCTACTGACTGACACCAAGTGAAACTTGTACTGCGCTCCTCACTCCAGTTGACATAAAAACTACATGAAGCATACTAATTTGTTTAGATAGCTGACAGAAGATAAATAGTAAGTTTTGAGAGTCGATAAGTATCCCTTAGAAAGTACAGATGCCTATTCTTGTGTGTAAACTAAAATCAGAAAATAAACTCTCGAAGCAAACAAACCAATAAAACAATGACGAAATTCAGACTAGCTGGGTTCGTGTTTATACCCGCTGCTAATTGTTATGACTACTAGGTAAACCGCAATTGGTTTAATTTTATTGTTTCAAAACTATCTTACTTTAAAATGTACTGAATCTTACAATTAGACTTCTTATTCTGTAGACGTTCGCTTTAATAAAAAAATTAATTGAACTTAAATATTTGTTTTTTTAATATTTTTTATTACAGTGGGGATTGTTTTTTTCATTTTGCAGGAATATAAATAACATGTCAGACAACTCTACAAAGAAATATTTATTGAATAATATAATTTTTTGGCTAATGTCTTGAGTTCAAAGCAATTAACTTGTAACACTGCGGAACTAGCCTGATTATATGTTTGCATATGGCAAAAAGTACACCAAATTTTGTAGATAACTTTGGCTCATTTTTGTATCTTGCTGAATATTCAGAAAAACTTGTAGGTAAAGAAACATTTTGACTGAAAAACCAACTTTCTTATTTCAACAATTTACAATTTGCTTAGTAGAAGCCTAATTCGTATCTTCATGAAAATTATATAGATCAATACTGTGATATTTTTTTTAAAGTTTTAGTTAACCGTATATAAAACACAAACTTCCGCGGTAATTCACAATTTTCTTAGGAATATCCTAATTTTTACCTTTCTGGAAACAATTTTGTTCAATCATATTATCACTTTCTCAAAACGTTTGTAAACAAAGTATATTAAGCAAAATTTTCTATATTAATGTCTAATTTGATTCTTTCAATAAACAATTTGTTTCAGTTCCATCATAATATCTTTAAAATCTTGATTTACAAATGCTATATAAAAGACAAACTTATTTGTTTCAGAAATTCACATTTAAAAAAAAAATCTTTCTATTTAAAAACAGTTTTGCCCAATTCTATCATGCACTATTTCTTATAAAAACTTACTTAGTATTAATTTTAAAAAACTCACTTGAACACAATTTTCACTAAAATCCTTATTATTTCTTGGATGGCAGTACTAAATTTTTGCTACCATTTTTTATAAATTTTTTGCTTTTTAATTTAATTGTGGAATAATTTACTTTTCTTGACACACAGTTCTGGTAGCAGTCCCCATTTGCAAAATTATTAAAAGCACTTCACTCTTATCTAACAATTTTTTCCTTCTATTGTTTTTTGTGGTGTCTCAAAGTGCTTTCAGCATATTGAAAACAAAACTTTACTTTTTGAGAGAAGGTCTGATGAGAATGTTTAGACTGAAAGATAACTCCGTTTCGGGCTTTTATTGCCCAAGACTTGTAATCTTTCAATAGTCTGAGGCCTATTAACATAATATACTTGAGATCAAATATCACAATTCACAAGTTAATTGCTTCTGTGTTTGAACCTTGAGAAAAATCTGTAAGAGTATTTTAAAATTATTTAAAAAAAAGTTAGAGGTAAATATTTATCGGGGCAGTTTTTACCTATAAGATATCTCATTGATAAAGAAGGAGTTTACTTCCTACCTGTCTAGTAGGATATCGTCCTACAACTTCTCCATTCACAATCAGTATGACTTAGGTGTGTTCAGACTTTTCCTCTTAAGTATGCTTAGAGCATAATTAATAACACTTGAAAAATTTGACAATTATAAACAACACAACTATACTATAGAAATTTGGTAAACCAATGAATATGGTTTTGAATTGCCTTTCTGTCTACACTTAGTAATCTGTTACTAATATTTAGTTTAGTTACTGTTTAACAATTTGTTTGATCTAATCTTAATTAATCTGAATCTGTTTCCCCTTAGTTATGATTAATTTTAAAATGTCTTTGAAACATATCTTTTTGTTATAAAATTTTGTGTTAAATAACTGAGATGTGAGTGAAGTATTGCGATAATTATAGACTGGTTCGAGCCAAGAAGTACATGGAGCAAGACCAGATTCAGCAGTTAGCAATGATACCAGACAAGGAAGCAAAACATTTAACATACAAACTTCTTCAGGAAAATTTCCTCCAAATGCAAGAGCTAAGAAAGCCCGCAGTAGGTTCAGGACCTAATAAGACATTCTTCCTTTTCCATGTTGATTTCAATCAGGTGAGATTTAATTACCATCAAGTTTAATTACCTTTTTTTAAAATTTATATTCTTTAAAAATGGAATATCATGATTATTAACAATGCAATGTGTAAAATAAAATTAAAATTATATATTAATCACTTAAAAATAATAATAGGATTCACCGAGCGTAATGGACTACAAAATTCAAAAAATATATAGTTTTAAAGGCATTCATATAATAATTTTAAAAAAATTTTCTTTCAGTTTTTTTAGATTGATCTATAGAGTATTAGTTATGTATCTACCATTTATTTTATTATGTATGTAATGTTGAGTTGATTATTTTATTATATAACATGTATATAATTGTGTATAATGTGTTATTAATTTATACATCAGTAATAAAATTATATACAGTAAACTCCCGATTATCCGTGGAATAGGGTGGCCCGGCAACGCCGGATAACGAATTCCCCGGATAATCCGCTATGAAAAAAGAATACGCAAAACGATCGATAAATAATCAATTATTATACCATAAGATACACAAATAATGACCCCGGTTAGTGCAATTCACAAATAATCTTTAGAGGACAAAATAAATACAGAAAATAATTTAAAATGTCGATGTATTTGACGGATTATAACATGTACATTTATATGTCTAACTATTTACAATACTTACATAAGTATATGTCAAAAGTAAGTATGTATGTACATATGTAATTTCCTTTACACATAATACTTTCACTTTTTAACAAAAGAATCTGTCACTTTCGTCTGTTTTTTTGTGAGCATTGATTTAGCTTTAATGTGCGATCTAAGTTTCTTGAGAACCATTTTGTCGCACAGTGTATACTTGTGTCACGTGTGTCACAAAGCCATAAAGATCGATAATGTATATGACAGAGACATGCATAATGCATATGTCACGTCCTAGACTATTTATAGCCGAGATTAGCTGACATTTGTTTACAATCTTATGATACACATTAGGTTTTCGGGCGTCCAAGCATTTTGACATTGTCTTTTATATACAGTAGTTTGCTCGCCCCTTTTATTTCGCTGGCCCGCTTCGGGATGCTTCCCTTTCAATGTAAAAATTAGTACGTACATATTTACATACCTATTCCCTCCTCTAACCTTTTAACCTTATATGTATTTACGTCGTAATTCACCGTTTGGAAATTTAAACACATGAATCTGATTGGAATAAAAATTGGATATTTGTAAAACAATGGCAGACCCCGGATAATCCGCAAACCAGTTAATCCGCCCACGGATAATCGGGAGTTTACTGTATATATATATATATATATATATATATATATATATATATATATGAAGTTAATGTATTACTATTGTAAGTAATTTTTCCACCATTAAGTGCAATAATTTTACCTTGAGTGATGAGGCACCTTTCGGTCAATTGACCATTGTCGAATCACTGATGTTTTTCTGTTGTAGATGTTCGGTCTGTGAGATTGGTGTTTGTTGACGTTACGCGCACTTTTTCTTGATCTGTGTGTATGATGTTTCTATATAGTATGTCTTCTGTATATGTTGTTTGTAGATTCATTAAATTGTTGTGTATGTTTTTATAAATGTGGTATTTTTCTAGTGAGTTTAGTTCTATTGGGTTGTTATTTATTTCAAGTATGGTTAGGTTATTTTTGTAATTTGTTATTTCGTGTTTATGGGATATTAGGTGTGCTGCAACATTTGATACTTTAGAATTTTTGTTTTTGAATGCTCTATAATGTTCTTCAAATCTTATTTTAAATGTTCTGGTTGTTTTTCCTATGTAAAAAGCGTTACAGTTGTTGCAAGTGATTTTGTAAATTCCTGATAGGTTATGTTTTTCTGAATTTGTTTTGTGGTTTGTGTTATTAAGATATTTTATTATTTTGTTGTTTGGTTTGTAAGTTGGAGTGTAGTATTCTTTGTTGTATATTATTGTTATTTTTTCTATTTTGTTATTGGTGTATTTATATTTTAGGTAGATTTTTTTATTTTCATTATTTTCGTGTTCCGGTTGTAGTGTTGTGTTGAGGTTAGGTTTTTTGTGAATTTATTTTTATATATTTTTTATAATATGTTTGTTGTATCCATTTTCTATTGCTATTTTTGTAATGTTATCTAATTCTTCATTTAATTTTTGTTTGTTATCCTGTGTGTATTTTATTGCTTTATTTATCATGTTACTGTAAGTGTTAATTTTGTGTGTCCAGGGGTGGTTAGATTTGTAGTGTATTGTGGTGTTGTTGGAAGTAGGTTTCCTGTATACTGTAGTTTCTATTTTATTATCATTTATATTTAAAGTGATGTCGAGGAAGTTGATTGTTCTATTTGTTTCTGTTTCAACGGTGAATTGTATGTTTTCGTTGTATGTATTTAGTTTGTTTAATATTATGATGTGTTCGTTGTGAATGGTAGGTTGGTATATTATGAGTATATCGTCTACATACCTTGTCCATAGTGAGATATTGTGTGTGTTTATTATAGGTTTAATTATTATTTGTTCAAAGTGTTGTAAATATATTTCTGACATGACAGATGATATGGGTGAACCCATGGGGAGTCCAGTTGTTTGTTTATAATATTTATTGTTAAATTGGATGTAATTTTGGTTACATATGTGTTTGGTTAGCGTAATGATACTATCTATTATGTTTCTTTTTTCGTTATTGTGTATCAGTTTGTTTTTTATTATTTCTATGGTTTCTTCTATTGGGATACTAGGGTACATGTTAGTTATGTCATAACTTATTATTTTTGTGTTGCTGTTTGTTTTTATCGTTTTTATTTTATTAATTAATTCGTATCCATTTTTTATATTGTATGTGTTGTTGATATGTATTTTAGATCTTATGATTTTGTCTAGAATTTTTGCGATTATGTAAGATGGTGCTGTTGTGAAATTTATTAGTGGTCTAAATGGTGTGTTGAGTTTGTGGATTTTAGGTATCCCTGATAATCTTGGTGCGCATGGTTTGAATGGGTATAGTCTTGTGTGGTATTTTAATTTATTGTTATAGTTTAGGGTGTTTCGGTGAGTGACTATCAAGTTTTTTATTGTAATAAGGTATTTGCTAGTTGGATCTGGGATTTGTTCGTATTTATTTTCTTTTATGTAGTTAGTCATTGAATCGATGTATTTGGTGTTTTCTATTATTACTGGTGTATTTGTTTTATCTGATTTTAATATTAAGTAGTCGTTGTTTTCTAGTTTTTCTCTGAGTTTTATAATTTCTTTTTTATTAATATATTGTTCCGTTTTTTTGTTTTTTTCCGTTTTTATTAGGTTAATTTTATTATTAATATTGTTTCTTATGTGTTCAGTATTTTGGTGGGTAATTTTGTGGATTTTAGATTCTGTGTCAACTATTAGGTTTTTTATTATTTGTTTTTTGTTGAAGTTAGGTAGGTTATATTTGAAGGAATTTGTTATTATTATTTTTTCTTTTTCAGTAAATTGTGTTTTAGTTAAGTTTATGAATTTATTGTTGTTAGAGGTGTGGGTTGGTTCTAGGCTATTTTTTAGGTTATGTTGTTGTTTTGATGTGTGGATTGGTTCTAGGCTATTTTTTAGGTTATGTTGTTTTGATAAATTTTCGATTTTTCTGTTTTGTCTGTTTATAGTGTTTGTTTTATGTTAGAGTGTCAAAAGTTTTCATTATTTCCAAATTGGTTGTGTATAGTTCTAAATTGATTTGGCTTTTTTTATGGTAGGCAGATTTAATGTTTTGTTTAATTATGTGTGATTCTGCTATTTTTGTTGCTTTATTGATAATAGTGTTTTGTTTATTTTTTATGTGTAATTTAGCGTATTTTGGTGTTATATTAAGTGTTAAGCATTTTTTATTAAACTGTATTTTGTTGATGCAATTCTGGAGTTTGATTTTTAGGTTAAGTTATTTACGGTACAGTTGTTTACCTTGGTAGGTATTAAATTCTTGATATTTAACGTTATCCATTGTTTTTCCGTTGCACTGACTTTATGAAGTTAATGTATTACTATTGTAAGTAATTTTTCCACCATTAAGTGCAATAATTTTACCTTGAGTGATGAGGCACCTTTCGGTCAATAGTAATACATTAACTTCATAAAGTCAGTGCAACGGTAAACAATGGATAACGTTAAATATCAAGAATTTAATACCTACCAAGGTAAACAACTGTACCGTAAATATCTTAACCTAAAAATCAAACTCCAGAATTGCATCAACAAAATACAGTTTAATAAAAAATGCTTAACACATAATATAACACCAAAATACGCTAAATTACACATAAAAAATAAACAAAACACTATTATCAATAAAGCAACAAAAATAGCAGAATCACACATAATTAAACAAAACATTAAATCTGCGTACCATAAAAAAAGCCAAATCAATTTAGAACTATACACAACCAATTTGGAAATAATGAAAACTTTTGATACTCTCACACCTATTATTCACGAAAAAACACAACAAATTTTAATAAAACATAAAACAAACACTATAAACAGACAAAACAGAAAAATCGAAAATTTATCAAAACAACATAACCTAAAAAATAGCCTAGAACCAATCCACACATCAAAACAACAACATAACCTAAAAAATAGCCTAGAACCAACCCACACCTCTAACAACAATAAATTCATAAACTTAACTAAAACACAATTTACTGAAAAAGAAAAAATAATAATAACAAATTCCTTCAAATATAACCTACCTAACTTCAACAAAAAACAAATAATAAAAAACCTAATAGTTGACACAGAATCTAACATCCACAAAATTACCCACCAAAATACTGAACACATAAGAAACAATATTAATAATAAAATTAACCTAATAAAAACGGAAAAAAACAAAAAAACGGAACAATATATTAATAAAAAAGAAATTATAAAACTCAGAGAAAAACTAGAAAACAACGACTACTTAATATTAAAATCAGATAAAACAAATACACCAGTAATAATAGAAAACACCAAATACATCGATTCAATGACTAACTACATAAAAGAAAATAAATACGAACAAATCCCAGACCCAACTAGCAAATACCTTATTACAATAAAAAACTTAATAGTCACTCACCGAAACACCCTAAACTATAACAATAAATTAAAATACCACACAAGACTATACCCATTCAAACCATGCGCACCAATATTATCAGGGATACCTAAAATCCACAAACCCAACACACCATTTAGACCACTAATAAATTTCACAACAGCACCATCTTACATAATCGCAAAAATTCTAGACAAAATCATAAGATCTAAAATACATATCAACAACACATACAATATAAAAAATGGATACGAATTAATTAATAAAATAAAAACGATAAAAACAAATAGCAACACAAAAATAATAAGTTATGACATAACTAACATGTACCCTAGTATCCCAATAGAAGAAACCATAGAAATAATAAAAAACAAACTGATACACAATAACGAAAAAAGAAACATAATAGATAGTATCATTACGCTAACCAAACACATATGTAACCAAAATTACTTCCAATTTAACAATAAATATTATAAACAAACAACTGGACTCCCCATGGGTTCACCCATATCATCTGTCATGTCAGAAATATATTTACAACACTTTGAACAAATAATAATTAAACCTATAATAAACACACACAATATCTCACTATGGACAAGGTATGTAGACGATATACTCGTAATATACCAACCTACCATTCACAACGAACACATCATAATATTAAACAAACTAAATACATACAACGAAAACATACAATTCACCGTTGAAACAGAAACAAATAGAACAATCAACTTCCTCGACATCACTTTAAATATAAATGATAATAAAATAGGAACTACAGTATACAGGAAACCTACTTCCAACAACACCACAATACACTACAAATCTAACCACCCCTGGACACACAAAATTAACACTTACAGTAACATGATAAATAAAGCAATAAAATACACACAGGATAACAAACAAAAATTAAATGAAGAATTAGATAACATTACAAAAATAGCAATAGAAAATGGATACAACAAACACATTATAAAAAATATATACAATAAATTCACAAAAAAACCTAACCTTAACACAACACTACAACCGGAACACGAAAATAATAAAAATAAAAAAATCTACCTAAAATATAAATACACCAATAACAAAATAGAAAAAATAACAAATATATACAACAAAGAATACTACACTCCAACTTACAAACCAAACAACAAAATAATAAAATATCTTAATAACACAAACCACAAAACAAATTCAGAAAAACATAACCTATCAGGAATTTACAAAATCACTTGCAACAACTGTAATGCTTTTTACATAGGAAAAACAACCAGAACATTTAAAATAAGATTTGAAGAACATTATAGAGCATTCAAAAACAAAAATTCTAAAGTATCAAATGTTGCAGCACACCTAATATCCCATAAACATGAAATAACAAATTACGAAAATAACCTAACCATACTTGAAATAAATAACAACCCAATAGAACTAAACTCACTAGAAAAATACCACATTTATAAAAACATACACAACAATTTAATGAATCTACAAACAACATATACAGAAGACATACTATCTAGAAACATCATACACACAGATCAAGAAAAAGTGCGTGTAACGTCAACAAACACCAATCTCACAGACCGAACATCTACAACAGAAAAACATCAGTGATTCGACAATGGTCAATTGACCGAAAGGTGCCTCATCACTCAAGGTAAAATTATTGCACTTAATGGTGGAAAAATTACTTACAATAGTAATACATTAACTTCATAAAGTCAGTGCAACGGAAAAACAATGGAAAACGTTAAATATCAAGAATATATATATATATATATATATATATATATATATATATATATATATATATATATATATATATATATTTATTTATTTATTGATATTTTACGTTGTCCATTTTTATCCGTTGCACTGACTTTATGAAGTTGATAAATTACTATCGTAAATACTTTTGTCCACCACTAACTGCAATAATTTTACCTTGTGAAAAATATATTGAAAACGACCAGATCATTTAAAATAAGATTTGAAGAACATTACAGAGCATTCAAAAATAAAAATACAAAAGTATCAAATGTTGCAGCACACCTAATATCACATAAATATGAAATAACAAACTACGAAAATAACCAAACCATACTTGAAATAAATAATAACCCAATAGAACTAAACTCAATAGAAAAATACCACATTTATAAAAACACACACAACAATTTAATGAACCTACAGACCACATATACAGATGACATACTATATAAAATCATCATACACGCAGATCAAGAAAAAATGCGTGTAACGTCAACAAATACCAACATCACGGACCGAACATCTACACCAGGAAAATAATCAGTGATTCGACAATGGTCAAGTGACCGAAAGGTGCCTCATCACAACAAGGTAAATTTATTGTATTTAGTGGTGGATAAAAGTATTTACGATAGTAATTTATCAACTTCATATACATATATATATATATATATATATATATATATATATATGATGAATAGTTATTATCTGGAGTACATCCATTCATTCTGCAGTGCATAAAATCACAGTTCTGACGTTTCGCTAGAATCTCATCCAGCATTGACAAGGTGAACCCAACAACATTCGAAGAGCAAGGTGTTGTTGGGTTCACCTCATCAATGCTAGATGTGATTCTAGCGAAACGTCAAAACTGTGATTTTATGCACTGCAGAATGAACGGATATACTCCAGATAATAGCTATTTATCATATTTTTTTCATCCGTGAAGGAATACATATGAGCATATATATATATATATATATATACATATATATGTATACATATACATACTGTTGAAATGTACAACTTATACTGTTGAAATATTTCAATCAAAAATGATCTTTGTCATTCAAAAAAAAAAAGAGAAAAAAGAAGAGATGAACAAAGTCTTTTCTTTTTCTCTTTTTTGATTGACAAAGATCATTTTTGATCGAAATATTTCAATAGTGGGATAAGTTTTTATATGTGTCTATTTATTTATTTCCAAGAGATTGCAGTTTTGGACTATTGCCATTAGGTAAGTCTGTCAGTCTCTTATCTAGTCCAAAAAAATTCCTACATTTATATATATATATATATATATATATATAATAACGAACAAATCCCAGACCCAACTAACAAATACCTTAATACAATTAAGGTAAAAATTAAAGTACCACACAAGACTATACCCATTTTAAACATGCACACCAATATTAACAAGCATACCTAAAATCCACATACCCAACATACCATTCAGACCACTAATTAACTTCAAAACAGCACCATCTTACATGATCGCAAACATATTAGACAAAATAATAAGCTCTAAAATATATATTAACAACACAACAATCTTTAAAAAAATGGATACAAAATAATCAATAAAATAAACACATAGAAACAAACAGCAACTCACAAATGATTAATTATGACATCACTAACATGTACCCTAACATTCTAGAAAAAGCTTCAGAAATAATAAAAAACAAATTAATACACAATAACGAGAAAGAAAAACCAATAAATAGCATTACTATACTAATTAAACACATATGCAAACAAAACTACTTCCAATTTAATAATAAATACTATAAAAAACCAACTGGCCTCCCCAAGGGATCACCCATATCATCAGTCATGTCAGAAATATTTATACAACACTCTGAAGAAATGATAATTAAACTTACACTGTATACACAAAACATTTCACTATGGACAACATATGTAGATGATATACTTGTAAAACATCAACATACCATTCACAATGAACACATTATATTACTAAGTAAACTAAATGCATACAACGAAAACTTACAATTCACATATGAAACAGAAACAAACAGAACAATTAACTATCTTGACATCTCATTAAATATCAACAATAATAAATTAGAAACTACAGTAGACAGAAAACCAACTTCCAACAATACCACAATACACACAAAATCTAACCACCTCTGAATAGACAAAATTACAGAAGAAATTACAAAAAACAATTACAGTAACATGATAAATAAAGCAATAAAATACAAGATAACAAACAAAAATTAAATGAAGAATTAAATATCATTCCAGAAGTAGCAATAGAAAATAGATACAACAAACACCTTATAAAAAACATATACAATAAACTTACAAAAAAACCTAACCTCTACACAACGCTACAACTAGAACACAAAAACAAAAATAAAACAACCTACCTATAATATAATTACACCAACTACAAAATAGAAAAAATAACAAGTGTATACAATACAGAGCACTATTCACCAACATACAAACCAAACACCAAAATAATAAAATATCTCATTAACATAAACCACCAAATAAATACAGAAAACGATAACCTATCTGGAATCTTCATAATTACCTGTAATGACTGCAACGATTTTACATAAGAAAAACAACTAGATCATTTCAAATAAGATTTTCAGAGCATTCATGTTTAAAAATTTAAAAACCAACAAATGTAGCAGAATACCTAATACCACACAACCATTATATAACAAATTACAAAAATAACCTAACCATACTTGAAATAAATAATAATCCAATAGAACTAAACTCACTAAAAAAATACCACATTTATAAAAACAAACACAATAACCTAATCAACCAACAGACAACATATACAGACGATGCACTATTCAGAAACATCATACAGGAAACACACGACAAAATGTATATGACGTCAACAAATATCAACATCATGGACCAAAAAACTACATCAGAAAAATAGAGAAAAATAATTCAGTGATTCAACAATGGTCAAGTGACTGAAAGGTGCTTATCATCACAAATAATAAACATGAATTGAACTTAGTGGTGAAACACTACTGGTTGTTTACAATTAACAATAATAATTTTGTAAATTCAGTGTAATGGAAAAAAATAATGGATAATGTTAAATATCATATAACGAAATTTATTAAGAAAACGGTTTGTAAAATATTTGAACTTGTGAGATCGCAGCATACTGTCGCTGTCTAACAAAGGGCATACTGTCGCTGTCTATTGTAAATCTTTTGACCAAAAACGGTACTGCACACACCTGAAACCCATAAATATTAATATACGTCGAAAAGTTTTATTGTAGGTAAACCAAGATGTGACTCGATCACTGGAGAGGCTCTTTACTTGGACATCGAGGGACCATGCAAAATTATGGTAAAGAATCTATAAAAATGCAGAAAAACATGTCCAGTGAAACACCTGCACATTGGACAAATCTGAGAAGTTCCCACGCAAGCCAAGGGGAAGCTATGAAGAGTGACGTTCTGATAGGCTGGAACAATTTTGAGCGCCATAAAAAAGCCAATCAAAATTGAAAAGGGGATGAAACCTGTACGGAAACGATCCATAGGGAAACACAAAAGTTGTCAATTTTCAAGACTCGAAGGGGTGTCAAGTTCTAGGACTCGAAGGAGTCAAAATGCATTACTCGAGGAAGAAATACGTTAAGTTTAGTATGAAATGTTAAATTCAAATAAAGTAAAGTTGCAATGTAGAGTATCAAGTGAGATTAATAAGGGAAATAATTAAATAGAAAGGGAAGTAAAGCGAGGGAGATAAAAGATCAAATAAGGGAGATTATTAACCCATTATATCCCGAATTATATTTTTTTATTTTTTATTATTCATTTGACTTAAAACTGTTTATTAGAGCTTCAAATAGTTGGTTTGTAATGTTTTTGAACAAATTATTTGTGCTGATTGGTCAAAAAAGGGTGTGACCATTTGGTAACGCTAGGACATTCCACTACTATTTAACTACTCTATAATTGAATCAAGGAAAATGGATAGAACTAGATTTTATAGCAGGAACAAATATTTATTTGTACAGATACTTTGTTAGGCCTAGTTCTAACTTAGTAAGTTATAGTGTGAAAAATATAAAAACACTCAATGCAAAGTCCTACATCACATTTCTTGCACATGGTTCTTCCTACTGAAGGATGGGTTGTGAATCCCAGTAAAACCTTTTCCCCGGTAGTACCTTATAGCCTGTGTAAACCAAAACAGCCAAAAAACATTTTATATTGTTAATAGTAATATAGGGGTCGGGACAGTTCTTGAAAAGGGCATAGCGTTGTGTCTCTTCCTTTATGAGATGATATACTTCATCGTCAAAAAAAAGCTCAAACAAGTCACTTGCAGAAACATCCTTATATTTGCTGAAATCAGCAGTGGGAAAAACTGCATTCCTGTCCTGGATATCTCCTTCAACCCAACTTTTTTTTGGAGGGCTTAAATTCTTATTTTTTTTCTTTTTCTTTGCAAATTCCTTTTTTTGTGCTAATTCCCTAACATATTCATCTTTGATTTCTTGTAACACATCACTTTTTCTCAAAATAAAACTTTTGGTAGGATTTCTATTTTCCACTTGTAAACAATCAGTTTTATCCACAATGTCTTCTTGTGCATTAGGTTGAACCTCTGAATTTCCTATCTCTTCAGCCTCGATATTACCTTCAGTAGAATCATTATTTTCCACACGCAAACAATCAGTTTTATCCACAATGTCTTCTTGTGCATTAGGTTGAACCTCTGAATTTCCTATCTCTTCAGCCTCGATATTACTTTTATTAGAATCATTATTTTCCACACGCAAACAATCAGTTTTATCTACACTGTCTTCTTGTGCATTAGGTTGAACCTCTGAATTTCCTATCTCTTCAGCCTCGATATTACCTTCAGTAGAATCATTATTTTCCACACGCAAACAATCAGTTTTATCTATACTGTCTTCTTGTGCAGTAGGTTGAACCTCTGAGTTTTCTACCTCTTCAGTGTCAATCTTATCCGCGTCAACATCATTTTCCTCGTTCTCATCCACCAATTCATCGTTATTTCGATTGTATCTAATCTCTGCTGTAGCTAATAGTTGTTTTCCGGATAAATTATCGACTAATCCTCCTGAATCTTCATCACCAGAGTCCTCGTCCGTAAGAACTGCACTCTCTGGCGGGGCTATAAAAATTCCCTCTACTTCTCTCCCATCTGCATCGTTTGCCTCTAGTAAATCTAAGGCGTCTTGAAGAGTAAATCCTCGTCTGAAATAAAAAAAGTAATTTTGACAATCCAAACTAAGAGATCGCACTTGGTAGTGGAATGTCCTAGCGTTACCATATGGTAACATCAAAATGAAATATTTGATTGCAAGCACCTAAAGGAAAACTATTTCATCATTACTACACCAAAATATCACGTAACTAATACTAATTACATTTCATGTACATTTAGGCTTATTTATATTCAAATAGTATATGTTAGTACTCACTTAAATCGAATTGACATGGTGAATCAAACCCATTGGTTGTTGTCCATAAGTAGAGGCACTGATGAAGCACTTGTACACAGTTCTGAGCACCACTAACCATTTGAGGCTATAAACTAGACCTTTGTGTGTAGACTGATCAGTGTTACCAATCGAAATCACACATAACCTAAAATTACCTCCTCATTTTCTGAAGCATGTTAGCTGTGACCATATGGTAACGCTAGGCTAGAATGGGTTAAGTAATGAGCTATATTAAGTGAGGGAGATAGAAAAGTAGTACAAGAAATTAAATAAGGGAGATAATTGAACAGTAAGTGGAATTAATAAGGGAGTGATTTATTAAAGTCAGTTACGGCAAAGAAGTATTTGGAGTGAAAAGAGAAAGTGAAATTCAAGAAATTTGTGAATGGTGAAGTGAAACAAAGAACCACACAAGTATTAAGTATTAATTTATCTGAAATTTAAAGACAACTTTTTAAAGTCAAAATTGATAAGAGGTTTATAAACTTTGTAATAATTCTTTAAAGAGTAATAAGTCATTCAAAAATAAAATTTATTAAACTAGGTTCAGTAACCTATAGAAGCCTTAAAAAAATTAAGGACATTTAATAAAATTGTTAATTTAGTAATAAATATAAGAGTTCTGATGCCTACCGGCAAATTAGATTTAGTTAGAAATAATTATTTGTAACTACCTAAAAATATCACAGTTTGAACTTAGGATTAAAATAAATCAGTTATTGTAAAAACAAGTAGCTGCGTATTAATTTGATTTCCTAAGAGTCAAAAGATCTTGTAGGATAAATCGAGTAGGTATGTTATAATATATATATATATATATTTTTGACTATATATATATATATATATATATATATATATATATATATATATATATATATATATATATATATATTAGGCTAGTTCTAAAGATTATTGTGTGATCAAAATATTTCAATGGTGTGATGTTTTTATATGTCTCTATTTATTTATTTTCAAGAGATTGCAGTTTTGGACTATTGGCATTAGGTAAGTCTGTTAGTCTCCTATCTAGTCCAAAAATTTGTATGTATACATATATATTGCATTAATCACTTAAATAATAGTTTATGACTATCAGAACTTTGAATTTAGTAAATTTGTTAAAACTTACTGAGACAGAACGTTTTCGATCGCTATGTGCCGATCTTCATCAGTGTCTTCTCAAAGTTCGGATAGTCATAAACTATTATTTAAGTGATTAATAAGATTCAACCGAACGTAATGGACAACTGTTTTTAGGACAATGGTAGTATTAAAAAATCCTCATAAATTTTACTGTTTGCATTTACTTTTTGCTAAGATTTTTCATTAAACAATAATTATTTCTTCTGCCTTTTGGGCTTAGTAATATGTTTTAAATGGCTACATCTGTAGCTTTGACTGTGCACTCAATACGGGTAGTAAAGTTGGTGCTAGAAAAAGCAGAAAAAATATTTAATAATTGGCATGGATATTTAACCACACCAAGTTAGTTGAAAACAGTATTGTTATTTGCTAATTCTTGTAGTGATTGGTTTACTTATGAAAAATTATTTAGTTTCTTTAATTTTGAAAATTATGTTGTTTTTAAAACTTCACTTACTATAAAGGGAAATTATAAAATTACGAAAGAATGATTTAAATATAAATTGAACTTGACACAACAGGTTGCTCAGATGGTGCTTGAAACGTGCCACAAAGGTTTGTACAATGCTTTAATTAGACGCACACAAGAACGCAATGACCACCAACGGTTAATGCTAAAAAGAGAAAGAATTGAAGCTCTTGCAGAGAGTATGCGTGAACAAGGAACTACCGAGGAAGAAATACAACCTATCGTAAGTAAAGTTATCGAAGTATGTAATTATTATAGTATTTAAGTTCTTATACTATTATTAAAGTAAGGTAAATATTATTTTTTTTCAATGTGACCTGAATTGTCTATATGTTCAGCCACTCTTTCTTATAGTAATTTTCCTCCACGCCTATAAACTATGTTGATTGTTTGGAGTAACCACTAAGTTTTAATTTTTTTTAGAGTTTAGGATTGTTTATCAATGTTAAACTTTGATTTGAGCCAGTAATTTGTTGAAGTTTTATAAAATTTCTAATAAAAATAATCACTTACAGTTTATGAAGTAACATTAATTTTTCAAAAAATTCAACTATGAGTTGCAGCTACAGAACTGACATAATTAGTAATGATTGTTTATAACAGCATTATAAAAAATTACATTGCTTTCACAATTATATACACAGTGTAAACGGCTAAGCTTTAACTAAGTAGCAATAGTATAGAAAATAGTTTTTATCATTTGATGAAATTTACTCCGGTCATTAATTTCTTTATTTGGAACGATCATTTGGAAAATTTGCGTCATAAAAGTTCACAATTAATTTATGGTTTCTTTGACCTTTAGGTAATTTGTTTTTAAACAAATGGATGTGTGGGTTACTCAACATATTGACTGTTGGGAATGGCGGCAATAGTAAACCTCTTTCGCTGCAAATCTTTTTTTTCTCTCTAATGTACCGACCCGCTTTAACATGAAGCAACTGCAGTTTATGTATGTAATTAGAATCATATGGGGCTTCCAAATTGTTTAAAACCTTTTGTCATTAAATCCCACTTTTTTTGTTTTTTATTCGTTCTGGAAAGTTGGGCACACATTATTATTGCCTATATATTTATTTTCAATTACTATTTTTTTTCAATTAATTGTAATATTTTTAAAACATTTGAAATTAACGTTATCTTTAATTTTAAAAAAAGATTATTCATTTTTCTATTTTATTTTGGACATGTAGTACCTATATCACATTCAGTGCAGATTGTAATTCAAGGTATCCCAAATATGGAATTTTTTTAAAACTATAAATCTCTTTGGCAATTAGATTGGAATTAATACCAAATAAGGTTTTATGGCTTAAAAAGTACATTTTTATGGAGTTTGGAATATAACACAATAGTTGGGACTAATATAATTGGAGAAAGATTGTGGTAGTGTTTTGAGTTTTAAGCATGAATATTATCCATGTTCTAAACTATTACATAACTTAGTTTTATGACTTTTGAGTACAAGACTAACTAGTTAATATTAACTATTAATTTAGGGCATAATTATATTTGAAATTAAATATAAACTTGACAAAAAAGAGGGGTTTGAGGTTGTCCTGCTTTAGATACTGTTTGACAACAGTTGGCAACAATTTTAATAAATTGACCTCATTCTGTAAATGTTAGGATCAATCTGACCCAATGAGCCGGACCAGAAATGTTTACAACAGAATTGGGGGCAATACCAAGTAAAAGAGCTTTGTGTCTTGGTTAAAAGAGTTTGATTGAAATGTTGGGCTAGATGCCAGCTGCCTAGGAGTAATTCAAGAATTCTGCAGTCAACGTATTAACTGCAATTTGATTAATTAAAAATACCACATTTGTAGCCATAAAACTCAGCCTTCTTAACCTTAATGATTGTTTTATTTGGAATGCTGGTACATTTGTGACAGAATTTCTTATTTAAAGCAATTGTAAAATAAAAAAGCTAAATGCATCATAAATACACAATGGTTACTAGATGACAACTGACACAAAATTTTACCAGTCAAATTTGAATAAATTTCTACTAAGACTTTGTATAACAAAGGACTATAAAGTCAATGTTAAGTGATATTACATATTAATCATGTGAAAATACTTAACTTTATAGCATTTGGTTTGTAAAAAGTTTTATTACAATATTTGTTTATGTTTTTTGTTAAATTTTATTTGTAAAGGGTGTTTAAAAAGCCATTGCATTTTCATTTTTAAAATTGATTTCTGGAAATTTCTTTTATAAGATCAAGAAGCATGATCTGACTGCATGATTTTGCAGGTCAGATTTTGCAGTTACACCAATGTTTCTTGTAAAGGTACCTTATAAATCTCCTTCATTTGCTAATAAATCATGTATAAGTACTCCCTTCTCTCATATAGCCTCAGTGTTTGTTAACCAACTAGTCTGATAAAAACTATAAAATTTCCAGCCAGTTAAAGCAAAGAGATATACTGAAAAATAAAATTGTTTGTAACAACAAATTTTAACTATACAGACCGGCTTTAAATGTGCTACATAATTTTCAGGTGGATGACTGGTTTTCACCTCCTGAGCGTAATCTCTTAGCAACTGTGGAGGCAATGATAAAAAAACTTCAATTAGCCGAACTTCAAGTGGATGACACTTTGTTCTTGCTTCAGTTATTTACTTACTATCAGAGTAGCAGTCTAAGTAGCAAACCAATTAAATGAAATATGTACATATTATTAGAAAGAAAATTTTCAACCTTTCCATCATGTATGTTATTGGTGTTGTTTCCACGTATCCTTTACCACTGAATTAGTCTTTCTAATATATCTGTCTTAGAAGATTCTCCTTCTTTCCTTTAGGCTTTCACTCTAATCTAGTCATCAAGTCCATGTTCATCTCATTGGCCTTTCCTGTTGTCTAATTCCATGAATCCAATAAACATATAGCGGTATTTCTTGCTCGATCTTTAATCTTTCAGGATATGAAGGAATGACACTATACATTAGATTGGTTACAATGATACTGTCTGAATGACCCATCTACATAGATAGGAATAACAGAATATCTTTTCTGATAACTGAGCGTCTCAACTGACTGATAGCACATGGTTAACTATGTATTAGCTCCAATTTCAGGGACTCCTTCAGTCAATAGTCTGTGTGTTATAGGAAACTGTATGTGATTAATAGTGTTAGTATTGATATAGTTTTATTTTACACATTAAATGAATCTTCTATACTAGCTTTTGTAATATATGGTCCTAATTGTAATATATCTAAAAGTATTAGCAAACCTTTAATTAAGAGCAATTTAATTTTATAAATAAATTGAACACAAGCTCATAACAAAAATTGTATCTATTCAAACTCATTTATATGGCAATGTCATTATCCTTAGTATATACGATTCTTTCTTTAGATTTAATAACTTACTAGATTTTGTTATACAATTATAGTTTTAAAATGCATGACAATGTTCATTTTTTGTAAAACTCCAGTAGAGCGAGACGAGCAGTGACAAACAAACGCACCAGAAATGTTTCGAACTGTTTTTGTTGTTGCATTATAAATAATAATAATATTATTGGTATCTCAAATTGGCATTAGCTTTGATAAATTCATTCATTCAAAACAACTAATACTAAAATCAGACATAGACCATAATTTATTAATTTTCCTATAAATTACACCGCACGTGTATTTTAACAGTTTAAAAAAACAAGAATTGGAATTGTTACTTTAATCAATAGAGAATCCAGTATTGGCGATTTATTGTTACCATTAGAATTGACAATTCCTGAAATCGAAAATTAAATCAACTTCATAAAGTCAGTGCAACGGAAAAATAATGGACAACATAAAATATCAATATCAATATATATATATATATATATATATATATATATATATATATATATATATGTGTGTGTATGTATGTGTGTGTGTGTGTGTGTGTGTGTGTGTGTGTGTGTGTGTGTGTGTGAAGTTGATATATTACTATTTTAAATAAATTTACCTTGTTGTGATGAGGCACCTTTCGGTCACTTGACCATTGTCGAATCACTGATATTTTTCTGGTGTAGATGTTCAGTCCGTGATGTTGGTAAATGTTGATGTTACACGCATTTTCTCTTGATCTGCGTGTATGATGTTTTTATATAGTATGTCTTCTGTATATGTGGTCTGTAAGTTCATTAAATTGTTGTGTGTGTTTTTATAAATGTGGTATTTTTCTAGTGAGTTTAATACTATTGGGTTATTATTTATTTCAAGTATGGTTAGGCTATTTTCGTAGTTTGTTATTTCATGTTTATGTGATATTAGGTGTGCTGCAACATTTGATACTTTTGTATTTTTATTTTTGAATGCTCTGTAATGTTCTTCAAATCATATTTTAAATGATCTGGTCGTTTTCCCTATGTAAAATGCATTGCAGTCGTCACATGTAATTTTGTAAACTCCTGATAGGTTATGTTTTTCTGTATTTGTTTCGTGGTTTGTGTTATTAAGATATTTTATTATTTTGTTGTTTGGTTTGTATGTTGGAGTGTAGTATTCTTTGTTGTATATATTTGTTATATTGATTTTTTAATTTTTATTATTTTTTTGTTCAGGTTGTAGTGTTTTGTTGAGGTTAGGTTTTTTTGTAAATTTATTGTTTATGTTTTTTATAAGGTGTTTGTTGTATCCATTTTCTATTGCTATTTTTGTAATGTTATCTAATTCTTCATTTAATTTTTGTTTGTTATCTTGTGTGTATTTTATTGCTTTATTTATCATGTTACTGTAAGTGTTAATTTTGTGTGTCCAGTGGTGGTTAGATTTGTGGTGTATTGTGGTGTTGTTGGAAGTAGATTTTCTGTGTACTGTAGTTTCTATTTTATTGTTATTTATATTTAATGTGATGTCAAGATAGTTAATTGTTCTGTTTGTTTCTGTTTCAACAGTGACTTGTATGTTTTCGTTGTATATATTTAGTTTGTTTAGTATTGTGATGTGTTCGTTGTGAATGGTGGGTTGGTATATTACAAGTATATCGTCTACGTATCTTGTCCATAGTAAAATATTATGTGTGTTTAGTATAGGTTTAATTATTATTTGTTCAAAGTGTTGTAGATATATTTCTGACATGGCTGATGATATGGGTGATCCCATGGGGAGTCCAGTTTTTTGTTTATAAAATTTATTGTTAAATTGGAAGTAATTTTGGTTACATATGTGTTTTATTAGTGTTATGATACTATTTATTGTGTTTTCTTTTTCGTTATTGTGTATTAGTTTGTTTTTCATTATTTCTATGGTTTCTTCTATTGGGATACTAGGGTACATGTTAGTTATGTCATAACTTATTATTTTAGTGTTGTTGTTTCTTTCTATGTTTTTTATTTTATTAATTAATTCGTATCCATTTTTTATATTGTATGTGTTGTTGATTTGTATTTTAGATCTTATTATTTTGTCTAGTATTTTTGCAATACCACTCGTCGTAGTGTGGTGCTCGGGCTCTGCAGGCAAGAGACTGCTTCGTGGATGGCGCATATTTCCCCATCGAAGTTGCTAGTATATTTCCCGACAGCCATGCACTTTTCAAACAGACTTGAATAGACTCCTGCTCCTGTTGAGCTGGTTTCTGGTAAATATGATCCGTCTGTATAGATATGGACCCACTCGTGCAAGGGGTAGTTGAGATTCATTGTCTCCATAACACACTTCTGTAGTTCCAGCAGGCTTGTCATTGCTTTGGTTGAGGTCAAACTGTTGTAGGTCAGCCTGTTCGGCAGGGCGGCAACTATGGTCGTGTAGTGAGCAAGCGGAGCGGGTTCACCAAGCTGTAGGTTGTACTTATCGATTAGAGACTGAGCGTGTACAAGGGGTGTATTTTGCGTTCTCAGACGAAGACTTATTTGGGCATATGAGTTCCAGTGCTTCGAGTCCGCTCGTTTGGTTCTCTCCTAGTATTTAAGATTAAGTTTGTCTCGTCTTGATTCGAGTGGTTGAATCCCTGTCTGCAGCTGCATTGCTGCAATGGGTGTTGACTATGCTAGTCCGGTTATAGTTCTAGTGCATTATTCTGAACGGTATCTAGTTTTGAGAGGCTTGTGTCGGATGCAAGCGCTATTACTTCCGTACTCCATCGCTGGTCTGATGCAGGTTTTGTAGGCTGTTGCTAATACATTCCCTCCCCATTGAGTCGCAGTTAGGCACTTGAGTAGGTTGTTTCATCTTTGGGCTTTCTCTGCAGTCTGCTGGATATGATCTCTCCAAGACAATTTTGTATCCAGTATCATGCCTAGTTACTTCGATGTGGTAACTTGTTCGAGTAAGGTTCCCATACACTGAAGTTGGATTACATGCCTCCTTGTACTCATTGTACATAGTTGGGTGATAGTTTTCTCCTTGTTGATGGTCATTTTATTCAGAACCGCCCACTCTTCAATGTTCCTGAGGGTTGTATTAAGCGTAGACTCAAGACCTGGGAAAACTAAGAACGATACTCCTGGGGTTTTTTCGATTGTTTCTGTGAAGTCATTCATCATTATATTAAACAACAAACAACTGATGACAGCTCCTTGAGGTAGACCTTGGAGCTGTTGTCTGTGAAAAGAGCAGCGTTCTTAAAATTACATTTGATGAGCCGTTGTGATAAGAAACTTTTTATCCAGCGAAGCATTTTTCCATTGATTCCAAGATCCTTCATTTTCTTGGTAAGCAGTGGGCGTAGAACTTTATCGTAGGCCGCTTTAAAGTCGATGAGAACTGCCAAGGTGGACTGCTTCTTGTGAAATCCATCCTTCACTGCCTGTGTGAATTTGACCACTTGGTCTGTCTTCGAGCAGTTTTTACAGAATCCGGCTTGGTAGGCGCTAAGAAGCTCATTGCTCTCAAGGTGTTCTCTTATTCTTTTCTCGTCCATCTTTACAGCTACTTTGCTGCATACATGTGTGTGGGAGATAGGCCTATAACTTTCTAATTCTGTGGCCTGTTTACCCTTTTTGAGAAGCGGTGTAATTGTTGCTTTTTCCATGCGTGCGGCAGGGTTCCTTCCCATGTAGCATTTATGAGGTCAAGAAAGGTTTTCTTAGCATTTGTGCCAAGGTTGCGGATTAATTCAGGGAAAATTTCGTCAGACCCTCCAGATTTGACTTTCTTCAGGGTTAAGATCGCCGCTTCTAGTTTGTCATAAATGAATGGTTTGTACATAGCAATGAACTGGGAATACGTTGGGCATGTGGCAACAGGATGGTCTTTGAGATTTCTTCTTTCAGCTTGTGTGAGATGCATTCTGCTTAAGGCCGCTTAGTGCTTGCACAGGGCGTTAGCTATGTCTTTTGGCTTGGTTAAGGTTTTTCCATTTTTTATAATTGGCTCAAACCGCTGTTGTACTTTATTGTTATTGAGGCTGCCAATAAATCTATGCGCTTTCAGCCCATCTTTCCTAAGGTCCATTTTTGCAACGAATGATCTGTATGTTGTTCTTTTGGATTGGATTATCTCCTGCTTGAGAGTAGCTTGTGATTTTCTCAGATCTGCGCAGTCTGCCATGTTTTTTGTTCCACTGCTCTTTTCCTTGTGCAGTTTCTGCCTCGTTTAAGTATAGTGAGCATGGTATTCCAGAAAGGTCTATGCTTCTTTACTTGCCCTCTTGGTATGCACTTTTTGGCTTCCGCAAGTATTGCTTTCGTAAATCGTGCTGTTGACTTATCTATGTTGCTGTCTAATATGCTCGCCGGCAGGAGCTCGTTTGTGACTGTTGCAAATCTCTTCCAATCAGCCTTCCCAAAGTTCCATCTGGGCAGTCGCTGTGGTTTGTTCTGTTTCCTGCAAGCGATTGTTAGGGCTAAAACTCGGTGTCCGGAACCCTCAACGGCGTCTAGCAGACACAACTCGCTTCTTGTGAGGAGGGTTGCATGCGTCAAGGCAAGGTCTGGGGTACTGGTGGATCCAGCGAATGACAAAAAATGTTGGTCCGGTAGGTACCTGCATTAGACTAGAATAATCGAAAAGTTCTTCTAAAGTTTGGCCAGTGCGGTTGCGGGTTGTGGGAGTGAGCATTGAAGTCTCCTATAATGGTGCTATTTTTGTGGTTACATAAGTTAGTGATTCGGTCAAGGTTTGGTGTATCGTTCGGCGGATTATAGAGACCAATTATCTTAAAGTGCGTTCCATTCGGCCAAGCTTCTGTGAGCACAGCCTCTAGTTTATCTGTTTCGGTCATTTCGTGCAGATTGGTCACTTTGCTAGCAAGCCTGTCGTTCACTCCGACAATCATTCCAGACGCTACTTGTCTTGATCTTTTAAGTATGTTGATAGAATAGTTTGTCACATTGTAAGAGCTTTGTGCTTCAGTTGAAGCTCCGGCTTCGACAATAATGAAGATGTCTGCGTCAGAGTCATTAATAATAGTTTTGAGTTCAGTGAACTTCGATGTGTTCAGCCCTCCAGCGTTCCAGAAAAGGATACGAAAAGCGTCGTTGAAACCCTTAAAAGGGCTGTTGGCAATACTTTCAGTTATATCGAAGTGGCTCGAGAAGATTTTTAGTCTTCGGCAATCGCTGTAGCAGAATTAACGTTACCCAATGTGCACCACGAGGAGGCCTGCTACTTTACACCCCCAGTAAGATTCTTGTTTAAGTACATATAGTAAAAGTGATAAGTGAATACAAGAAAACAGTGTTTCAAAGCTGAATATATATATATATATATATATATATATATATATATATATATATATATATATATATATATATATAAAGGAATTTTTGGACTAGATAGGAGACTGACGGACTTACCTAGTGACAATAGTTCAAAACTGCAATCTCTTGGAAATAAATAAATAAATAGACACATAAAAACATATCACACTATTGAAATATTTCGATCATACAATGATCTTTGTCAAAAAAAAAAGTCTCCTATCTAATCCAAAAATTCCTAAATAAACTTTAAGCTCTACTAGAACTAACCTTAAAATATATATATATATATATATATATATATATATATATATATCGAAACAACTAAGGTTATTAATATACAGTATCATCATCATCAGGAATAATAATCATTTTATTCATTCCTGATGATGTTGATACTGTTTACTAACGAAAAGCTTTGAATAAAAATTAATAAATAATTCTTGTATTTGAATAACCTCAGTTGTTTTGATTATTATACAAGAAAACATCTTTTATATAAAGTTCTTTTGTCACAGTGTTTGTAACAACACTTCCCTGAAACGGATTCACTGATTCTTATAAAATTTTGTGTGTATATTCATTAGGTATGAAAATAGGACGTAAATCTTTTTTCTTACCCTGAAGTGGAGTTCTTTATGTCCTCTAACATTGCCCACTTCGTCACTAGATGCTAAAGTGTCAGTAGGTTGACTTTTCTTAATTATAAATGATTCTATTATCCCTTTCCACTTTCCAATGTTCACTTCAGACATCATAATTGAAATAAACACACTTTTCACTATCAGTTACTCACTTTACACATGCGAGAGAATATAATAATATCAACAAAAACGTATATCACAAGACTACACTCACACAGACGCTGTCAATGCACTGTTGGACGAGTCTTTTCGGCAAGGTAGGAGACAACAGTGCATCACAATCTCAAGTCACATTTCAGGTAGAAGCACTATAAATGAGCATCTATAAATTCAATATGTTCATACTCAGACTCTAACTTTACTGTCAAGCCAGGCGCAAATCTGTGATTCATAGTGTCGCTTCACAAAATTAATAGTCAGCATTAAATTTGCTTCCTGGTATTGGTGGAGTAGAATCAATTTGTTTTAAAGATGAATATTTTTCTGCTGAAATTAATTGGTTTGGGAGAGGCATGTGCCCCCTGCCCCGGCTACGACTTTGTTAACAATAATGAGTCCTTTGATTTAACAGCATTTATAAGAAAACTAACAAGATATGGATAAAGGTTTAAATTTGTCTAATCTACATTTTGTTAATTCAATTATAATGATGTAGCTCTGAAGATGCTAACCTTCTGAACAAGATGTACTATGAAGTTTAAACAATTTTGTCTTTAAAGCTAATTATCTGTTTTGTAGATTTTTAATATTTATAATATCAATGAGGAAGATAGATCAATATGTCAAGGATTATTAAAATGAAAATTGTTTAAGATAGACCTAAAAGTGTTCATTTTCTTGTAATGGTAAATTTAGGCACCATGCCATTGTTATCTGTTTAGTTAAATACAACATCCAGAATAAATAGTTTAGATTTAACAAAGACATTTACCTCCAACATACGTATATAAAATTTGTAGTTCATTGCTAAAGTAAGTTAATTGGGAGATCTTTTCATATACCTTGTTAAGCCTACCTATGGCACAAATCATAATACGAAATCACACTTTACTAAACACCTCATATCCACAAAGAATAATTACATAATCATATCTAAAAACCTATAAATTTGGCACAGACTAAATAAGAATAAATACAAACTCCAAAAGACAGAACCATTTGCAAAGACACCCTAATCCCAAATTATACCTAACACACACAGACTCAATCAACACATAATTATATTATGATTCACAATGGCTTTTTGATATAATTATACCCCTAAACTCTTTTAAAATCATCTAAAATAGATACTTTACCTCTAACCTATCTTTAAAAAACCAAGAAGTTAGATACTGCCTCAGTTGATACATTTGAAAAGTACATCCTCATTTATGCAAAATAAATGCTACTGTAGGCAAACATTTACATAATATGTTAATAATGTATGTAACTGTATAGCAGTAGCTGAAGTTGATGAAGGAAACAAATATTGTAATTTTTACAGTTATTGTAATTGTGTATTGAGTATGTGTGTAGGGTGTAGTTTGAAGTGCTTATATATTTCGTATTGTTCGGTTGTGTAGCGTTGGTTATTTCTGTGTTGTTTATGAAGAATTTGTAGGTTAGATATTATGTCTATGTAGTCATGTTTTTTGTTCAACAATTGCCCATAGTAGGAATTAACAAAGTAGAATAGAAACCACTAAATAAAAATGCTTAGTGTCTACATTCTTATATTTGGATATAAATTACACTCAGGGAAGGTTTAAAGATAGTTAATAATTTGTTTAGTAAAAAAAAGTATCTGTTGGCAAAAGTATCTTGTATTTATTGTTATGATTTCATTCATCTTGATGAGTTGTTTTTGGCACATTTACAAAACTAATTTTATACAATGTACTATTGAAGAGGAAAGCATAAAGTTTGCTTTACTTAAATTCGTTATAATCAACATTATAGAATTATCATTTGAATGAACTTGTCTGTTAACTGTATCGATATTACCTGTACTAATGTGTTTCTCCTTTCTTATCGAGCATGTTTGAAATAACATCATCTGGGACTGAAACAAAGCAGACACATATATTAGAATTTAGATTTAGCAGCATTCCCTAACTTTGCATCCCATTTCTTGTTGGGGTAGGTCTACTTTGAGCAAAGTTTTCTAACAAACGTGAATATCCTAATTAGTTAATATGTTCTTTTTGCCAATATATCATCAAATCACAGCAATGATTAATTAAAAATTTGAATAACTGTTGCTAAAATAATAACGTTTACTTTACAATTTAAAGTTATGTTAAGTGTCTATGTTAACATTCAACTAGTACTGAAAACCCAAAAGCCTAATGGAATCACTTCCATGACAAAGTTCATTAAATAATAGTTACTTAAAAGGCCTCGAATATTTGGTAGTTTATTTGATAGTATAAAACTGAATTAGGAGGTACTTACTTTCGCTGTATCCTCTGGCTGCCATATCTTCTTTACATACAACCAAAACAAAGAGTGCTGAAATTAGACCAGCAAGCAGGTAGTTTCACAAAACATCCTTTCTTAAATACTATAAAACACATGCTTCCTGAACAAATTTTAAAAAAAATAAAATTTTAATTTTCAATCCTTTTTATCAAAACACTCTTTATAATGTCTTGTTTTCACAACAATGTTTTAGTAGATGTTTTTAATACAAGATTTTAACAATTTTCCAATTAGTTATACAACCCTTTTAGTTATATTAAGATTTCTTCTCAACAACCCTGTACATATCAGTTATGATTATTTCCAATATCTTGAACCAAGTGTTTAACATCTTAGAAAAATCAGAACTGTAAAAAAATTATCTTAACTCTCGCAAAAGATGGTGTAAATATGTTTTTCACCTTTAAATAAGAAATAAAAATAATTGGATGTACAAATTTTGGGTAGCATCTGCTCTTCCATATCATCGGTCATTCTTTTATAATCTACTTCTTAAAGTCTTATTCATGGATATATAAATTTAGTTGCATTTCTATTGCCATCAAACTGATTGTATATCTTCTATTATTTCCTAGTTACATTTCATTCTGACAATAGTATTTGTTAATTCTTGCAATAATGTTTAAATATATTTTGACATTGAGTGGAATATGAAGTTAGAATAGCTTTTAAATTCCCTTTAATAAATTTATAAAATAGAATACTTTGATTTATTTTTATTGACAGCTTTGCATAAATTATTTTTAGTAAACAAATTGCTCTATGCTGTTGACACATTTACTTGGTCCAAAACTACACCTGTCCATTTACAGTGCTAAAGCTACAAAAAGTGTCATATTTAAAAAAAAATTTTAATTAAAAAAAATGTTTTTTTATCAATTTTTGTATGGTTCTAAGGAGATTTATATGATAGAAGATATATATAAGTTCTAGGAAGGTTTTGATTTTTTGTGCCACAGTGAATATGTTAAGAGTGAGAGAAGTCAGAAATTTCCAAGCCATGCTCCTCATCAGACAATATAAAAGTTAATATACGTAGAAAGATATAGGGAAAAGGAGTTAGTTTTCTTAACCCCTATAATGTCATTTAGTAAAAAATCAAAGTTAATGTTACTGTACAGTATAACAAGAGTATTTTTCATTTAAAGTTATAATTGATAAGACACAAAATATATTTTTTTCAGAAAATATGTAAGTAATAATCCTTTTTTAAATTGCAGTGTGTTCCCTGAAAATGTTTCTCTGCTCTTGTTTAATTTAATCATTCATCACCACGTCTTATTAAATTTAATTAGGGAATTGTTGTCAATACCTTAATCCTAATGTGATCATAAACGCCGCAGATTATTACTAATGGGGGTGTTACAGCTAAGTTTTCCAACCTCTTTCCTCTAGGTTCTAAATGAGGATAAAATATTATTTTTGAAACAAACATTTATGTGTAGAGTATGTATAAGAGAGGATAAAATTTAGATCCATGCTAAATGCCTCAACATATATTTTAGCCAGTTTTTTAGCATTACATTTCATTTATTAACATGTCCAAATGATAGAGTTTTTAATTCTCCAAGTTTACTACCTATTGTGTGTTTTTTTAAATTAAACTTTTAATGCATTTCAAACATGAATTCTGGATTGGTTGTTTTCTCTTTCTTGGTTTGAAGGAGCCTGATATGGCTGTCTATTTGGTTATTTTTTAAAATTAAGTGACTTTTAGGACTCTAATTCTTGCTACCTTCAGGGTTTTAGGTTCAAAACTACAAGTAGATGTGTGTGCACCTGTGTGAGGTTGTATGTGTGAGTGTGTGCATGTTTAAGCCCTTCTGCCAGTATTGCGGAGGTGATAATTATTATTGAGCTCTTTGCTTTAAAACTTCAAAGAAAAACGTTTTGTATCACATTTGTTATTAAATATTTGTATTACTAAATTTTTCATAGTGTCAATTCTGACATTTTTTACTTCACATTTTGAAGGCCAAACATAGTAGTATTAGAATACATATTTCAACCTGAAGAGAAAATAATTTTTAATAAAATGAAAACATTCAGAAAGTTGACTTTTTTCAGTTAATTTTTATGTTATAATATTTCATAAGTACATTGTTTTTGGAGTGAATACTCACGTAAAGTTTTATTCTGATTTACTTTGTCATTTTCCCTCCAAAAGGAAAATTTAATTTGAGACGTTTCATAAAAAATGTTTCTTTAAAAGCTCCTTGTATGTTTTGCCTTACATTAAGGCACTCTTCAACTTTGGAATTTAAATCATGTGTTACAATTGTAGCTTTTTAACAATTATTTGTGAAATTCCTGAAGATGTATTTTTTCACATCAATTATTGCCCACCTTACCTAGTACTATTATAATATTCTTGAGCAGGCTCGCCTAGAGAAAGTTTTGGGCCCCTGGTCAAACATGAGTATGGGCCTCTTTATTACTTCCAACATAGGCCTATACAACCCTGTATTTTGCTTGACATTATAATTAAATTATTGTTTCTGTGTTAAAACAAACTAGGGCTACTGAATCTAATCTGTGTGTGTTTAGTTTTGTTGAAATAAACTGCATTTCTCTTACAGCAACTAAGACACTGCATTTTGTGTGAATAGAACATTTCATTTAGTTAGTATTACTTTGCCATTAAAAGCTTGAACAATTGTACATTGTGCTTTTTATACTTTATTGGTATAATGTTTTTATCTCTTTTATGGATCTCGCCACACAAGAAATTATTTCTGCAGTAAAAAAACACCAACCCGGCCTGACCCCTCCGGAGTCCGGGCCCCTGGGCATTTGCCCCCCTCTCTGAGCGGGCCTGTTCTTGAGTATAGTATATTTAAATCCTTTATTAAGTACAGCAGTGCTAGGAATGGCAGAAAATGCTTGTGCTTGTGTACCCAAGTAAAACTTTAGAACGTCGTAACAAATCTCAAATTGAGTTTTATATCAACAATTTAGTTCACAAAGAATTTCTGTTTTTATTTGTAGTGGAAATTTTACAGTTGATGTATGGTGTTTTAAATTAAATAGTAAATTAAAGACTTATTGCTTGGTAGTGTAAATCCTGAATTGATGAGGTATTTATATGAACTTCCTCTGATACTGGGAAAAAGAGGGGAGCTTAAGTGTGTTGGCCCTTATCTCTCTGTCTTTTATTGGGATCATGGCACAGTTTTTTCCCATTACTCTCTGTTAGTAGTAGGAGAGAGAATCACGGCTATTTATGCATGATCATTTTTCTGAAGAAGACTAGCTCTCATAACTATCTGCTCATTATTCCATATTTTAATGAAGTGAAGTTCTAGACAAAATTAGAATTTTGTATTATTCCAACAAAATAAATTTTAATTCTTTTAATAATGATTAAGAGAAATATGTGTTTGATTCATGAAAATAAAAAGAAAAGAGAAACTTCTGCACTATTTGATTTCTTCTAAAATATGGAAAATCAATTAGTAACATTTTGTGAACAACTCTACAAAAACAATTCAAAATAAAACTCATAACGATGTTTTCGTACGTGATATATAAATTATGCATAGTTAAGGTAAAGAAGAGCATTCAAGTTACAATTAGAGCATGTATAATAATTAGTAACTTTAGAAATATGAGTCATTAGTTAAAAAAGTGACACATCTGTTCTTATTTTGTGGTTCAACTTACTGAGTCGTTTTTGGCAAGTTTGCAAAAGTATTTTTAGTCAGTTTATCTTTGAAAAGGAATTAGGAAATAAATTTAAAGATTTATTTTTTTAAAATATACAATTATAATTTGACCTTCAGTTTGCAATATCTGTGTCTTTTGCTGTGACCATTTTCTTTGTGACATAAAGTTCAAGAAGTAGAAAGAAAGTATCAGCCATAACTGACAGAGTATTTGCCATACGCAAATATTTAAGATTTAATTATATGAAATAATGCAGACTTTAAATTGCATTGTAAATGCTTAAACTATTTAATAAACTGAATATTCTAAAACGAAGGAAAACATTTTTTACAGGTAAAATAAATGGTAGTTCAGGTGGCACAGCTCTTTACTATTCATTTCAGTGTATTTCTGTGAAATAGCCACCTTGAACACATTAGTTAATGCTAGTAGCTTTGTTTATTTGCACAATTATACTGTGCATAATTTTTTATTATTTTGTATTTTGCTTTGTAAATGTACTTAACATACCAACATGTGAGACAAGTTAACTAAAACTGGAAATTTTCAGTAGTTTATCTGAACTATGTTTTGAAGACATGCAAAAGAGTAGAAATGAGCTACCTGACATTTATGCTAGATGAAATGCCTCTAGTTCTACGCAGGTTTCACATCAACGAATATATGAGGTACTTTTTTTTTATTAATCCCTTTTTAAAGTTGCTTGATGTAATCATCTTGAATTCAGTGATTAAACTAAAATTAAAAATTAGTTAACTAAGTGAATACATAGGGTTTACTTGCTGATGCGTTTCCGAAACAATCGTTCCTTTTACAAAGCAAAGCCTCTACTGGCGGCATGGCATATGCCTTAGGTACAAAGGAGTTGGGATGGATTTATGACTGTGGAAGGGGCGGGCTATTTAGGAGGTGCGAAAAGGGAGTAGGCCTCAAAATGTGTGTGATCATTTAATATGTTTTCTTTATATCTTGCGTAGTGTTTGTATATCTTGTATTTTTTTTAAAGTTGTTAGTTTTTTTACTTTGTTTTGATGTGTAGAGTATGTTTAAATTAGTATGTATGTCCTTGTGTGTGTGTTGCGTGTTGTTTATGCATATTGCTTAGCTGGATTTTGGATTTGTTTGGCTTCTTTGGGCAATGTGGTTTTCGAAGCGTGTATAAAATGACCTACTGGTTTGGCCAATATAATAGCTGGGACAATAATTACATGTTAATTTATAAATACTAGATACTTTGTATTTGTTGTTTGTTTTTGAAAGGGTTGCTTATGCTGTCTTAAAGTGTTTGTTGTTTTGTAAGATATTTGGTAGTGAAGTCTTTTAAATGAACGACTAAAAGGAACGATTGTTTCAAAACGCGTCAGCAAGTAAGCCCTATGTAATCACTTAGTTAAGTAATTTTTATTTATAGTTTAATCCCTTTTGTTCAATTCCTTACATCACCTCACACTCTCATGATATATATCTTGTACAAATTTTCAATCGTTAATAAAATATGCTTTAATTCATCAAATCAATTTCAAATACATTTTTTTAACCTATAGAGGATGACAATTGATATTAATACAGTTTTGTTCAAATATTTATTCAATATTTAAACTATACAAATTTTGGAGGTACCTGGTAGGATTCAAACTGAGTTTCTTCATGTTTGAAGGCTAGCTCTTTGGCACTGTGTCAACTTTCCCGTAGCTAAAAATCTAATCCTCAAAGATGTATATGAACTATTTTTTGCTGCCATCTGGTTGACATCAAAATCTCTATTGTACAACCTTAAATTCTTGATACGGTTACCGCACAATATCATAAATAATGTTCTAGGATTGAAAATGAATGAAAAGGATAAAATAAACAAACAAACTGCATTAACGGTATCGAACCTTCCTTCACAAATTGACAATGCGAAAAGAAACTACAAAACAATGCAAGCGATGTAAAAAAAGAAAGTTTATAAATAGTAGCAAACAAAAATAATAGTCTAACACCATACTTAGAAAGAAAAATGGAAAATTGCAAGGAAATTCGGTTTCCATTTGGCCACTTGATATTGTTATTCTGACATATGTGTATACATATTTATATTAATTGTAATTATAAAATTTAAAAAAACTAAAATACAAATTTTCTTTATTGATTTAAGTAGGAATTTGCTTTAATTTTTTAAAAAAATATTTCTTGTTCATTAACTTTTTTTCAAATATTCTTAAATAGAAACCTAAATACACTCACACTGTATATAAACAGACCTAGATTACCAATGCTGCAATTAACATTGGTGCAAACAAAAATTTATATATTTATAAATCAGATTATTTCCAAGTCTGTATTTTTTGTAGGTTGCTAGAAACAAATACTGATTTCAAAAGTAAATAGTAATTGTAACCCCATCACTAATGATGGTTACATATTTCCTGAAACTAGTTTATTTAGTAAAGTGGTAATTAGTGAGAATTTAATTTTATTTAAAAAAAAATATTCAAGATTGTAAATTACTCTCAGATTCTATTCTCTTATTAAAAAAAAAATGAAGATTGATTACTGAACCCCTTCCCAGGCATTCCCTCTCCCATATAATACCCTCTGAAGTAGATAAATATAGCCTATAGGTTTGAATCATCTGTTTACTAAAAGTTTTTATTTATATTTTTCCTGTGATTAGTCTATAAAATTATTAAATCGGGTCAGTTAGGAAATTATTTTGTTACATTTGTGTTAGTTGTGCAACTCGTCTAGGAAGGTGGATATAGCAGTATTTATTATTTTTATAGTGTTTTTATTATTTTAAGTTTTTTTATTAAAGGGAAAACATTGATCTTATTTCTAACAACCAGTTTTTCAAAGTTTACTGCATTGTGCATATTGGGGGTGTCTATTTTTACTCTGGTATTTCAAACTTGCTCAAAGATTTATGGTTTTAGGTCATGCTATTTTTAAATGAGTTTTGTTTCATCAAAAAAATATGTTTTAAAATATTTGTTCAATAGCCAATATTTATTTTAAAAAACTGACTATAATCTCAATAGAAAAATATGTTTGCCGGCAAATAAACAATAGATATATTATGCATTAACTCTTACATTCGAGATAAATGTTTCTGAACAAAAGCTTGGTGAATGTCAGGAATCATTTTTATTTTCTATTTACTAGAGATATATGGCATTTACTTCACTTACACTAGCCATCTTTATCATAATTTGAGTAAATCTAGTTTTAGAAACATGTACTATTTTCTTGATGGCAGAATTAAAATTACAACTCGTTTTTTCAACCACGCCAGTGCTCCACACCTAAATTTCTTTTAATCTCTGGGATCTATCGAAATTTATGTTTAAAAAATGGCAGACTTAGGCATTTTTAACAATGTTTAGTTGCATTTAAACTAATGTGTTTAACTGTAGGAGAGTTTTTATAATTTACATACATATTTCAAAGTAAACATACTTAGATACCATAGGTACCAGTCCTATACACAGTGATGGTATGTTTGGGGTATGATAGTATTCATGCCTCAGTAGGACTTGGTCATTTATAGGTAGAAACAACAATTTCATCAGGTTGGGGTTTTAGAAAAATCATGGTAGAACTTGCTGCAGACGAAAGCCAGTATTTTTGTTTAAATCATTTAGCACCTCTTTGGGCATAAATCCCATCAAACACTGAGCAAACATCTTCTTCATTGATTATATATTTTGTTCAAATATTAATTATCACACTTTGGTTTTCACATTGTCTTAATATAAGATAACCTCAAATTCCATAACATAACCTTGATCTCCTGTGAATTTTTTGTTACCTGTTTTTCGGAAAAAATATTTTAGATTACTTCTGAAAACATCAATATGATAATTCTATTTAGGGCTATATATATATATATATATATTTGTGCTTCAGTATTTATCTGTATAATAACTTTGTTTAATAATAACTAAAATAGAATATGTGTGGGTGTGTGTGAACTTAGTTAAAATTAAATGTGTACAATTGATACAATCATTAATTGTATTATACATTTTATTTGAATAGATATCTCGGCTGACAGGCCTAGATGACTTGTTCTTTTTAATAATAATTTAAGCTTTCATTGTTTAGCTATAGTAATTTTCAATATGTTATTACAGGTGAAAAAGTAGCTACACACCATTTCATAAAAGTTGATGTTTATTACAACTGTTTAATACTTTGGCAATCATCTGATCGTAATCCTAAAAAAAAGTACAGGTTAGTTTGGCAAGTACATCGTTCTCTGAAAATAATGTGGTAGTAAGGTTAGCCTATATAAAAACACAACTATAGAAAAAAAGTTATACAATAAGTCTTAGTATCTGGTAGTTTCCACTGATATACAGTAGAGTCTCAGTAATTCGAGGTAGATAGGACCGAGGCCCCTCGGATTACCAAAACTCGAATTACAAGGAAATAGGTAGGCCTACGTTCCTGTAAATTAGAAAAAAATAAGTTCTAATGAACCTTAATATTAGCCTATAATTAAGAATGCACAAAATATGTTTATAGAACTTTATTGACTACAGTACTTATAAAACGTAATGTTGTTTTGGAATACATTGTTCATCACGGTTTGCTAGATGTTTTGGAAAAAGTTGTAGTGTCTTCTGCGTCTGCTTTTAGATCATTACCGTGCTACGGTCTCACGTAGCCGTCTCGGTAGAAACACATCTGTTAGTCTGGGGTCTGTTGTTCAATATGTCGTAGTACAGTTCCAGGGCGGTCGTTCCTTCACAGTGACTAATATCCCTTCTTTTACTATCTCGGTCGAACCTCCATCTTTATTCTCGACATCACTGCCTTCAATAGTTTTTTGTACCATTTCAATAATCGTAATACTGTTATATTAAATTGTTCACTTCGACATTTTCACAACCTGGAGGTCTCTTGATAAGAAATGTTAAATCTGTTTCTTCTTGTTGATCAATAACACAACAGTTTCATTATGACTCGAGATTTTATTTCACGACTTACTTGATGTTTCTATTTTTATTTTGTTTCATGATTTGGCTATTCAGTACACAACTCCCTTAGGCCTAACTGTAATTTTTTTAGAAAGCCTGCAATATTTTTTCCCTTGAGTTACTCCCAAGAGAGATTGTAAAAGGAAACGTGTGTAATTTTCTTTCATATATTCCAGAACCGTTGATCCATCAACTGGATTAGGGTCGTAACATTTGCGGGAAGATATAAAGCACGGATACCATCATATTACATTTGATCATCATCGGGAAACGACGGTGTTTTGTGTAACAGTAAAATAGCCTTTCGAGGCAAATTCTTTGCTAAATAAAATTTAGTTTCGGCCACAAACTCATTAAAAACCATTGATTGAATATATCTCTATCCATCAAATCAGCACTTTAGTTCTTAAACGAAACTGGCAATGCTGTCATGGAAATATTTTACACATGATTATAAACGCCGGTGGCTTAGCCGACTCGAAGCCGTACTCGAATTTAACGGAAGCTCAAAAAATCGGAATTTTGAGAATCTACTATATACGCTTTTATAGATGAATGAATATTTATTAGTTTTGAACTTTTATATTTTCTTTGTAAAACATTTTGAAACGTGTAGGCCTATATTTATTTATTTTTATAGTAGGCTGGTACCTATTTCAATGCCTAATGTTTTAAGGAATACCCATTCGGGAGTTAACGTATTGAACTCCATATTCATCTATGAACTAACAGGCGCGTATCCAGCGACTTGCTTTGTGGGGGGGGGGGCGATCGATGCATCATATATATATATATAATATGTGTGTGTGTGTGTGTGTGTGTGTGCGCGCGCGTGCGTGTATGTAAAAACATAGAACAGAAAAAGTTCTTTCTACGCTTGCGTTAGAAATCGGTAACGTGATAAAGATTCGTAGCAAATTAGACTTTTTAATAAATAATTATCCCAGTTTCGATAATACTTATAGCTAGAGAATATTAATAAATTCGTAATAAGCTATTATTATAAAAATGGTTTATTAATTAATATAAGTAGTTATTCTTCCAACACGAACAATTCCGGAGTCAACTGTGAATATTACGCTTGCAAAATTACGTATTGAAAATCATGTTTTTTTTTTTATGTGGTTAGTATCCCTACCGCGAATGAAGGAAACGGGATTGATTGCCCATGTACCAAGCTCATAAGCTCTTTCCATGGAGAATCAGGAGATAGTGAAATGAAACAGTACGGTAAGTGTCGCGCTAAGAGCGGGATGAAAAAACCTGGCAAGAAAGAAACCCTGCCAGGAAATAATCCCGCGACAGATCATGCAGGAACCCTGGGGGCTTGGATCACCTTATGCTAAGGAATAAGGAGAGGTATTACCTTGCAAATACCTTGTTAGTGAGTCTATGGCAGGAATGGCATGCACCTCTTCTTCTGCTGCCTACTCGAAACTGAAAAGGCATGCAATCAAATTATTACTTCCGTTGGGGCTAAGCTGCGGCCCTGGAGATGTGCCCCTGCGTCACCTGGAACATAACTGTGAAGCAGAATTTATTAGTATGTATAGGCTATTTTATTTTGGTGGTATGGTGTGAGCTAGGCGGTCAGTAAGGGAAAATCATATGTTCGAGATTAAGCTTCACTAGCGCTATCTGTTGTTAAAACGTTTAGATGTTTACGAGCGTATGCCGAGAAAACGTAGGACAAACGTAATCTTTCATAACATTGTGCTTAGCCGCTGTTGTATCAGTCCTGACGCTCTACGATTCCAGACTGTAGATTCCAAACAATAAATCTTTGACAGTCAAATATCAGGATATAGAATAAAAATCTTCGTGGAACGTCTTAGAAGATAATGAAATCTGAATCAGCACCTATTCTCGTCCAGTAGTAGGGATGGTCGATATTTCTGTCTCTGACTTTGTCACTGATATTCGTTTGTCTCTGGTGGTACCTGTGACAAAATATGGAAAATGCCAGTTACAAAGACAATGGATCGATCGTTAGTTATTGGCTGGAAAGTTACTGATATTTTACCGCTGCTGTCATTGGCTTATTTGTAGCTGTCACTGTATCTACTCTAAACGCTGTATCATCGTGCAGTGTCGTTGACTGAACTAGAGGGGGGTTTCTCTGTTGTGTTGGGCAAAATGTCGCTGTTGCGATTAAAAAGTTACTGATATTTTCCCACGGCTGTCATTTGTTGATTTTTTGCTGTCACTTGTTCTACTCATTTACGTCGTGTGTGGACGGTAGATTTGTGTCAGGTTTCAAGATAGTGACAGTGTTGTGTGCCGTAGTCGCTATCGTTTGTTCTTAGTTCCGAATGAGTTTATTTTCAAATAAAATGAGCTTTCAGAAAAAGAAATAAAAGCGAGTATGAACTCCTATAATTATCCTAATTTATGCAAACTAGTGAAACAACATTTTTGTGGATTGGCCATATCCGTACCTTGCGAGCGACTATTCTCTAAGGGAGGTTACACTTTAAATTGCAGAAGATCTCGGTTAAGTCTTGATAAGGTCTGAAAAATCCTTTTTGATAATACCCTTTTTGGTTTAATCTCGTTTTAGGAGTACGTATAATTTATTCTCCTTACTCTAAGTGCCCCGCCTCCTAAGTCCCAGAACGTCCTTACTATAAGTGCCCCGCCTCCTAAGTCCCAGAACATCACCGTCCTTACTCTAAGTGCCCCGCCTCCTAAGTCCCAGAACATCGCCGTCCTTACTCTAAGTGCCCCCTCCTAAGTCCCAGAACATCACCGTCCTTACTCTAAGTGCCCCGCCTCCTAAGTCCCAGAACATCACCGTCCTTACTCTCCTCCTAAGTCCCAGAACATCACCGTCCTTACTCTAAGTGCCTCGCCTCCTAAGTCCCAGAACGTCCTTACTCTAAGTGCCCCGCCTTCTAAGTCCCAGAACGTCCTTACTCTAAGTGCCCCGTCTCCTAAGTCCCAGAACACCGCCGTCCTTAGGTCTTGAGTAAAGTCTAAAAACGTTCTAAGTGAAAGTGTCAGCATGCAGTGTACGTGATTGGGACTAATCGCTTTATACGTAATCGCAGTCATTTAACCGTCACTTAAGCGTTATTACCATTGGATTAGCTCTGGTAAGCATTATTACCATTGGCTTAGCTCTGGTAAGTATTATTACCATTGGCTTAGCTCTGGTAAGCATTATTACCATTGGCTTAACTCTGGTAAACATTATTACCATTGGCTTAGCTCTGGTAAGCATTATTACCATTGGCTTAGCTCTGGTAAGTATTATTACCATTGGCTTTACTCAGGTAAGCATTTTTACCATTGGCATAACTCTGGTAAGCATTATTACCATTGGCTTAACTCTGGTAAGCATTATTACCATTTGCTCAACTCTGGTAAGCATTATTACCATTGGCTTAAATCTGGTAAGCGTTATTACCATTGGATTAGCTCTGGTAAGCATTATTACCATTAGCTTAACTCTGGTAAATATTATTACCATTGGCTTAACTCTGGTAAGCATTATTACCATTGGTTTAACTCTGGTAAGCATTATTACCATTGGCTTAACTCTTGTAAGCATTATTACCATTAGCCTAACTCTGGTAAGCATTATTACCATTGGCTTAGCTCTGGTAAGCATTATTACCATTGGCTTAGCTCTGGTAAGTATTATTACCATTGGCTTAACTCTGGTAAGTATTATTACCATTGGCTCAACTCTGGTAAGCATTATTACCATTGGCTTAACTCTGGTAAGCATTATTACCTATGGCTTAACTCTGGTAAGCATTATTAGCATTGGCTTAGCTCTGGTAAGCATTATTACCATTGGCTTAGCTCTGGTAAGCATTATTATCATTGGCTTAACTCTGGTAAGCGTTATTACCATTGGATTAGCTCTGGTAAGCATTATTACCATTGCTTAGCTATGGTAAGTATTATTACCATTGGCTTAGCTCTGGTAAACATTAGTAGTTAATTGTGACACTTTGGGACAAACTACCCCTAACTGTCCTGTACGTCACCGGTGAGTATAGGGGTAGTTTTGGATGATGGAGGAGGTCGGTGCGGCCTTGATCGTAGACTTTGGGGAGGGTTTGACTACGTTTAGAGGGGTAGTTGTAGTTTTTGGAAAAAAATATATTCTAACGCACTAACCTGAGGTATGTAAATTGCATCTAACCTAACCTACCCCTAGGTGAAGGGGTGTCCTTAGCTACGTTCAGGACCTTCCCCGGGGGTAGCTCCGGGGGTGGAATCGTGGTGGGGTGTAGTTTTCGAAAAAATTTTGGAAAAATGTGTCTTGACTGATAGGGTGAGTCTAGAGTGCATATTGGCTAGATGTGGGGGTGGGTCCACCAATGGGTAGCTTTTAAATAATATATGAAAATGCCAAAAATTGATCGGTTGGATCAATTGACCGTATGGAATATGTTTAGAGTTCAGTATGGACTGCTGCGGGTGCGGGTTCACCCGCGTAGTTTTATATAATAAATGAAAATGCCAAAAATGATCGGGGTCCTAGGTAAAAGTCACCCTGGAGTCGTGCTCTAGGTAAAGCCACCTAGGAGCCAGGCCTTAGGTAAAGCTACCTTTGGAGCATGTCCTCAGGTAAAGCCATCCTAAAAAATTGCCCTTAGGTAAAGCCAACCATGACGTTTGGCCTTAGGTAAAGCTACCATTGGACCCTGGCCTTAGGTAAAGCCTCATTGAAACTAGACTTTAGGTGAAGCACCTGGTACGGTGGTAAGGTCAAGCTATGCATTGGATATTATGTGTTAACTTGTATTCAAACTTCTCATAGGATACGATGTGTTAAACCCTAGTCAAGCTATGCATCGGCTACTATGTGAGACGCATTAGAATAGCTATGCATCAGATACTATGTGTTAACCATCAGTCACGCTAACTATTAGTTAACCATTAGCCCAGCTATGCATCGGATACTATATGTTGGTCATTAGCCGGCCTATGCATTGGATATTATGTGTTAAATTGTATTCAAACTTCTCATCAGATACGATGTGTTAACCCATAGTCAAGCTATACGTTGGATATATTGTGTTTTAACCACTAGTCAAGCTATGCATTGTATATTATGTGTTAACCACTAGTCAAGCTACGCATCGGATATTATGTGTTAACCACTAGTTAGGCTACACATCGGATATTATGTGTTAACCCATAGTCAAGTTAACCATTAGTTAACCATTAGCCTAGCTATGCAGCGGGTACTACATGATGAACATTAGCCTGGCTATGCAGTGGAGATTATGTGTTGGGCCATAGTCAAGCTACTTATCGGATACCATATGTTAACCCATAGACAAGCTAACTATTAGTAAGCCGTTAGCCTAGCTATGCATCGGATACTATATGTTGGTCATTAGCCAGGCTATGCACTGGATATTATGTGTTAACTTGTATTCAAACTTCTCATCGGATACAATGTGTTAACCATTAGCGAGGCTATGCACTGGATATTATGTGTTGGGGTATACTCAAGCTACCTATCGGATACTATATGTTAACCCATCGTCAGGCTATGCATCGGATACTATGTGTTAATGATTAACCAGGCTATGTATCAGGTAATATGTGGTAATTTGTGGTCAGGCTACTCGTAGGATACTGTGTGATAACCCTTAGCTAAACTATGCATTGGATATATTGTGTTATAATTTGTAGACCCTTATCGGCTTAGTATAATATGTATGCAGGCTTACACACATGTTTGTTTAACGCAGTTTGTAGGCTTAACATAGTATATACGCCTATGTATGATAGCATGCATGTTGGCTTAGCATAGTATTTATGAAGGTTTACACGCATATTTGTTTAACGGCGTATATATGGCTATTTAGAGTTTATTGCATGCTGGTTTAACATAGTATATATACCTATATAGGTTAACATGAATGTTGGCTTAGCACTGTATGTATATAGGTTGCGTGCCTTTTTTTTAATTATATTGTAGTATTTGTTGACCGTCATCTATGTGGGCGTGATAGGTTATGCATTGGTAGCCGCCTTTACACAGCTATGGTGGTATGCATTGTTAGCTATACCATATAGTACTCCCCATATTATACGGTTGCCTGCCTGAGGTTCTACCTGATAGACGAGGTGTAAATACCTCAGATCATATAGGCTTTGGCCAGTGGTTTATCGACATAGTAGGCCTTATAGTAGGCGCATTTAGGGATTCATGTAAGTCGACTTAGCATAGTATGTATGCAGGTTTACATGCATATTTGTTTAACACATTATGTGGGCTATCATGTATGTAGGTTTAACATGGTATATACGCCTATGTATGATAGCATGCATGTTGGCATAGCATAGTATTTATGTAGGTTTACACGTATATTTCTTTAACACAGTATGTAGAATTAGCATAGTATTTATGTAGGTTTACACGCATATTTGTTTAAAACACACTATATAAGCGATCACGCATGCTTGTTTAACATATTATATAGGCTTATGTGGGATATTGGCCTAATACAGGGTGTATATAGGTTAACCAGCATATTGGTTTAACAGTATATATAGGGCTATTTAGAGTATATTGCATGCTGGCTTAACATAGTATATAAGCCTATATAGGTGAACACTGTATGTATATCGGTTGCGCGACTTTTTTTAGTTATATTGTAATATTTGTTGACCGTCATCTACGTGGGTTTGATAGGTTATGCATTGGTAGATGTACCCTATAGTACCTCCCATATGAACTATACGGTTGCCTGCCTGAGGCTCTACCTGATAGAAGAGGTGAAAATAGCTCAGATCATAAAGGCTTGGGCCAGTGGTTTACCGACATAGTAGGCCTTATAGTAGGTGCATTTCGCGATTCGTGTATGTCGGCTTAGCATAGTATGTATGTAGGCTTACATGCATATTTGTTTAACACATTATGTGGGCTATCATATATATTGGCTTAACATGGTATACAGGCCTTCACGTCTTACAGCGACCGTTTGCGTTGTGTTGCGTAGACCTACCGGGTGCCTGCAATGTGATTGGTCGATTCCGCGCATAGACTGTTGTCTATTTGAACTCAGTGTATAATTATTGGTCGGTTAAAATTAGCGTTTAGTTGGAACGTTGGTCATTTGATCTAACCGATCATTTTTTTGGCAATTTCATATATTATTCGATAACCACCCCCACTTAAAGCCAGATTCCAGGGTTACTTTACCTATGGGCAGGCTTCAGGTTGGGTTTACCTGAGGCCCTGCTCCAGGTTGGCTCTACCTGAGGCCGTACTTCTAGGTGGCTTTAACTAAGGCCTGATTCCTGGGTGACTTTTACCTAAGACAACTACTCCAGGGACCGATCATTTTTGGCAATCTGAAAACTACCTTAGGTGAACCCACCCCCGCAACAGTCCATAATGGACTCTACACATATCCCATACGGTCATTTGATCCAACCGATCGATTTTTGGCAATTTCATAATTATTAAAGACAACCCCCACCTAGGACCTTACTCTAGTGTGAATTTACCTAAGACCTTTCTCGAGGGCGGCTTTACTTAAGGGCCGGCCTCGGGATGGCTCTACCTGAGGCCATGCTCCGTATAGACTATACCTACGTCCTGGGTGGCTTTACCTCGAGCACGACTCCAGGGTGACTTTACCGAAGGTCTGACACCTGGGTGGGTTTACCTAAGGTCTACCTTAGTGGTATGTTTACCTAAGGCCTGGCTCCTAGGTGGCTTTACCTCGAGCACGACTCCAGGGTGACTTTTACCTAGGACCCCGATCATTTTTGGCAATCTGAAAACAACCCCCTGGTGAACCCGCCCCCGCAGCAGTAAATACTGCACTCTAGACATATCCCGTACGGTCATTTGATCCAACCGATCAATTTTTGGCAATTTCATATATTATTTAAAAACTACCCCTGGTGAAACCACCCCCAACCATAGCGATAATACACTCTAAACTCACCCTATCAGTCAAGACACATTTTTCCAAAAGTTTTCGAAAAACTACCCCCACCCCGAATCCACCCCCGGAGCTACCCCCGGGGAAGGTCCTGAACGTAACTGAGGACACCCCTTTACCTAGGGGTAGGTTAGGTTAGATGCAATTAACCAGCCTTAGATTAGTGGGTTAGAATATTTTTTTTCCAAAAACTACCCCAACCCCTCTAAACGTAGTCAAACCCACCCCAAAGTCTACGTTCAAGGCCGCACCGACCTCCTCCATCATCCAAAACTACCCCTATACTCACCGGTGACGTACAGGCCAGTTAGGGGTAGTTTGTCCCAAAGTGTCGCAATTAACTACTAACATTATTACCATTGGCTTAGCTCTGGTAAGCATTATTACCGCCTGGGTTCCAAAAAGGTAGGCTACGAGGGAGTGTTTGATTCTACCCTGTTGTGGCTGTGGACCCCCGATCACTCGTTTCTAATAGGAAGGTAGAACGTGTGTGGAAATATAATTGCTGTACGAGCTAAGGTAGACAGGAGAAGAAGGAATAAGTTCACCTAATCATCCTTAGGAAGCAACACAGACACTGAGGGGACGTTGTCCGTACATAGCTAGGTAAATCTAATAGGAAAACTCTAATAATCCTAGATCTAGATAATAAATCTCAAGGGCAAACTAGATGCAACTGGCACATTTACTCTTCCTACCCGTAAGCATTATAAGATAAAGAAGTATACAAACCTTCTATAAACCTTTACAAGTATATTTGCTGATACACGCCTTAGATACAACAGTACTTTAAATCTTGCATCAACGATGTAATTGGACGTTGTTCTGTTTTTAGAAATGAATCGGAACCTGCCCCTTTTTATGAAAACCTTATTGAAATTTTCTTTACACAAATGTTATTATAAAATTAAAAACAAAATTTTGATTTATATATGTGCGCGCGAGCTTATGGGAGTATATGTAGCTTTATAGTACTATATCAAGACATTACTAAACTAGGTACAATAAAAACTTAATATCCACAATTGTTTTATTGTTAATCAATACTCCTTAGTTGCTCAGGACATTGAATAACAAGAGATAACTAGTCTTATGAAATTCAAAGGACCGGCGTCAATTTGTAACATCTCCCCTTAACTTTATGTCTTGAGGCAGTTGTATATCCTGCGGCTTCTGTAGGTCATCATTCTTTTGTATATCCTGCGGCTTCTGTATGTCATGCGGCTTCTGTATGTCCTGCGGCTTTTGTAGATTTTCATGCTTTTGTACATTCAGCGGCTTCTGTATGCCATGAGGTTTCTGTATGTGTTGAGGCTGTTGTATGCCCTGCGGCTTTTGAAAGTCCTGCGGCTTCTGTATGTGTTGAGGCTGGTGTATATCCTGCGGCTTCTGTGCGTCCTGATTCTTCTGTATGCCTTCAGGCTTTCGTATGTTCTGCGGTATCTGTATATCCTGAGGCTTCTGTATGCCCTGAGGCTTCTGTATGTCTTGAGGTTTCTTAATTCCCTGCGTCTTTTGTATGTCTTGTAGCCTCTGTATACCCTGAGGCTTCTGTATGTCTTGAGGCCTGTGCATATCTTACGGGTTCTCTATGTCTTGAGGTTTCTTTATATAGTGCAGCTTCTGTAGTATATCCCAAAGGTTCTGTATGTCTTAAGGCTGCTGAATAATCTGCTAGTCCTGTACACCTTGCAGTTTCTGTATGTCCTGGAGCTTCTATATGCACTACGGCTATTGTATGGCCGGCGGTTTCTCTATGATTTTCACCTTCTATATGACCTTCGGATTCTGTATAACCTGCGACTTCTGTATATTCTGAGGATTCTGTATGTCTTACGGCTTGTGTATGTCTTGTTGTTTCTGTATGTCCTGGGGCTTCTGTATATCCAGCGGCTTCTCTATGTCTTGAGGTTTCTGTATGTCCTTCACCTTCTGTATGATCTTCGGCTTTTGTATGTTCTGGGGCTTCTGTATATCCTTTCTCTTTTGTTTGCCCTGCGCTTCTATATGCCTTGCGGCTTAATGTATGACCTGGGGCTTCTGTATATCTTAGGACTTCTTTATGACCATCGGCTCCTGTATGTCTTGAGGTTTCTTTATTTTTTCTCCGGTTTCTGTATGTCTTGAAGTGTTTGTATGGCTTGCGCCTTCTGTATGCCTTGCGGGTTCTGCATGCCCTTTATGTCTTGAAGTTTTTGTATGCCCTGCGGCTTCTGTCTTTCCTTCGGCTTCTATATGTTTGCGGCTTCTGTATATCCTAAGGCCTCTGTATGTCCGGCGGATTCTATATCTCCTGCGGCTTCTGTCTGCCCTTCGATTTCTGTATGTTATGCGGCTTCTGTATATCCTAAGGCCTCTGTATTTCCGGCGGATTCTATATCTCCTGCGGCTTCTCTCTGCCCTTCGATTTCTGTATGTTATGCGGCTTCTGTATATCCTAAGGCCTCTGTATGTGCGGCGGATTCTAAATCTCCTGCGGCTTCTGTCTGCCCTTCCATTTCTGTATGTTATGCGGCTTCTGTATATCCTGAGTCCTCTGTATGTCCGGTGGATTCTATATACCCTGCGCCTTTTGTATGCTCTGCGGTTTCTGTCTGACCTTCGGTTTCTGTATGTTATGCGGCTTCTTCTTATCCTGAGGTCTTTGTATATCCGGTGTATGCCCTGGCTTTCTGTATTTTCATGTCAAGTTCTGTCCTTCTTAACCACCGTTTCCTTGACAGCCTGCTTAATTTTTAAAGTGTCTGTCGCCCTCCTCTTATGTCTCATCCTACCCATACCAATTTTTTTTCTTTGAACTAACATAGAGGTATTTGATGGTTGATAATTACTTTTTTTATTTTATACTTTATATTTTAAAACAATATTAAATTCACCAATTTTTACATGTTACTTAATTAATTTGGCATGTTTTTAAATTGAAGTCTAGATCATTTTACCTTCCGTAGATTAAATCCTTGGTCTTTCATTAAGATGCTTTTATTCGGGTTATGTAGTTCTCATCACCAGTGACTAACTCTCGAGAGCAGATCCTTGTATTATTTTAAATAGGACAAGGTAGGTAAGCTTATGTTTCATTTTCCTTTGGCAATATTTGAATGTGAGCTTGTCAGAATCGCTTTCGCCTCCCAAAGCTTAAAATAATAAGATCGTGGTTATTATTCTGATGGTTAAAACTTATTTTCTAAATTTCTTTTGTAACCAATACTGGGTAGTGGGTAAGACACCTCACTCCCCCCAGGTTAGAAACGGCTCTACTTGCAATAACTATGCAAGTAAAATCCATTAATTTCCCCCTATTTTCAGTACAAGGTGAACATTTAGCCTTGTCCTTAACCCAATCTAATTTTGTCTATCCTATCTTATCCTCATCAAGGGAGGGACACGAATAGTCATCGCTTTATGACCCCGCTAGAGAGTAGGTTTACATTGCACCCACGAAGCCATAACATCTCCCCCTTTACCCAGGGATCGTAATGGCCTTTCTTTAAACCTCCGTAATTTTACCTACCATCCCTTATCATTCTCCTTACGAGAAAGAGTAAAGGGTAGCGTGTCCGGCTCTCAAATTATCCGGACACGAAACCACCAAAAAAACAAATTCAAAATATCTGCAAGGAAAATGAACCTCTATAGTTAGTTTCAAAATATCCAAGAGGTTTATTTCGGGATCTCAAAATATTTGCAAGAAATGTCCGCAAAGGTATATCTCAAACATTGGGAGATGCGGCCTAATCTACAAGTATGGTTTGATATGGGTTAGAATTCCACACTGGAAAAAAGATTCGGTAAACGATAAAAAAATAGTTGAAATAATCAACTTACTCGGCTAAAATTTCACCTACAAACTTAGTTACGGTTAAAGTATTGAAAATGGTAAACATTTACTGATAAATTAGGTTGCCGACCTAATTTAGTAAATTTAATTTGCTACTTCCAACCAAGAAATATAGTTAGGTATAACCAACTGATTTAGTTAAATGTAATAAATGTAACAAGAGCTGCAGCAGGCCTATCTCACCGGGGTACCACTTACACGCAATCCCGGCTGGTGCTAACATAGAACCTTTTCGCATTTTTTTAAAATTTCTCCAGTACAGTCCATGGACAGAGTACGCCGCGGATATTCTGAGACTCGTCGTGCAGGTAGTAACATAAGTGGAGGCAGTTAGCTTCCTCCGGAATTCGGATATTCTGAGACTCTGATATTTTGAGACGCAATCAACGGTGGATACCAGTTTATGTTCCCGAAGAGGGTAGGTATACTTCTAGTGTTCGACTTTTCACAAGTGAAGCAATAATACCCTCTAAATCCCAACAGATAGAGGGTTTCTTGCTCTTACCTTAATCCTGCCTATAATTCCCAACCCATTCCTACCACTCGAAAACGAAATGGTCATACTGGCCGAAACCAGCAATAGCCAGACACTCCAACCGATTCCGGCCCATTCATAAACGTTAAGGGCGCTATTTTCTATCTTATTACACTCACACACACACACACACACACACACACACACACACACACACACACACACACACACACACACACACACACACACACACACACACAACACACACACACACACACACACACACACACACACATACACACACACACACATAACGCAAACACCCCTCCTCCCACACACAAACAAACACATTCATAAACACACACAACCCACATACAAACATACACACACACATACACACACACACACACACACACACACACACACACACACACATTTTATCTTATAATGTATTTTCCTGCTTTCTTGAGATTGCAAGTAAATTAAATATTTTTTCAAGAGATATTAATTATTAATATTGAAATAATATTATCATTTTACATTTAAATGGTTATAATTTTAAGGTCCAGATTTCTAACTTTAATTTTATACTTTTTTAAAGTAATTTCAAACGTAATATTTAATATAAATGAAATTTGGTTTTACTGAAGTAGATAAACATAGCTAGACCCAAATTATAAAGACGACTTGGTGTTTTATGACCCAAATTAAAATTTTAACCTTTTTATAAATAGAAACAAGTGTTTTCAGAATCTGTAAGGGGGAACGCATCCGTGAAAGACTCAGATTCTGTCAAGGTTTGTCATCGCGCCGCCCTCAAAAAATACGTCGATTGAAAAACGATACATTTTTAATGCCTTTTGGAAATGTCCCAAGTCACAAAATAATACACCATAGTTATTACTGGACCCAGAAGTGGTGACCCACTCTGTGTCTCCCTCCCACCACCGCGCTTTTCTGTCTCTGTCTTCGCCAATTTTCACCCAGTTGCTTTCCTCCAACCTTCAGAGACGAGCACTAGATTCGAAACCTCTCGCTTTAAAGAAACTATCGACGAAATGCCTGGCGGTAGACCTTTGTGGCAGGTAAAGTGCTATTGATTTGTTTTATTATTTTGACAAATATTTTGAAAGTTTTATTCTAAGATTATTCTAAAGTAACTTGTAAACAATATGACATTACTTACCTGCCATTATATCTTTGTCTTATATTTTGTACGAAATAAATACAACTATTTTATATAAATTTCTTCTTCAATATTTAAAACCTGTTTTGATATTATTCATAAACTCATAAAATATAGAGAAAACTTTATAGGTCTAAGACTGTGAAATTCACGAGATAAAACTGTTTTGACAGGTTGCAAAAATTTGTACATAGTTTGTGAAAAATGTTATGTATTAAATAAAAACCAATTTTAACTCACAATAAAAATTTAATTTTCTTACGTGCGTTTCATTGACAAAGTCATCATCATTGGCGAGTATAATTACATCAAATCTAAACTCAAAATAATAAGATTAAGCTTTAATATACACTGATGTTAATGATAAGTTACTGATTGTGAGTTGAAGTTTCGTTATTATTTAATTAGATTATTTAATATATAAAGAAATTAACGCTGAATGTATTCATTTTTAATTTCGGCTGTTATTTTCTATAGAAACAATTTTTCAAATGCTAGTGTTAGAAAGAAAAATTTTCTGTGTTTTCTGTCAAAAAAAATCACTTGTTTTGTACTGTAAGGTTTTACTGAAATTTTGTTAATAAATAATAACACATCTATTATTGAATTTAATAAAGTAAGTTGGTACTTTAGATTTAGTTTTAACAAATTGAAGGAACATTTTTCTTAATTTTTTTACGCTGTTTCGTGTTTCTTTACAACTTGGGCTGTGTTATAAGAAGCTTAGCACAGCTTTCATCCGAAGAAACTGTATTTTATTTAAACTTTTGTATATCAATAGATGCAATTTGATTGGAAGAAATGTTTAAACATTTTATAAATGCCATCAAGCAAAAGTTAGTGTAAAAGTGAGCTATAGATTAGAAATCACGGCTTGTAAGTTTACATAGTGTAACTTTATTGCATCATAAATTGTTTCCTGATGTGCAGCTTGCAAAAGAAATTGATACAGATAGTATCCTCATGCCTAAAATTATAGACACATCGCAGTTTTAATTTTTTTGTATATATTATTATCAATGTCTATTATAGAACTTTAAAAGTTTTAAGTTGGTAGAACTGTCGCGGATTTTCATGTGTTTCCAATAAAGTGTTTATAAATATTTAGCATTAAACATTCAAATCAGACGTGTGTATAATAAACATATATATGCAAGTTTTATGCAAACAAAAACAATAAAAAATGTTTATTATTTTATATATTTCATTATTGCTATATTCCATAAAATGTCACTTCTTAGGAAAGTAAAAATTGGAAATTTTGTAATTGTGTAAGTGAAAAGTATTTTTCAAAACAATAGTTTACGAGGCTTTGCACAGCCCCTTGTCTACACACGGTCTTTATTTATTTTCCGTCTGTCTCACTTCCGCCCTCCCAGTAAGGTGTGGTATTATAAAAACAAAATCTGAAAAATAGATGTATAACTAAAGTATTACATTGTTATATAAGTTCACGACTCAAAAGAACTGCACAATGCCATCAGTCTTATGCCAAGGTTTCTGTTGGATAAGTTTTAAAAAATTACTATGGTATATTTTATCTAATTACTTTAACATTAGTTTATGACTATCTGAACTTTAAACTTTGTAAATTTGTAAAAACTTAGTGATGCAGAACGTTTTCGATCTCTATGTGGCGATCTTCCTCGTTGTCTTCTGACCATATAGCAATCGAAAATGTTCTGTCTCAGTAAGTTTTACAAATTTACAAAATTCAAAGTTCGGATAGTCATAAACTAATGTTAAAGTGATCAATTAAGTTTTACAGAAAGTAATGGACTACAAAATTCAAGATATATATTATGTTGTATTCTTAAAAAATGACCATAAATTAATGTGTATGGCCGATAAGTCGACGAGAAGAGAAATAAATTAAATAAATAATGGCTAATATAGCCTTGTGCAGTTCTTTAGAGTGTTGAACTTATACAATAACATGTACAAGACGTCAGATTCTTTCTATTAAAAGATATTATATTGCAAATAAGTTTACCTGTAATGTTCAGAGTTATTTGTTACAAGTTATGTTTTTCACTGTAACTTTGGTGACATAATTAAACGTGATGTGAGGTACTGCAACAGCTTCTCACTATGTCATCCTTTCTGATGAATCGATATCTTCTGTGTTGCTATCCTCTCGATTTTACGAAACCTAAAGTCATTCGAGAAGGGGTATATAAAATTATTACTTTCTAAACAACCATACTTCCTCCCCTTACAGCCGAGAGAACACTTTGCAACGTCTTAAAAGAAATTGCAGACATTTACATGACACGTTAAAGCAAATACCAAGTAGGGAACATACACCTGTAACCATTGCAGGCGTGCTGACATAAATCATTACATTTGAAGGTTATGTTTATTGCTGCCATTTTGGTTAAGGCTATTATGTCAGTAGTATTTATCTCGTTTTGACAAGACGCTTAGGCAAAGTAAGGCACACGTAATGACGGGGTGAATTTTAAATTTTTTACCCCCCTGAGAGTATATTTACTTCAGTTTTCAAGACTATGAGTCGGTACGGCTCTTCAGGTATCTGTTCTCGGATACTTCCAGCACCATTTCGACTCTCTCTAAGTCCTTGCTTTATTCCACTGTACCAATAAAGAAGAGGTGTTTCATCTGTGTAACTCTAAACACATGATGCCATGACCTTCCTTACATCTCATTCCCATCCTTTCTAGTACATTTCCAATAACCCCAATATTTCTATATTCTTCTAGGGAAATTTATTTACTACCGTAAACCTAAGACAACCCTGCTTTCCAGTTACCCGTCATCCCACAATATAAAAGAACCCCTAACAAATAATATTAAATGTAAACAATTTTTACATTGAAAATATTAGTAAATTTTTAATTTTCAAAATAGATATACAATTAGCATAGCATTTGTCTATCCTTCATCGAATTAGTAACAATTACATAATTTTCTGACCATTGTTTACACGAATCAGAAGCTAAAAAATATTCTAAAAGTTTCGCAATTAAAATTATTGGCTGGAGCCCGTGTCCGGCGTCATTCCAACTGGGTGGCCTACTTATGCGGGACTATATTATTTTTAGTTCAATGCCACAGGTGTTTTGTTTCAATCAATGCAAAACAGAGTCGATACTCTCTGGAACTGAGGAACTCGTTTATAACCTACACATAACAGCTGTATTATATACAAATTATAAACACTGTTTGCTTCAGTTTGGCCTGTTGAAATCCAATATTTAAAAAAATAACTAGTTGGCTTGTTTTGACATAACCAAAAAATAGACATGATTACTTAAAGTTCACAGTATAGTTGGTTGTATGGCACAGGCAATGCTAGTGTAGGCTTATTTAACTGGAGTCTATGCACTACTAGCTGTCCGTTCGACTGTGTCTTCAGAAGTCTTTGCTTGTTCACATCATCAGTTATGTATTACTGTTATAAAATATACAATTTAATTTAATGTTGTTTACCCCTTAAATGTTTTATTGCGGTTAAATTTATGAGGAACATAAAAGTCGTTAGGCATTATTGGGGATACTCTTGGTTCGTTGAGTGATTATACGAAACATTACAAGTCGTGATACCCCTAGAGTTAACTTTTTTTTTTTTATCCAACGCCTGCCCTTGGTAACTCGACCATTTGGCATCGTGCAGACCAGTAGAGCTGGGAGAGTCTGGTTTTTGGGTCGCTATTGTATGCTTCGAGCTGTGGGCAGGCAGGAAGGTGGTCTCCATCCATCTTTCCTGTTTGGCACAAGGGGCACCGATCCGTGTCTACCAGCCCAATGCGATGAAGATGCGCCTGAAGGTAGTCGCACTTCACCCCCCCCCCTAGAGTTAACTGGTTTTGTGGATTTAGCAAGACAAAAGTTCACTGTTCATTTGTATCCATTCGAGAACCACCAACGATATAGTGAGCATGGAAATGCTATAAAACCTTTTAACTCCACAGATCGGTTCCCAAGACCTAAAGCCCCTTGATTTGGGGCGGGGGGGGGATTTATCAAAGGTATCGTATTTTCACTTTCCTGCTTCTCTACCATAGCTAGAAAAAGAATTTACGCCGTTGCGATGTTGACTTCCCTCATATACCACAGCAATTTTGGGAAAAAAAAATTACTACAGAGGCGACCAACGAAAGTAACATACCAAATGTTTGGTTTCAGATAAAAACTAGATATATTTCTTTACAAAATATCCCTAAAGCCAAGGACTTTTCCATGTTGTAAAGTCATTTTTAATTCACCCAGGTCATATTTATTTTAATTAATATTTATTTTGTATATTAATATTAGATTTCGATTTATTTCTTTTTAAAACGCATTCTGTTCTATAAATCACGTTTTCAGGAATATAGAAAAATCTGAAACCCCTAACATCAGAAAAAGAAAATGTACAAAGAACTTTAATTTTAGATAAAATATTTGAATAGAAGTTTTACAGATTGTAAGTTTAATATTTTGCGGGCCTTGACAATGTTTGTAGTTATAATTTTGGCACTTTCTAATAATAGGGCTCTATATTTGCTGCATAACACTCGCAGAGTCTGATGCTATCGAACAAAGAACTTGTCGGTTCGTATAAACAGGGGCGGCTACTTGTTTACTGTTAAACGCTAAAAATACCAAAGTGAATCAAACCTCCCACACATGAACTTTGCTAAATAAACGCTCTATCCACGAATGCGGGGTGTGACTCACGGGATCTGAGCACGTTGCCAGGAACTCATTGGCTGAGAGTAATTAAAAACGTGAACTTATCCTGGTTTAACGGGTTTAACACCTCTTTTCGGCCCCGTTAGAGACAAGGTTTATTTTTTTTTTGAGTAAGGATTTCAAAATAGCATAGGTCTTTGTTATATTTCAGAACATGCGGTTTTCCGTTTCTAACTGTTTGTAAACTGTGTTCATAACCCTTAACTAACCTCCATATCCCATAATTATCAAATTGAATGTTTGCCGTGAAGCATAACACATTTAATATATATATATATATATATATTTTAAGATTAAATAATATACACTAATACAGGAATATTTAATTTATTGAATAGAAATAAATAATAATTTATTTATTCAATAAATTAAATATTCCTGTATTAGTGTATATTATTTAATCTTAAAAATATTCTAACAGGAAAACACATTTGATATTATATATATATATATATATATATATATATATATATATATATATATATATATATTTATAGTCAATTCCTAATTATACCAACGAAGAAAAATTTTATTTTAGTTACTTTTACTTATATAATTACAATTAATATCAATAAAGTAACATAGCCTATGCGTTAAAACAGCTCAGCTGTTTTATCAAATCATATCCTATGACTTATTTTAGGACAAATGGGACGAAATAGCTGTATTGTATACCTTGTCCCTTCGTGAAATGTTTTTCTCCCATTTAACACTAAAACTAATTCATTAGGTTTAATTGAAGAATTTTTGTTTGTAAAAACTATATTAGCGTCAAATGACATCCCCTAAAGTTAAAAAAAATGTATTTGAACTTGATTGGATGAATAAAAACTATTTTATAAACGATTAAAAATTTGAACAATATATATATATATATATATATATATATATATATATATTGTATATATATATTGTATATATATATATATATATATTGTTTATATATATATATATATATATATATAAGGAGGGTAACTAATAGAAGGAATTAAAATAGCAGTTATGTTTTGAAACCCTTGTAGCTCCTACAGATAATTTTATTTCCAAATCCTGGCGCTAAGAAATCATACAACATTTTTAATTCCCATTTCACAATATAGAAGCGTCTCTAAAGCAAGACATATTTATTTTGACAGGCTATTTAGAATTAGACTTTTTTGTCAGGTTACCAACTTTCAAGCTTATCCTGTAACAAAGGCAAATAATTAAATAGTAACAAGTACCAACTTGCAGCCAACAAATAAAGTAAAAACCAATAAGGTGTACAACTACACTAAGTAGGCTATAAACTATAACTTGAAGTTAATCTTTTGAGTTATATAACCATTTTCGAACAAACTACTGTGGTGATTTTGAAATAATATAAGACCCTTCTATCCATAATACATTTTTAATAACGTTTCGGTTTCAGAAACCATCGTCAGGGGCAACAAACTCTACTGAGGTTAGATTTTGTTACCTTTGAAGATCCTTTGAAATCAAAATGTACTTAGGGTTAGTAAAAATTGACGTTAGAGATGTTTTGTGTTATATGTTAATAAGATTGTTAGCAGTTATACGTAATGATGATGGCGACTTTATCAAGGAAACGCATATTTGTAAAATATTGATAGTGAGTTAGTGTTCGTTGCTATTTAATTCGGTTGTTTAATATCTCAATAAATTTGCAGTTTACTTGTTACGGCTTCAGTTTATTTTGTTCTGTTCTACTCAAAATTAGTTTTCTTAATATCTGCAGTTTACAAAAACGTCTGTCATAACAAATATTTTAAAAGATAAATTTTCTGCATTTTCTTGTAGTCCATCTTCTGTGCATTATGGATCTATAAATTACGCAACTTTGGTTCTCAAAAATATATGAACTCGCTAATTTGTCGCCCGATTACGAACCAAGTTCTGTAGTTCGTCATGTTGCAGTTCGTGGAGACATGATAATTCATTTAATTATAAAAAGCTGCAAAGTCAAGGCTAACATTATTTCGTTGTTATTTTGCTGTTTATGGTGGGGTATTACGAAGTCTGCTATGAAGGGAGCGAAACAGGTTATAAGAGACATAATTGCAAAATCCCCTGGTCTGGGTTGTATGACTGGTGGAAGGGCTTTTGCACAACCTTACTAAAACAAAATATCGTCTGGTATCGGACAAATCATGATTAACCGGGATAAGACTAACGGCAGCACCTGTCATCAGATTGTGTCTTTAAGGTAAACGGATCCGTTTTTACCATATTGGATGATAACGCTGCGTCGTTTAGTTGTAGGGTCACGTTGTCTTGTGTATCCGTGTTTCTTACAGTACAAAGTTAGGTTTGGGAGATTATAACTTCAGTAAATTTGAATATTTATATGTATATTAAATATCGAAATCTTGTTGCTGTTCATGACGAGCCGGTTGTTAGTTACTTATTACACTTTTGCTATTACTTGCGACCAGATTTCTTGTTAACTAAAAGTTGTTAAATTGTTAACTCACACTTGGAGGAAACGTTTTCGTCTTACAACTTCACGTAAGTTTTACGAAGTCGTAAGACGAAAACGTTTCCTCCAAGTGTAAGTTAACAATTAAACAACTTTTAGTTAACAAAAGGTCTGGTCGCAAGTAATAGCAAAAGTGTTATAAGTATATGTATATTGTTTACCATCATAAACTCACTATATTCCTCTATAAGTTTTAGGTTAAACGAACTCTTACACAAACTAATAACTTCTCTATAGTTGAATCCATGTCAATTGCCGTTCGGTTGGTATCGGACAAAGTACTTTCGTATGGTATCAGACAAAAGGAATCTCTGAAAATCTTTACAGGTAAAACTGTAATCAAAAGAATTTTTTCTCCAGACAGAATTGGAAAAGATAAGAGGGAAATTTAGTGAAGAGTGTATGAAAAGAGCAATAGAACAAGTTTTGCGTAAAAAAATGACAATAGCGAAGCAAGTGAAAAATACAGTGTTCCAAGAAGCTCATTAGGGGACCGACTCTGAGTTATATCTAAGGGGAAGTTATGGAACACTCAGTGAAAATGAAAGTTGTGGAAAACAAACTGAGGAAATATTACAAAAGTAAAAATTTAATAAAGGTTTTAATATTAACAACTAAATTAGCCCAAACAAGGCTAACGATATCACTCACTCATCATTTGCGGCGAGAGTTTTGAAGAAGACTGAACACAGTGCCGAGTGTCCTAGGACTGGGCTTACAAAATTGTGTCAACTTAAAATTAAGTGGTCTATTCACATATTACTAGTGTGATTTTTGGACGAAAAAACTAAAATACAAGAAGGGACTAAGAGTTTTTATGTTCATCCTAATCTCAAATATTTTTTGTCTACTTTTCAAAAATAAAACAAATGGTTTTATACTTGGTTTTTCAAAAATATTTATTTTTTATAGGTATTTTATAGATGAATATATAATGAAAATAAATTAAAAGTCTTTTTATTCAGCACACCATGATTGTCCGATACCATCCTTCATAATGTGGAAAACAAAAAATGTAAAGGTTTTCAAATTTGCGAGAAATAAATATTTCTTTTATATTTTGAAACAAGACTATTTAATGGTACTTGGGCAAAGGTATAAAGGTTAGAATGGCAAATAAGTCAATTATTCTAAGTTCATAAATAAAACGTTGTATGGAAAAGCTAACGTGGCCGATACCACCCGACCTTCCCCTAATACAGCGCACACTATCACAAACGAATCTCGTATGATTAAGGAGAGTGTTCTAAATCAGGACACATTGTCGTTGTTGAAGCAACCAATCATCGTTCGATAAATGGTCAATAAATTTCAACAATCAGTCGGCAGCTTAGTGACTATATCTACTTAAACCTTCAAAGTTTACTGTGAACCACTTACGGATGAATGTTCTTATATAAAGACGTGTCGAAATGTGCGGTCAAATGCTCGACGCACTATTCGGAGCTATTTTAAATTTGTTGTAGAGTTACATTGAATTATTTTTTTTAGGCCACCTCTTCCAACGGACGTGATATATTAGAGAATAATGTATTGATGTTAGGGTTTGTGTTTGTAGTTACAACTGTATTGGTCACGTGACGTCATATTGTTGGTAGTAAATTTATTATTTTTTTGTATTTTATTGTTTTTCTTTTAACCTTTTATTTTCATTAATTGTATTTTATTTTCCTTTCTTCTATTCTCGTCTTTGAATCTGTATGCTTGAGTTCCTTACTGCTTTGTTTTTAGTATTGATTATTTAGTCTCCGTTTGGTAAAACTTTAGTTCCCAATGCAATAATATTCCCAATAATTTACATTATTCGCGAATATATAATTGCGGTAGAATTTCACATTCGCGAATTGGGTACAGTTCACTATTGAGATTAGCAATATGTGATTATAATCTTTGTAGTTTGTAGCCAGTCTTTGCTGCGGTTTTGGTGTATGTGTTTAGCCACCTAGTGCCAAGTACGGACAGTCGGAAGAATCGCCACGACAGCAAGACATTCGGAAAAACAGATAGTCTATCCTGACAAAACGGAGATACCCTGTACGTAACAAAATTGTATATACTTATTTTTTAAACCTTCGAGATGTGTCCACAAGCGTAGTGACTACAACACAGAGTTAACAATCGAATACTTCTCCCAAAATGGAATTCTAAATATAAATACAGTTTATGTTAAAAACATTTTCTAATGCTCTTTACTGCGTATTGAGAAGTAACTATTTAATTAATTTTTTCGATAACCTTTTCAACTCATACTTTTATTAATTTCATAAGTAGACATAAGTTGTGTTACGTTCAGTATTCATTATTAAAAGTTAATATTATGGTCCAAGGTAAAATTGTTTAAAGAAAATTACTATTGTTAGTTTTATAATACAGTACGTTAGGAGTAAATATATTTCTCTAAATATTGAGTTGGTATCGATTGGTTTTGTATATTATTAAATACATTTATTATAATCTATGTGTTCAAGTTTAAAGATAAATTATAAAATTTTAAATATATTAAATTGTAAACTATAAATAAAAGACTAATATAATAAATAAAGTAATGTTAATCTATGTATTGAAAGAGTTTAATGCCATTAGGATATTAGAACATAGTAAACAATAAATGTCTAAGGAGATTTGAACTCTTAAATAATTCTAACAGGTTATGTTCCATTCTTACTGCGTCCCTAATGACTTAGATGACTGCAAGTAGGAAGAACGTAATGATAATCCATGCGTGTCCAACAAATGTGCACGTTTTACTGTAATACCAAGAACAACAAACATTTAGATTGCTTGCTTTATTTAGAAAGAATTTTTAGTTCCAGAACTATAATTTTCCAGTACGTGTGCATATATATAATAAATTTAAAATATTTCAAAAATAAGAATAGTTTCAATACATTTATTATTCAAAGCTTTTCGTCGATAAAACAGTACCAGCATCATCCAGCCTTATGTAACAAAATATTTTACAAAAAATAAATCATATGTACTACAAACGACGATTCATAAGTAATGCACTTTATGTAATTTTTGCCATAACATCAATGACCTTATAAAAAGTTTGGTGCCTTGATCTAACTTGAATTTGTTCATCAATTAATCTGTCTTTAACTTTATGTTTATAAATTTCTAATGTTTCACATATATTCATCTTTAGCCTTCGTTTAATTATTTTATTCATTTCATATTTCTATTTCAGGAAATCTGTCTCCATTATTTATACAATGAGTAGCCAAATTTGATTTGCATGTGTTTGGTTTAATATAAGCGTTTAAATGTTCTTTGTATCTTTCTTTAAAATTTCATTTCTGTTTGTCATACATATAATTTATTACAATCTTGACATTTAATATTAAATACACCATTTCTTTCATGGATGTTGTTTTGATTATTGTTATTGTTTATTATATTTTAAAGTGAGATCAAGGCACCAAACTATATATAAGGTTATTGATGTTATGGAAACAATTACATAAATTGCAATACTTATAAACATATGGTCGTTTGTAGTACATATGATTTAATTTTTTTTTAATATTTTGTTACATAATTATTTTTCCTGATGATGCTGGTACTGTTTTATCGGCGAAAAGCTTTGAATAATAAATGTATTAAAACTATTCTTGTTTTTGAAATGTTTTTAATTTATTGGCTAATTATGAATTTTGTTGTTTAAAAATATTAATTATGTTATCTTGTTTGATTGTAAAGAGATATTTAAAGCAGTTTTCAAATATTTACAATTTTGAAACACATGCCGTATTCCATTTTTCAATTCCTTCTATTAGCTCACAATCTCCTGATATATATATATATATATATATATATATATATATATATATATATATAACTGTTCAAAACATAACTGCTATTTTAATTCCTTCTATTAGTTGCCCTCCTTATATATATCTTTTTCAAAATTTCAATCGTTAATAAAATACGTTTTTATTCATCCAATTAAGTTCAAATACATTTGTTTTGACCTATAGTGGATGACAATTGTCATCAATTATTGGTGTTAATACTGTTTTTCCAATTATTATTACAATAACTAGCGACGAAAAAAGAGTATAAATAGTAACAGATAAAAATAATAGTCCAACACCATACATAAAAGGGAAAATGGAAAATTGCAAGGAAATTCGCTTTCTATTTTGTCACTAAATGTGGCTATTATGACATATGTATATACATAGTTATATTAATTGTAATTATAAAATAAAGGTATACGAAAATAAATTTATCTTTGTTGATTTAAGTAGGAATTGACTTTTAAAGAAATGGATTTTACTTGTTTTATCATAAAATGTTATAGGAATATTAATGTTATAAAGTTACTTTGTTAACAGTTTATTTTAAATTCAAGTTGAGTAAAAACAGATGACAGTTTCTCCTGAAATAAATTTAGATACATTTCAGTGAAAATATTCAATTTTTCATATTAGAATGAAAAAGCAATCTGCGCCGTTTTTAGCACCTGGGTGATCTTAGGCAAAGCTGGCGAAAGCCATAAAACAGCTGTTCTCCTTGGCTGAGTAAAGTAGGTTAGGTACGCTAGTTTTATCAACGGTCCATGTAAGGACATGCTTTGCACTGCAAGTATGGGCTCTTCCAATATACAGGGTGTGACAAAGTTATCGTTAGCCTACAGAAGTTATGGTTATTTACAGATAACCATACGTGAATTTAAAATATACGCTAAGATTGTTACTGCGTGCCGCT